>CM038230.1:11755782-12268829 GCA_021442155.1 Cymbidium sinense
AAGAACCACCGGTGGTTGATAGCATGACAAATTAGACCTAAAGGCGAATTGAGTGAATGTCACTGTGGACTCACATTAACTCAAGAATAATCAAGATTAATTTCATTTTAGATGGACCCTGTCGGTGTGTCATGGATCCACTAAGATGGGGCTAATATCAGCCTATTCCTATCTTAGTTTTACAAATCTAAAGGGATAATTTATCGGCCATGAGGTCGAGATTACCAAGCTAAGGGGTGCCTTTCGGTGTGCAATGGTCAAGTTAGGAAGAAAGCTTGTAGACTTATAATTTCCTGAACAAGCGACCACTAGGTGATCAATTGATAGCATAATAAATCTAACCCGACATAAGGCTGCCCGTCGGTCGTGCTGGAAAGAATGCGTAATAGACTTAAATCTTTCAAAGCAAAGACGACCATATGGGTGACTCATTAGTGGCACAACAAGTCAAACTTGACCTAAAGGCGACTACTAAGGGAGTGTCAACCCGAGGACTTATCTCATCTCAAAAGTAGTCAGGCGATTCCTATAGGGAGTTTTGCTGACACTACCCTAAAGATATGATGTATGCTTGAGAAAATATATCACTGGGGGTTTTACTCCTAATCCACAAGCAAAGATATATATTTCATTTATATATTTTTATGGACCCTATTGGTGTATCCACTTGGGTGGATCCGTCGACATAGATAGATAACCAACCAAAGGTGTCCGGTGTGTCGGCAAGGCATGTAGACTTACATCTCCCTAAAGAGGAACTGATTGCTAGGATAGTCTGTCGTCAGCAAGGTAGATGTTATTCAACTCAGAGCGACTATTAAGTGGGGAATCTCGTGTAAGGACTAGGCTCAGACTTGAAGTAGTTAGGAAAGGAGCCACTAGGAACTTATCTTAAGCCTCAAATATACTCGACCTAGTTAGTGCATGATGGCTAGCTCAAAAAGAAAGCGTGTAGGCTTACATCCTCTTAAACAAAGTCAACATAAGGTAGTTTATCGGCTGTACAGTAAGGCCTACCAAACCAATAAGGCGCTCATCATTTGCAATGGTCAAGTTAGGAAGAAAGCTTGTAGACTTACATTCGCCAAACAAATAACCACTGGGGTGACACACTAGCAAGGTAGCATGTCAGCTCGACCTAGAGCAGCTAATGAGTGAGTGCCGCAGGGGACGTTATCCCACATCAAAATTTCCTGAGATAAAAAAATATGTGTTTGTTTTATGTATGGTTATGTGTAGTTTGTATTGGTGTTGTGTTGCTAAAGGATAGGACACCGCTTGGGTTCCTTATACTTATCCTAAATACGTCATGGTGGATTCACAAACAAAGATATTTTTAACCAATATGAAGAGATGAAACTAGAGATGAAAGAACTTTCATTGATAATTATTTTCAAATAAGATTTATAGATAGTATATTTTTTTAAGTAGAGCCTGTTGATTGGAAGTATTGGACGCTCTCCCTTATAATTTATAAGTTGATAAGATCCTCCTTGGTAGGCCTTTTCTATAGAGAAAGGAACTTCTCAAGTGGATTCAAACTTGCCTCCCATCTTTCAATGGGCAACAATTGATCTCCTTAGAACTAAAACAAGCTCTCCTACTTGAAAAGCTCTAGAACGAACCAACTTGTTATAAGCTTGAATCAATTTGGCTTTGTACAAAGGTTACGGCATGCGGATCTCTCCTCCAAACCTCGAGCTCTTCTAATCGCAACTTGGCGTTCTGCTCCATTGTGATTTTACTACCCACAAATATCCTTAATGATGGGAGTTAGACTTTTAATGGTAGAACTGCTTCAGACCCATACACTAAGAAGAATGAGGTAGATTGAGTTGGAGTCCTGTATATGGTGCGGTAAGCCCACAAGGCTTCAACTAACTGCTCATGCCACTATCGCTTATTGTCATCGAGTGACTTCTTTGATATATGGATGAGAGTTTTATTGAAGGCTTTTGCTAAGCCATTTTCCATTGAGTAATAGATTATGGAATATCTCCAATCTATGATGTGTCTTTGGGCAAAGCTGTTGATTTTAACGCTCTTGAATGCAGTACCGATATGGTTCCTAAAAAATTGGAGCACATACTGAGTTGTGACCTCTCTGAGTGGAATCACCTCTGCCCACTTAGAAATGTAGTTGGTTGAAGCTGGAATGAACCGATGACCCTTAGAAGATGGAGGATCGATCGGACCTACTACATTGGTACCTCAACACTCGAATGGCCATGAGGCCAATGTTGGATGTAGAATTTTGGGTAGTTGGTGTAAGACCGCACCATGTACCTGATATTAGTGGCATATCCTAGCTACATCCATGCAGTCTGTGATCATCGAAGGCCAGTAGTATCCTAGTCTCTTGATCTTTGCTTTCATCTTCGGACCGAATTGATGCACTCTACATAAACCTGAGTGTAGCTCAGTCATGATCTTTTGGGCTTTGAGTTTGTCCAAATAATGTAACCACATATGATCGAAGGACCACTGGTATAAGGAGCCATCCACGAGAGCATATGAGAGGTCTCTCTGCTTCACCTAATGTGATAATGACTTCTCTTGAGGAAATTTTCCTTTATTTAGATAATCCATGAATGATTGCCTCCAATCCAACTCGTCATCCTTTTTGGCAATAGCAATCTCCCCTTCAAGAGAGAGTCTCTTGATGAGTTCAACATTAACAAGGGATAAGACTTGCATATTTTGAACCCTTATTGGTATGGACTCATCTTTCAGACATGCCAACTCTTTAGCAAGCTTGGCTAATGCATCCGCGATGACATTTTTTCCTCGAAGAATCTTATAGAAGGTAACCTCTAGATTAGAGCCAACAACTCCATGGTGTACTTGTGGTAATGATGGAGCTTGAGCTTCATAACTTTGTAAGATCCAGTGATTTGATTGATAACTAGTTGAGAATCCCCGAAGATGTTGATACTATTGACGCATAGTATAATGGCTAACTCTAGACCGACAATTAGAGCCTCATATTCAGCTTCATTGTTGGTACATGGATTGAACATATGATATGAGAATCTCATCACATCATAGTCTAGAGTTAGAAGAACTATTCCTACCCATGCCATCCCAGAATAGTAGATTGTGGTTCTTCTCCTTTTTGAAAGGAAGCTGCACCATCAAAATACATCTCCCGCGATGAATGTTAGTGTCCCCCTAAGTTCATGATTTTTTCATCGGGGAGGTCATCACTAAGTGGAGAATTAGCAGGAAGTAGGTGTGTTGCTAGGAAATCTGCCAATGCTTGTCCTTTCATCACACGGAGGGGTACGAAAGTGACGTCAAACTATGACAAAATGATGGACCAACACACCAATTTGGATAATGTCAGCCGTGTCATGAGATATTATAGTGGATTGATCTTGGAGATCAGATTCACCTTATGAGAAAGCATGTAATGTTGTAACTTTTGGGATGTGAAGATTAAAGCTATGTAGTTCTTTTTAATAAGTGAGTAGTTTGCATCAGCAGAGATCAGACGATGACTGAGATAGTAGAGTGCATTCTCTTTTCCTTTGTCATTGGTTTGGGCCAACAAAGTGTCAAGAGAGTCATCTAATATAGTGTATATTATCAATGGTTTACACAGGATAGGGGCTGCTAGAACTAGCGGTGTTATCAGGTAGTGCTTGATATCTTCAAAAGCATGCTAGCACTTGTCATCCCACTTGAACTTGGTGTCCTTTTTGAGAAGTGCTGAAAATAGTTGGCACCTCCCTGATAGGTTGGAAATGAAGCATCTTAGATACACCAACTGCTCTTGAAATGATCTGAGTTGAGTTAGACTTTAAGGGGTTGGCATTTTCTAAGATAGCTTTGATCTTCTCTAGATCGATTTCTACTTCACGATACTGGACAACAAACCCAAGGAAGTTCCCTGAAGCTACACCAAATGCACACTTCAAAAGATTCATTTTAAGGTTAAATTGTCTTAACCTGATGATGAATGAGTTCGTTAAAGATCTGAGTCATAGCTCGCTGGTATGTAGCATCAATATTTTGAAGGCCGAAAGGCATGTCCTTATAATAATGGATTTCGATCGGGGTTCAAAAAGCAGTATTTTTTTCATCATCGGGGGTCATCTTAATTTGGTTGTAGCCAAATGACTCATCCATGAAAGAGAATACTACATGAGATGAGGCAATGTCTACCATCAGTTCCAGAATTGGTAGTGAAAATTTATCTTTAGCACATGCCTTATTTAGATCCCTAAAATCGACGCTTATGCGGATTTGACCATTCTTTTTCCTAATTGAAAAGATACTGACCAACCAAATAGGATATTTTTCTTCCCTAACCAAAACCGGCCGATTGATCATTGAACGATCGTCTTTGCGCTCGCTATGGGGACCTTTACTGCATTCCTCTTCAGTGGAGGAAACTTAGAGTCAGAAGGCATGTCAAGGAGAATGAGTGGCATCGCCCTCACCTCCTGTCAGTGGACTATCCCCTCGTAACTCGACCTGAATCCATGACCGAATCGAGGCTGTGCGAGGGTAAGCTTGGCCTGATCTAAGGCCAAGTCAAGATCGGACAGGAAGGAGAACACAAACTTGCTAGGAGACATGTGTATTGAACTGAATTGTACAGAAACTAACTGAGCTGAAAACTCTACATTTGTTGAAAACATAACTGAATCAACCCCTCTTGCCTTGGTATCCACCTTTAGAAATAAATTCTAGACTTGACTTGAAAATTTCAACCCACACTCAACAAATTTAGTTATGTTAAGTGGGGCTCATCGAAGAGATTTTTAATATGTGAGGAGAGTCTTTGTCATTTTATTTAAATTTAAAACACATACTCAACCTATTTAAGTAGGTTGGGCAGGGTTTAGATATTTGAAGATGTTTGTGTTGTTATCTTGTTTGAAAATTTTGACTTTGAAAACTTTACTTAGCAAATTTAGGTATGCTAAGGAAAGGTTATGATTGTATGTTTTGAAAATTTTATGAAAAATCTTTGCTTGTGGTGATTGATTATGTGTGTTATATATGTTGATTTGATTTGAAAGTGGGGCTTCTTACTCAAAAAATTTGGTATGCTAAGTAAAAACCAAATGTGATGGATATGTATCTGTTTGATTTGAAAATGAGGCTCTCTACTTAACAAATTTGGTATGTTAAGTAAAAGCTAAATGTGATATGAAGTGTGTTTTGAAAATGAGACTCCTATTTAACAAATTTGGTATGTTAACTGAAAGTTAAATGTGACATGATTTGAAAATGAGATTCTCATTTAATAAATTTGGTATGTTAAATGAGAATTAAATGTGATATATTTTGTGCTTTAAAAATGAGACTCTTACTTAATAAATTTGGTATGTCAAGTGAAAGTCAAATGTGATATGATTTTGTTGACCTCATTTTTAGAATGAGCTCTCAACCTCTTCATCTTTGACATAAGACTTTTCTTAGACATTAAGAGTTCTTTAGTCTTAAGATACATCTAGTGATTAGGCGGACACTCAATCTATCTCTAGGGACTTAGAAGAGTTAGCCATAGGAATAGGTCATGCCTTAGGGGTGTTAAGAAATTTGCCTACCCTTAGCTTAAACCATTCCTCACTTTCCTTCTTTCATGTCAAACTCCAAGTCAATCTTATTGACTTTCTCCAAACTCAAATCAACTCCATATGATTGAAATCCATGACTGAAATCTATGATTGAAACCCATGATCAAAATCCATCAAAATTCTTAAGTTTAAATTTTGCCTAAGTCCTTAATCTTCCCTTAAGGACTTAACCAAAATCATGATCTAAACCAATTCAAATCCTTGAGATTTTCTCATAACTTATTTATATTCTCATTTATATTCATATATATAAATGAAAATAAATTCAAACTAATCAACCTAAACTCAAATTTCCAAATTAATTCATGAAATTTTTCCTAAGTCCCTTAATTTTTCATTAATGGACTTGGCCAAAATCAACTCCAAACAAATTCAAACTCATGAAATTTTCTGAAAACTCATTTATATTCTCATTTATATATATATATATATATATATATATATATATATATATATATATATATATATATATATATATATATATATATATATATATATATATATATATATCAATTCAAACTAAATTCAAAAATTCAAACTATAAATTTCATGAAATTTTTCTAAGTCTTTTAAATCCTTCTTAATGGACTTAGCCCAAATCATGATTAACCCACTTCAAAATATTGAAATTTTCTCATGATTTATTTATACTCTCATTTATATTCACATATATAAAGCTGGATTTTGAAATCTGAAATCCAAAATTATTGATTATTTTGGAAGGAAATTAATTTAATTAACTTCATATCATATCTCTGAAAATTTTTAATTAATTTTACGGTAAATAAATTGTTAAAATTGTGTCTAATCAGAGTAAAATAAACACATGATTTTCCTTTATTTTTTGTCACTGATTGATTGAGATTTGCAGATCAAATCAAACTCACATAATATGAGTGTCATTTTTAGGTAAATTACTTTCATTCAACGAGTCCATTTCTGATCTTTGATTCAAGTTGGCGTCAATTGGGACAATTTCAAAGACAAAATGCGCATTATCGGGTTAATCACGTACTTTTCAATCATTCGCAATGTCATTTAATAGATTTGTTTTAAAGCAATCAATTTTATGAACGGATGTAGTTTGACATTCTGAACTCCGATTTACGCCGTCGAGGTCGATCGAGCCGCTTCATTAAATTGTGCAATATTTATATTCGACTAATGTTGCAAAGTCTATTCGTCGATCGGAGGTCGTTTCGACTAATTTCAGCAATATTTGGTGCATCTCAGCTCCAATTTGTGCTCTAAAGCATCTGAAATCGTTCGAATTCATCTTATAGGCTCAATTCTACTCCTGTAGCATATATGAAAGTCAACAAAAACAAATGAAACTTCTTATTCGACTCTACTACCAGATAAGAGAAGCGGATTCCATTTGAATAGTTTTCCTTGATGATAAATAAAAAGTACATCAAATAAAGGATCAGCAAGTTCTTATTGACCTGTTTTAACTGCTTAGTTTTGTCCTTGGTAATAATTAAATTTTTTTTTCAATAAATTTTTTGTTTATTTTTCCCTTTTCTTTTTCATTGTGGAGCATCTCTTCGTTGGAAAAGAGCTGATTGGGCTCACCTTCGGCTGCTTCTTGTAAGGTTTCCTTTATTCCTTCAGGTTTTGCTGATATAGAATAAAACCATGCTAAATGCATATATTGGAATTTTGGAGACAGAGGAGTTGATGGTAATGTTAGTCACCGACATGCCTTTGCTTATTTTAGTTATTCGATCTTTTGAATTATTTTGTGTATTGACATATGGTGACTGCTGTGTGCCTAAAAAGCTTTATGAATCCATTGAATTTAATAATTAAGAACATTTTTCGCCGTCGTTTAGAGCTAGGTTCTAAGCATACGATAAGAGGGAGGAAGATTTTAACGAGGAAAAAAAAAATGGAGCATAGCCCAATCAAATAGTTTTTAATGATTTGTAGAAGATTAATATACTAATGATAAAATTTTTAAAATAAGCTTAGTCCTAATCGTAATTAGCAGTTTAAGCACGAATTTTTTTTTTTTAAAAAACAGGCACCGTGTGTTGACGACCGGTTTTTAATTTTATTTTAAAAACTGAGGCAACTTTCGTATTTTGCACGTATCAGAGTCATACGATGTCGGAATCTTACGAACTTAGTATCTTTAGAATCGTAACAAAATTTTCTACAACTTTTATGTTGGTCAAAATTTAAGATGTGGCCCGATACATAGCAGTTTTTGCTAATCGCAAAAGCTATGACGGAAATTTGAACCGTGTTCTATATAGTCATCTGATTCGAATCTAGCGAAATTAGTATCGTTGAAAAAAATTTTCTACAAACTTTTGGTTGAAATTTAATTGTGACCGATCAGCTTCTTATTACAAGTATTTTTTTTAATATTTTTTTTGTTAATTATAGCACAATTATTCTAATTTTTTATATATTAACTGTTAATATAATTATCCGAGCTTTCTTTCTTCACTGTAAATGCTAATTATGGCCTGATTAATTAAAAAATATATCTCTTTGACAATGTGAAAATGTAAAACTAACTATTCTCAAAAATTTCTTAAAGATTAATTATTTACATTATTATAACATCATCCATCTTATCCAATATAATTAATAAATAAATTTATCCAAAACTCTCCATCATCTTATCCAATATAATTAATGTTTTAATAAAATTATGTAATTGAGTTTAATCAATTTTATATAAACCAAAGAAACTATCCAACTAAGTATGAATCTTAATATAATTTTTTAGTTAAATATTTCTAAAAATAAAAAATAAAATTATTTAAATTTTGATTTTATCAAATTTATAATTTCAACAAAAAATTATAATAGAATCAAATACCTCAATAAGAATAATCTAACAATGTTGAAAAGTAATAATTGTACTATAATTAACAAAAAAATATATTAAAAAAATACTTGTAATAAGAGAACTGCGTGCAGTCGTCAGAATTTCAACCAAAGTTGTAGAAAATTTTGTTCCAGATACCAATTTGCTAGATTTGATACATGACAGCGATACAAATCTGACTCCTCAAATTTCAATTTGGGCGTTTTTTTACATTTGCAAAAACTCGCATAATCTTAAATTTTAAACATGAAAGTTGTAAAAAATTTTGTTATGATACCAACAATCTTAGATTTCGATGACCCCGCTTTTTGTTTAAAAAAAAACCATTCGTCGTTGAGCGGACGACTACTACTTACTGGCGCTACCGGTGCCATCCGTAGTTGACGACTGGCCTATTTTGCTAAAAAAAAAAATTTCGTGCCTAAATTATTAATTACGATTAGTACTAAACCTATTTTAAAAATTTTGCCTATACTAATAGTTCACCTCCAAGAGTAATTAGAGCGTCTGATCATGAACACAAGATGCCCTTTGTGTAGTTAGAAAATGTGATGCCAAGGAAACTAAGGTAGGTTATCAAGTTCTCATTTGCATCCTGCATTGGTTTGTAATTATGATTTAGAGTTATGCAATGATGGATTGATTCACAGGTATATAGTACACATTGCACAATCCATACAATTTAGTTATCACCATAGACTCTCTGTTTATAGTAATCATTTAGCCTCATGATGGATGGAAATTATAGTTTTTCTCTATTTGGTTTTAAATAATTGAAATAAATAAAATAAAATGGAAATAAAAATAGAAATATTAGAGGGACTCCACTCAATTGTAATTAGTTCTCAAGCACATATTTTATTAGCTTCAAATTTAACAAAATTAGTTTCAAAAGCATCATTTTTTACATAACTATATTAGGCATATATTTCATCAGAAATCCTAATCTTCATATAAAAAAAGTCACCCATTACATAGCAGTGGACCAAGATCTTTCCCTATAGCATAACTCAACCTTCAAAACACTCTTCGCAACAGACCATTCAATACATACCAATTAAGTTTACCAATACAACACAGATGATCGAACCATCTTTAAAAAAAAAAAGTTGAAAAGCAGGGAAAAAAAAACATTAAGAAGAGATTTCTCTTTATTCAACATATATGAATAAGGTTTAAACATAAAGAGCAGGAGCTATGATCACTTCATGAATGACAAGTCCTCCCTTCCATCTCCCCTTCCAAATCTCATACATCCCAAACATGAGCTTGTCTTCGGATCCACAACTCTCAGGAACTCTGAAAGTTAGATTCTGGTCGATCGGAACGTCGAAAACCTGGTCACAGCCCTTCAAGTTCAGATAAGCTTTCTTCCATAAACGCCTCTCTTCTCCAACCTTCTCCATGAAGTAGACCGGACAGTTTCCCCAACCAAAGTTATCTGGCCTTAGCTCGACCCTGAACTTAACGCTGTACTCTCTTCCTTTCTTTAAGAACCTACTGAGATTGATTTGCCCAGTAACTTCCAGCCAGCTGACTTGCACTAGTTCAGCAGGACCTCTGCACATTGTATTATAAAAAAGCAAATAAAAGAATAGAAGTAGGAGAAATAGTATTAGAAAGTAAATGAATACTGACTCTCCTGCAGACAAATTCCAATATCTTCTATCCCCACCCCAAGTGATTTCGAGCGCTCTAGGTTTTATTCTCCACGTATCCTTTTCCTAATCATGCAAGCAAGAAGATATAAAAAAAATCAACTAAAATCATACAAAATTATCTGATAAACTGAACATAAACTGAGCCGCTATTCATCTATCTGGCTTTCATGAAGGCCTTCGATTTTCATTACCATCTCATATTTGACCAGTGGGAGACAGCCTCTCCCTTGTGGTGAGGGCTGGTCATGACTAGAACTTTACTGCGCGTGGTTAAATGAAACCAGTCGTAAATGGAGAATGGTATGATGAGAACTTAGGCTATGGAGGAGCTAGGCTTCATCACTCCTACTTTTATAGTGTTTGAAGGAAGAAGGGAATATAGATGGACGAAGTTAGAGGAACTGTGGGGAATATTACTGTGCCAGAAAGGGAGGACTCCAATGATGGCGCTACATGTATCCATTATTAAAAAATACCGTTTTTTCACATTTTTTCTCTTCACGGCGTTGTAACTAGACGACGCATTGACGACGCCGTTTACGTTACCTTGTGCCTGACCCGACCCGTCCCGTTCAAATAGCGGGAGGAGAAACTTCATTCGAATGGGCGAGAAAAATTTAAAAGAAATATATATATATATATATATATATATATATATATATATATATATATATATATATATATATATATATATATATATATATATGTATATATATATATGATCATAATATATTTTTTTTCAGACAAATCGAATGAGAGAGAAAAAAATTCATTTTGTATTTGGGAAGAGCAGTGAAGATGGAAAGCAATTTGGAAGTTATAACGATGATATTAATTTAACATTGATGTATTAAATAAAAATACATCGGTAAATTTTTTGAACTGTTTTATATGTTCAATTTTTTATGGTTTATTAGTGATATTCTTTGAAATTCTTTTATTTAATATATATTTCCTACACTGTTAGGAGTTCTTTGCAAGAGGACTGTGCTTATTTTAGGAACTATTTTGTATGTGTACTCTCTATCCTCTTATGAGAGCACAGCCCATTTTGTCTATTTTTTTTCCAGATTTTTGACCCTCTTTGGATATAATATGATTAGTATACGACATTACAAGTTGTTTGGAGGCTGTTTGGTTGATTTTTAGGAGAGATTTGCATCTGTACTTTCTGTATTCTCATGAGAGTACATTTTTTTTTCAATTTCTATCTGATTTTTTGGCCTGTTTGGAGAGAATAAGTTTGTTACATTCCATTAGAAGTAATTTGGAGGGTGATTGATTAGTTTTTAGGAGTGTTTTTTGCATCGACTCTATACTCATGAGAGTACGATTATTTTTTCAATTTCTTTTGATTTTTTGGTCTAATCGAGAGAATATGTTTATTACATTCCATTAAGTAATTTGAATCTTTGGTTAGTTTTAGGGAGATTTGCTTTGTACTCTCTGCTCTTATGAGAATACATATTATTTTTTATTTTATGTCCGATTTTTTGGCCTTTTTGGAGAGAATATATTTATTACATTCCATTAGAAATAATTTGGAGGCTATTTGATTAGTTTTTAGGGGTATTTTGCATCTATACTCTTTGTACTCTCATGAGAGTATATATTATTTTTTCAATTTATGTCTGATTTTTTGGCTTGTTTGGAGAGAATAAGTTTATTACATTCCATTAGAAATAATTTGGAGGCTGATTGATTGGTTTTAGTGTTTTCATTTACTCTCTTCTCATGAGAGTACATATTATTTTCAATTTCTCAATTTTTTTTTGGTGTTTGGAGAGAATATATTTATTACATTATTAAGTAATTTAGATGTTGTTTGGTTAATTTTGGGAGATTTGCATCTCTCTGTACTCTCTATCTCATGAGAGTACGATTATTTTTTATTACATTTTTTGGCTGTTTGGAGAATAAGTTTATTACATTTCATTAGAAGTAATTTGGAGGCTGTTTGGTTGATTTTTAGAGGAGATTTGCATCTGTACTCTATGTATTCTCATCAGAGTACAAATTATTTTTTTATTTTCAATTTTTTGATCTTTTGGAGAATATGTTTATTACATTCCATTAAGTAATTTGGATGATGATTGGTTAATTTTAGAGATGTTTCTTCTCATGAGAGTAGATTATCTTTTCAATTTCTGTTTGATTTTTTAGCATATTTGGAGAGAATAAGTTTATTACATTCCATTAGAAGTATTTTGGAGGTTGATTGGTTAGTTTTTAGGAGTGTTTTATATTTGTATTCTATGTACTCTCATGAGAATACATATTATTTTTTTCAATTTCTGTCTAATTTTTTGGTCTGTTTAGAGATAATATATTTGTTACATTCTATTAGAAGCAATTTGGAGGCTGTTTGGTTGGTTTTTAGGGGAGATTTGCATCTGTACTATATGTACTCTCATGAGAGTACAGATTATTTTTCATTTTTTTGATTTTTTGGCCTTTTGGAGAGAATATGTTTATTACATTCTATTAAGTAATTTGGAGGATGATTGGTTGATTTTTAATGATGTTTTGCATCTGTACTCTCTGTACTCTCATGAGAGTATAGAATATTTTTTCAATTTCTGTTTAATTTTTTGGCCTGTTTGGAGAGAATAAGTTTATTACATTTCATTAGAAGTAATTTGAAGGTTGATTGGTTAGTTTTTAAGAGTAGTTTGCATCTGTACTCTCTGTACTCTCATGAGAGTATAAATTATTATTTCAATTTCTATCTTTTTTTTTGGTCTGTTTGGAGAGAATATGTTTATTATATTCTATTAGAAGTAATTTGGAGGCTGTTTGGTTAGTTTTTAAGAGAGATTTGCATCTGTACTCTCATGAGAGTATAGTTATTTTTTCATTTTTTGTAAAATTTTTTGGCCTTTTTGGAGAGAATATATTTATTACATTTCATTAGAAGTAATTTGGAGGATGATTAGTTAGTTTTAAGGGTGTTTTGCATTTGTACTCTCATGATAGTATTATTTTTTCAATTTGATTTTTTATTTGGAGAGAATATATTTATTACATTCCATTAGAAGCAATATGGAGGCTGTTTGGTTAGTTTTTAGGGGAGATTTGCATCTGTTCTCTCATGAGAGTACAAATTATTTTTTCATTTTTGTGATTTTTTGACTGTTTGGAGAGAATAAGTTTATTAGATTCTATTAGAAGCAATTTGGAGGCTGTTTGATTGATTTTTAGGGGAGATTTGCATCTATACTCTTCTCATGAGTACATAGCATTTTGTTATTTTTAAGTCATTTCATGTGTCATATTGTGTTTGTCGTGAATATGGTAAATGAGCAATGCGATGATGAAGCTGTGATGTGTAATGACCCAAATGTGGGGAAACTCTTTAACACCATTGTTCACAATGAAATGGAGGCTGCTGCATCGTGATTATGCACATCAAATTGGGTTCAGTGTTAGGAAGGATCATACTAGTTATTGGCCAAACTCTAAAAAATTGAATTAAAGGATTTTTTATGTGCAAAAGCAGGTCGGAAGTAAGCTGTCAATCTAAACTGAGCAGTTAAATTCTACAAAATAGATACAAAGAGTGGTTGTCCGGCCATGATTAGATTTTCTATTAATTTAGATGGGAATTAGATGATTAAAAAATATATAGAAAGTCATAATCATTCATTAGCAAAGCCGGGTGACCTACATCTTCTTAGATCATACAGAGGCATTAGTGATGAGAAGGCAGTTGTGTTGAAGATAATGATAGAGACCGAAGTTAGAGCAACTAATATGTTCAGCTATCTAAGTAAGAAAGTTGGTGGCATAGAGAATATTGGCTTCACAAAAAGAGATGCATTTCAATTTCATCCAAAAAGAGAGAAGATCGAGGATTGCGAATGGTGATAATAATACATTAATACAACTATTCAAGAAAAAATAAGCGGAGGATGGGATGTTTGCATGGATGTCCAAGTTCATGAGTCAGATAGCTTGGCTAGTTTTTTTTGGAGCAATGGCATGTCAAGGATAGAATATGATTATTTTGAGGATGTCATACTTTTTGATACAAGCTATCAACTCAATAAATATAATCTTGTCTGTGCTTTTCGTTGGAGTGAATTATTACTGGTAAAATGTCTTATTTGGAGTAGCCTTTCTATTAGAAGAGATAATTGAGTCATTCACATGGCTATTCAAAATATTTCTCCAGTTAATGAGTGAGACATCCTATAATATTCAGCGATCAAGATCGAAATGGCGAAATCAATTACATTGCATACTCATCATAGGTTGCCAATGGCATATTTCAAAAAACTCCTTCAACTTTAATAGTAATAAGATAATGCAAAGTCTATTCTATACATGCATGAGCAAGTGTGACTCATAGGAGGAGTTTGAGCATGCTTGGTCTACTATGCTAGTTGAGGGCAATCTGCATGATCATACTTTGTTGTTTGAGCTTTATAAAATTAGAAGCAAGTGGTTCACCATCAAGACATTCTATATGAGAATCTTGTCAACGTAGTGAGTCCATGAATAATGTATGTCACGAAATCTCCAAACCAACAAGTTCAATCACAGATTGTTTCTTGGGATTGGAGAAGGTTATCGTCACATGGCACCGAAATGAACATGATGAAGATTTCAAGTGCAACCAGTCAGCAATTGTTCCTGTTATTAAGACCAGCCTAATCCTAAAATAAGCTGTTATGTTTTACACAAGAAAGCTTTATACAATATTTGAGAAAGAATTTCTACATGGTGTTGGAGGATTAGCAGCAAATGTGTCAGATGACAATCCCATGAAGTATTTGGTGAGAAACTTAGAGAATAGGAGTTCTTCCAAAACAGAAACAGTTCATTTTTACAAGATAAGCCTAAATATAACTTATAGTTGTAAAAAATTTGAAATAAAGGGGTTGCTTTATGCCCACTGCATCCGAGTTCTTAGTTAGGAAGATATTATGTGAATTTCGGATAAGTACTTTCTCATGCATTGGTCAACCAGAGCAAATAGGGATATCTACTTTGACAGTGCTCACAAGAACTTAAAAGATGTGCAAGGTAATGATAAAAATGAAACTGACATTATTTTTTGGAATCAGATCAGTCAATATGCATATCAAATAAGCACTAAGCATAAGTAATAAGCGAGTATATGCTTGGGTCCTTAAAAAACTATCGATAATGTCAACTCTATTATGTGAGAATTCACCTCCGGTGATGGAGCATAAGAAGAAGAACAAAAATAATATCAAATAAGGGAAATGACATTTTAAAGGATCCAGTTAAGCAGCAGCCAAAGGGTGTTTCAAATGCAAGGCTTAAGGGATATTGGGAGAGAACCAAACAAGCCAAGAGTAATTTTTTTTGCCTCGAAGTTATAGTATTTACATATTTACTTTGAACCATCCTTCTTTTGTTGTTATAGAATCCAAAGAATAATCTAAGAGGGGTGGAGAACATGTAGAGTCACCAATTGCAACACCTTTTCCTGTTATGCCTGTCAGAGGTATGCATGGAAAACCCGTCAATCATGCTATTACATATCATTAACTAATATGATGTTCTATTTCTATGAATTTAACTTAAGCTCAACAATCAATCAGTCGACTAAAGGGTACACTAAGCTGATGATGGATATCATTACAGGGAAATATTTTAGTGCATGACATCATTTATTTGTGTGTTCTTTGCACACGTTAATGTCAATTACAATCATAATCCCGAACGGTTCGTTCGGTAAATATGTTGTGCTTTCTTTTTACTTTTAGTTTGTAGCATTATGTATGTGAGTGAGAATAATGATTTAATAATGTGTCTGGTTTGATATATTCAAGTATCACTTAGTAATGATTATGTGTGATGATTATTTTTCTATTATTTTGCATTATTATAATTAACGTTCATTAATTTGTGAAACAAGGAATATGAGAACCATGTTAAATAAATTATTTAATGAGCAATTTCTGCTTATTACATGCTTTTTTGCTTATTCCTTTCCCTGCATTTATTTATTTTCTTTTGGTTTATTTTTTTCTTGCTTTACAGTCCATTGATGTCATGGATTACTCATTGCTGGTTAGTGTTGATGAAGGGAAAAAGAACTGGTTGTACAAATCATCAATTACATGAGTCAATTTTTTTTTTAAATCTTTTTTCCAATTTGATTATCTGTATATTTGGACTGCTTGACACTAGACATCAAGCGTGCAAGGTGCAATGTCTTGAGGGTCCTTACATTGTTCGGCTAATTTTTTTGTTGCTTGTTTATTTCTCTTTCGAGGTTGTACAATGTGTTCCAACAACTCAATACATAGATGAAAGCATTATTCCAATCAATTTGGGTGTTCTTCTCATGAAAAATGTTGTTCAAATATATCCAATAAGTACTTTTCAAATTTCTTTTTTATGCTACATGTCTAATATTTTCTGAATTGTTTATAACAATTTGTGCTATATCAAATGAAAATAAAATGTGTTAGTCCTTCATTATTACACGGTCTTCTGCAATAAATTGGGTAATTTGTAGTTCCTTTGTTTCAATTTTTAGGTAGATGATGATGAAGGCTTAATTATGTAAGTGATGATGTTGAATCCAAGCTATCAATTGAACTCACATTAAACAATTTTCAGAGAAAGAGGGAGAGAGAGTATATTGAATTGTGTAACTTTGTATCAATTTTTGATCATTTATTTATAGATTTTGGTTGATATTGCTTGTGCTACATGATCAGTCAGATGTACAAAATATAAAAAAAATTAACAGAAATCGTGTATCTCTTAATGTGGATTCTCGATTACTTGAGTATATTGCATCGTACTCTATTAACCATTAATCATTGATTCTACATCGAAACATAATGTAATATTTTTTTAAGTTTATGTTATCAATAAATTAATAAAAAAAATCATTGAAATAGTGTCATGATCAATCTAACAAATCTATCAATAAAATGTTATATAATTACGTTTCTTGTCTTAGTAAATATTTAGCAGAGATCATAAATTACACACTTAAAGCTTCAAATTTAAAATGCCCCATTTGATGCTATAGGTGCATTATTTCTATATTCATGAAGTCTTCAGAATAAAATATTATTATAAATTCACAAATATTATTAATTTTGAATGATCAATATCTATCTTGAGGATCTAATATAAAATTAAAATCAATAATTGTATACTAATTTCCTAATTTATATTTTTCTCTTATAATATGTATATAAAGTGATTATAAAATATAACAATTTTATAATAATTTTGAGGTATTAAAATTCATTTTACAATAGAAATATTCTTGACCGCCAAAATAAGAAGCATTCATATCTATAATATCTATATTCGTTTTTTATAAAATAATTTTATCATCATAAATGAAGAATATGGATCTTGTTGCTTTTAAATTTTGAATATATTTATAGCTATTTCATGCATGATAATTAAATTTAAAATATAATAAATATTAAACAAGTGTTATTTTGCTATTTTGCTTGGATTAATTTATTATTTAAGCATTTTAAATGACTTAATTATTAACAAAACCTTGACCTAAAATTCTAATGTGGGTGAAGATTTCAAACTATAAGAAAATTTGAGATCAACTAAATTATCAACACATGGAACTTCTTAGTCATATATTACTTGAATCTTAAAGGCTGTTTGAGCTCACTTTTATTTTTTATTTTATATTTCTTATATTTTGAATTGCAACAAATTATATTTGATGCACATAATTATTTTTAAAATTACTTAAAATATCTAAAATATATTTTAATTTTCTTTTAAAATAATATAATTTATTTTCAAAAATAAAAAACAAAATCATTTTTAAAATATAATAAATAAATAAATATTTTAAAATAAAATAAATTTGATACCAAATAAAACCTTAGTTAATTTGATTAACTATGACCTTTTCTAGATAAACCTTTTAAGCTTTCAAATAAAATTCCTTTCAATAAGTATCAAATTCAAGGTTTGGTTGCATACCTTTCAATTAGACTTTTATTTTTATTATTTTACTTTTCAATAAAATTAGAAATTTATGCATCTCTGTGAGAATCTGAGAGTACAAATCGAGAACAACTAAAATAATCAAGCAAAGAGCCTCCAAATTGCTATGGTTTGTACTAAACACATTCTTCTCAAACAGCATGAAAAATTGGCAAAATAAAAAACTCTTAGGAGAGTAGAGAGCTCAAAAATAGCCAAAATCTAATATTAAGGCTTCAATCAACCATTGAATATAGTAAATATTTCCTTTCCAACAGGCTAGCAGTGGGAAAAATTAGGATATTGGTACTCTCAGAGTACAGAGATATGTCTTGAAAAAAAAATCAAGCCAAGAGCTTCCAAATTGCTCCAACTGGTTTGTAATAAACACATTCTTCTCAAATAGGCATGAAAAATTGGAAAAGATAAAAAAATTTATACTCTCGGAGAGTGCAGAGTACAACTAAAAATAGCTCAAGAAACCTAATATTAAGGTTCCAATCAACCTGTAATTGAATATAGTAAATATTTTCTTTCCAAACAGGCTAATAGAAGTGGGAAAAATTAGGATATTAGTCTGTATTCTTCTAAGAGTACAGAGAGTACAGATGCAAAATAGCTTAAAAAAGTAACCTAGCAACTCCCAAATTGCTCCAACTAGGTTGTAGTAAACACATTCTTCCCAAAGAGGCATGAAAAATTGGAAAAAATAAAAAATCTATACTCTCAGAGTGAGAGCACAACTCAAAATAACTCCAAACCTAATATTAAGGCTCCAATCAACATTGAATATAGTAAATATTTCCTTTCCAAACAAGCTAACAAAGTGGGAAAATTATGATTGGTTTGTACTCTGAGAGTACAAAGATGCAGATGCAAATAGCTTAAAAAAAAAGCAACCAAGACTCCCAAATTGCTCCAATGGTTTGTAGTAAACACATTCTTCCCAAACAGGCATGAAAAATTAGAAAAAACTAATAAAAAAATATGTACTTTCAGAAGAGTACAACTCAAAAATAGCTCTAGAAACCTAATATTAAGGCTCCAATCAACTTGTAATTGAATATAGAAAATATTTCCTTTCCAAATAGCTAAAGTGAAAAAATTAGAAAATTCACTCACGAGTCTGAGTAAAGATCGTAAACTTAAAAATCAAATAAGAGCCTCCAAATTACTCCAATGGTTTGTAGTAAACACATTCTTCCCAAACAGCATGAAAATTGGGAAAAAAAAAAATCACTCTCAAGAGTACATGTACAACTCAAAAATAGCTCCAAAACTTAATATTAAGGCTCCAATCACGTAATTGAATATAGTAAATATTTCCTTTCCAAACAGTTAGCAGTAGAAAAATTAAAGAATTCTCTCATGAGTCTGAGAGTCTGATGCAAAATAGCTTTAAAAAGTAACCTAGAAGCTCCTAAATTGCTCCAAGTAGTTTGTAGTAAACACATTCTTCCCAAACAGGCATGAAAAATTGGAAAAAATTGACAAAAAAAAAATCTATACTCTCAGGAGAGTACAGAGAGTATGACTCAAAAATAGCTCCAAAAACCTAATATTAAGGCCAATCAAATTGAATATAGTAAATATCTTTCCAAACAAATAGAAGTGGGATAAATTAGGAAATTGGTCCATACTCTCACGAGTATATGATGCTTAAAAAAGCAACCCAATAGCTCCCAAATTGCTCCAAATAGTTTACAGTCAACACATTCTATCAAAACAAGCCATAATAAAGAAAAAAAGCGGAAAAAAAGTCTATACTCTCAAGAGAGTACACTTGCAAAATAGGCCAAAAAGGCTAATATTAAGGCTCTAATAAACTTGTAATGAAGTCTAATTAATATTTTCTTTCCAAACAGGTCAAAAAAATTTAAAAAAAATGTGCAACTAGTCTGCACTCTTATGAGAGTACAGAGAGTATAGATGTAAAATAGCTTAAAAAGCAACCCAACAGCTCCCAAATTGCTCCAAATAGTTTGCAGTCAACACATTCTATCCAAACAGGCCACAATAAGAATAAAAATGAGAAAAAACTTTGTACTCTCAAGAGAGTACAAAGAGTACACCTATAAAATAGGCCAAAAAGGATAATATTAAGGTTCCAATCAACCAAATTGCTGCACATGGTCTCCATTAAACATATTCTACCCAAAGCAGAAAATTGAAAAAGAAATACTACTCTAAGAGAGGAGAGTACAAGTATAAAATATCGAAGGCTAATATTTGGGCTCACAACTGCAATGAAATGTACTAAACATTTTCTTTTCAAACGACCCATAAAAGAAAGAAGATTTGAAATTTGAAAATACTCTCATGAGAGTCTAGAGTAAAGAGAGCTTAAAAAAGCAACTTAGCTAACAAATTGCTTTAAATGGTCTCTACAAAGATATTATATCCAAACTGTCATGAAAAATGATAAAAAAAAGAAAATACTCTGGAGAGTACAGAGTACTGCAAAGTTGGAGAACATGAACATAAGAGTTTGTACTCAGTGAGTGTCTGAGTACACCTAAAAATATCTCAGACTCATCATCAACCAAATTTTACACATGGTCTCAAAAGCAATCCAAAAAGATAATGCAGATGCTACCTCTAGAAAAAAAATAAATAGCTTCTAAAGCAATTAATTTTGAACATATCAAACTTCAATATATTGTGATTAATTATTTCATGCCCAAATAGAAGATGCGTGTGAACTTCAAAAAGCTTCATCTTCTTTGGCCAATCTGGTCCCAGTCCCAGGTTCTTGCCTCCATTTACTGGACAAATATTTAAAATGACTATTTTGTGGGTACCCACTCATCATTTGGTCATTTTATGGATCGCTCACAAAAGGCATCATCTTAAATAAGTAATTTGATGAATAGTAAAGTATAGTCAATAAGTTGGGAAATATGCACTTTAGCAAACCTAAATAAAAATAGTTCTTACAATATCTCGAAGAATGGCCTTATGTGTTGGGTTTGGCAATGAATCATAAAATACCAAACCCTGTATGCGAGGTTCGTCTTGATTATTTATAATTAGACGTAAGAGTAGCTCAGCCCTTAATACATTGTCTGCAGTGACATGTTGGATGAACATTTTCTTTCTTTCAGAAATAACTTTGCAAGAAGGGAAGAGAAAGTTTATAAATTCTAGCTAACTACCTAAACCGATTGGATCGTACTACCAGCATTTTAGTAACTTACAAGCATGTACAAATAGGGACATACTGACCCGCATAGTACTTCTATAGTAAAAGGAAAAGGCGTCGACGTGTCCATATGTATTGATCTGTCAGTAACTCATCAATTTGCCCTCGCACAATAATGATATTCCCAGCTGCGAATACGGTATCACCCCTGCATGTGAGAAATATGGGAATGCGAGCTTAACTGAATGAATAGGTGATTTTATGTATACAGAAGGAATTGAATGAAGAATGACTTACTTGTCATTGAATTGGGAACACAACATGTCAATGAGTTACATCATTGGCTTAGACAGGACATCTATTGATGAGAAGTCAACAATATGATGTGCCTCAGTTGGTTGCAAAAAAATTAGTGATGATGAAAGGTAGTGATGAAGAGCTAGAGTCATTGTGAACTAAGAATCGATTAAGATGATGCATACCTCGCGATGCTCCTCACAATGATAGCTCTGTGGTTCACTACTATTGGCATCTTTGTAAACCTATAAAAAAATTTATTAAAATCAGTTACTATTATATCAAATTAAAAAGAAAGTTAGGTAATACCTCTTCTGTCGGCTGCTCATCCTAAGTGGAGGCTATCACGAGACTTATTATGCTCCGTGACTTCCTGTAAGTTTGTGTGAAGGGGGAATATATGGCTTTCCTTTTTCTCATCTTCCGTGCCTTCACACCACGCTCAATGCTGCCGAGTAAATGCTTTGCAGCATCTTCATGTGTAGTGGAAGCCTCCATAAGAGCTTCCCCTATGGTGGCCTCCATACAGGCTTCCCTAGTGGAAGCCTCTACAGGTGCTTCCCTAGTGGAAGTCTCCACAGGGGAAGCCCCTATGGTAGCCACCACAGAGCCTCCCCTGTGGTAGCATCTACCACAGGGGCTTCCCAAGTGGAAGTCTCCACAGGGGCAGCCACTATAGTAGCCTCCAAAAGAGCCTCCCTTGTGGTTTCTTCCATAGGAGAAGCTCCTGTGGTAGCCTCCATAGGTGCTGCCCCTGTGACTGCCTCCTCAAGAGATTCCCCTGTGGTCGCCTCCACAGGAGCTTCCCCCATGCTAAGGATGCTAGGGCCCTACCGCCCAGCAATCACCGCCTTAATAGTAGCTACCAATAATTCAATTCTATCAATTCTCTCTATTATTGATGCCTTAAAAGATGATACTCTCTCCCAGGCAGAAACCAGTATCCTCTCCACCATAAAACCTTGTGGGTAGCGAGAGCAAGCTAGATACTCTAGAAGGTGGAGAATATCGAGGACAGACATATAAAGATTTAGTGGGGGCTGGACTTAGTAGACTTAGAATGAGACTGCTATCGGGTTCGACATGGGCTATCTGCTGGGCAGTGGATAATATTTTAAGGATCCAGGTCTCCTCTTCTGATATGTCCTCGAATGAAAGACATATCTCTGTTACATCAATAAGAAAATATGATGATTTATATTATAATTAAATACATTCTCATATAAATAAAGTGATATTATTATGTGTCACCAGGTGTCCTCCCAAACCAATGAAGACGTCATCTGCAAACTTTATTTTTGGCCATCGTAACATATGCGGCTTTGCAGAAGGAAACGGTGGCCTTATGATGCCTATGTGCTATGCCGCCCAAATCTACAATGAATATTTATATAAGTTAACTTCAATGTATCATAAAATAATATAGCGAAGATATAGAATGTACCATTAGAAGAGTGATAAAGCCACTCATATACCCGGGTGCATTCTCTGTCAGAATCTTTGATGAAATACCATCAAATTATGAAACTAGAAAGGCCCAAATGGCCTCTGCCCAGTTGTACTCAACAAATTTATCTGTCATCGGCATAGGCAATCAATTCTGATGCCCCCTATAGATGTGATATATATAAAAATATTTGAAAGCAGAAAATGTATGTACAACTGCACAAATTGTGCCGCATGCAACGAGCAATCCGAATTTTTGAGTTTATTCTTAAAGTCCACTGAGTTGAACTGCAATTGCGGGGATTTCTGCCATATGACCTTCTCCCCTCTGTTTGACATCCCTACAATTAGTGAAACTTCATTGGGAGTGAAAGGAATGCACTGACCACCCAAAAAGAATGCTTGTTTCTCTATATCCCAGCAAGACAGGATTGACGTGATGAAAATTGAGTCTTGTTGAATTCCATGCAGTCTAGTAAACTGATGCAAAGGAAGCCTCCTTAAAATGTCAATGACTTCATGAGTAAAGAGTGTTGATTCGAACACCGCCCAAGTGGTAGGCATCTCAATTTATCTTTTCCTGACATTGTAAACTTCAAAATGAAAAGTCAATTAATAAGAACATTAATATAAAATCCCCTGAAAACTCATAAACCAAAACGACCCAAATTGCTTCCAATGGAATGTAATGAACATATTTTCTCCAAAAGCACAAAGAAATTGAAAAAATGAAAAATGCTATGCTCTCATGAGAGTATAGAGTACAAACTCTCCTTAGAAACCAACTAAACATCCTCCAAATTGCTTCCAATGAAATGTAATGAACATATTTCCTCCAAATAGCCCAAACTAAGTAGAAAAAAATAAGAAAAATAATCTATACTCTCATGAGAGTACAAAGAGTACAGATGCAAAACTCCCCTAAAAACCAACCAAATAATCTTTAAATTGCTTCTAATGGAATGTAATGAACATATTTCCTCCAAACATGCCAAATCAAGTGGGAAAAAAGGAGAAAAAGATGCTCTATACTCTCATGAGAGTATAGAGAGTACAGATTCAAAACTCTTCTAAAAACTAACCAAACAGCCTCCAAATTGCTTTCAATGAAATGTAATGAACATATTTCCTCTAAACAGGCCAAACCAAGTAGAAAAAAATGAGAAATTTGCTCTACAGAGAGTACAAATGGAAAACTCCCTTAAAAATCAACCAAATAGCCTCCAAATTACTTTCAATGGAATGTAATGAACATATTCTCTCCAAACAGTCCAAACCATGTGAAAAAATGAAAAATATGTACTCTCATGTGGCAAAATGCAACAAATAGCCTCCAAATTCCTTCCAATGGAATGTAAATATTTTCTCCAAATTGCTTTCAATGAAATGTAATGAACATATTTTCTCTAAATAGGCCAAACTAAATAGAAAAAATGAGAAAAATGCTCTACAGAGAGTACAAATGCAAAACTCCCTTAAAAACTAACCAAACAGCCTCCAAATTACTTCCAATAGAATTTAATGAACATATTCCCTCCAAACAGGCCAAACCATGTGAAAAAAATGAGAAAAATAATATGTACTCTCATGAGAGTACAGATGCAAAACTCCCATAGAAACTAACCAAACAACCTCTAAATTGCTTCCAATGGAATGTAATGAACATATTTTTCCCACAAAGAAAGAAAGTGGAAAAATGAGAAAAATGCCTTGTACTCTCATGAGAGGACAGTCTGAACTCTCCCAAAATTATATCCTCCAAATTGCTTCCAATGGAATGTAATGAATATATTTCCTCCAAATAGGCCAAACCAAGTAGAAAAAATGAGAAAAATAATATGTACTCTCATAAAAGTAGAGAGAATATAGATGTAAAACCCTCATAAAAACTAATCAAACAGTCTCCAAATTACTTTTAATGGAATGTAATGAACATATTTCCTCCAAACATGCCAACTCAAGTGGAAAAAAATGAGAAAAATGATCTGTACTCTCATGAGAGTACAGAGAGTATAGATGCAAAACTCCCCTAAAAACTAGCCAAACAACCTCCAAATTGCTTCCAATAGAATGTAATGAACATATTTCCTTCAAATAGGCCAAATTTAGTGGAAAAAAATGAGAAAAATGCTCTATATTCTCATGAGAGTACAGAGAGTACAGATAAAAAAAACTCCCCTAAAAACCAACCAAATAACCTCCAAATTGCTTCCAATGGAATGTAATTAACATATTTTCTCCAAACAGGCCAAACCAAGTGAAAAAAAATGAGAAAATATACTCATCTCTAGAGTGTAGAGTCTGAGACTCTTCTAAAACTAACCAAACTTAAATTTTTGGAATGTAATGAACATATTCCCTCCAAACAGGCCAAACCAATTGGAAAAAAATGGAAAAAAAATAATATGTACTCTCATGAGAGTACAGAGAGTACAGAGAGTACAGATGTAAAACTCTCCTAAAATTAATCAAATAGCCTCTAAAGTGCTTCTAATGGAATGTAATGAACATATTTCCTCCAAACAGGCCAAATCAAGTGAAAAATAATGAGAAAAATGCTTTGTACTCTCATGAGAGTATAGAGAGTATAGATGCAAAACTCCCTAAATCAACCAACAATTCTAAATTCTTAATGGAATGTAATGAACATATTTCCTCCAAACAGGCCAAACCAAGTAGAAAAAATGAGAAAAATAATCTGTACTCTCATGAGAGTACAGAAAGTACAGATGCAAAACTCTCATAAAAATTAACCAAACAACCTCCAAATTACTTCCAATAGAATGTAATAAATATATTCCCTCCAAACAGGCCAAACCAAGTGAAAAAAATGAGAAAAATAATCTGTACTCTCATGAGAATACAAGAGTATAGATGCAAAACTCTCCTGAAAACCAACCAAACTATCTCCAAATTTCTTCTAATGGAATGTAATAGACACATTTTCTCCAAACAGGCCAAAGAAATTGAAAAAAAATGAGAAGAATACATGAGTACATAAAACTCCTAAAACTAACCACCTCCAAATTACTTCCAATGGAATGTAATGAACATATTTCCTCAAGCCAAAAGTGGAAAAAAAAAAGATAAAATGCTTTGTACTCTCAGTCTGAGAATCTGATGCAAAACTCTAAAACTAACCAAACAGCCTCCAAATTTCTTCCAATGGAATGTTACATATTCCCTCGAAACAGGCCAAACCAAGTGGAAGAAAATGAGAAAAATAATCTATACTCTCATGAGAGGCTCACAGAGTCCAGATGCAAAACTTGCCTAAAAACTAACCAAATAGCCTCCAAATTGCTTCCAATGGAATGTAATGAACATATTTTCTCCAAACAGCAAAAGTGGAAAAAAATGAGAAAAATGATCTATACTCTCATGAGAGTACATAGAGTACAGATGCAAAACTCTCCTAAAAACTAACAAAACAACCTCTAAATTGCTTCTAATGGAATGTAATGAACTTATTTCCTCCAAACAGGCCAAAGAAACTAAAAAAAATGAGATAAATGCTATGTACTCTCATGAGACTACAAAGAGTACAAATACAAAACTCTCTTAAAAATCAACCAAATAGCCTCCAAATTACTTCCAATGGAATATAACGAACATATTTTCTCCAAACAGCCCAAAGAAAGTGGAAAAAAATGAGAAAATGCTTTGTACTCTCATGAGAGTACAGAGAGTACATATGTAAAACTCCCTTAAAAACTAACCAAACAGTCTCTAAATTACTTCAAATGGAATATAATGAACATATTTTTTCCAAATAGGCCAAACCAAGTGAAAAAAAAAAGAAAAAAATACTACATGCTCTCATGCAGTGAGATGCAGATCTCCTAAAACTAACCAAAACATTGATTGCTTAATAGAATCTATTAAACATATTCTCTTCAAATAGGGTTTGAAATTTGAAAGAAATAAATAAAATGGGGTGTACTCTCCAGAGAGTATACATGCAAAAATGCTCTAAAAACTTACCAATCAGCATTCAAACTGCTTCTAAAGTCATGTATTGAACATACTATATCCAAACAAGGTCAGAAGTCTTTTAAAAAAAATGACAAAATGGGATGTACTCTCCTGAGAGTACAGAGAGTACACATATAAAACTGAAGCAAACATCCATTAATCAACCTACAAATAAATTGTAATGCCATCGACTAAACATATTATATCTAAACAAGCCCCAGAATTCATCAAATCCTTCATGAAATAACACCAAACATCCTATAATATGATATACTAAACATATGACAAGCCCAAAAGTTCAAAATTTTGAAAATAATGGTGTGTACCATCATGACAGTATAGAGAGTACACATACAAAATATCTCTAAATACCAGTAAAACAGTCTCTATTCAATTAAAGAACTCAAATGTAGCAAATGTTCTCCTTTCGTGGTGAGAATAAGAGAAAATCCTAAATTCATTAAAGTTCAAGAATGCAAGAAGAAATACCTCATGAGGTCGCCTATAATACCTCAAATTTTAATGCCCAAGATTTGCTAAATCTCTAAGGGAAGGTCGGACGTGTCTGCAGAGCGGAGAGGCGAGAGAAAAATTTTTACGTAAAAAGAAATCCCTAAACTATTTTGTGATGAAGAATGTGGAACGATGCGCGTGATATTTTCTTCTCTGGCTTTGAACGGGGCCGTGTTGGGCCCGAGGTTGCATAAGCGCCGGCAATCGTAGGTAATGACACCATGAAGTGAAAAATGTGAAAAATGATATTTTTTAATAATAGCACGTACGATGTACATTGATTGGAGTGAAGTATGTCGGGACTCATGTAATATTTTCTCCCAGAAAGGAGCTTACCTAAACTTTTCCAAATTGTATTCTTGCATTGTATTGCAAAATAAATTTTTGTAGCCACTAAACTGCGATATATTTTTTAAAAGGTATTAAGAACATATCTTTGTTAATAGAGGTCGATCGAGGTGACCCATCAACTTATCTCATTGAAAGCATCTAAACTTTTTGTTAACATATATTATTTTAGAAATTTTTTTAAAATAAGTATCATTAAAAATATAATTAGGCTTAAGTACAGTAGCCACGTCAAAACCGGCATGTGTGAAAGTTGCCACATTAACATGAAGCCACTTAGTGGGTGATTAGCGGAGGGGTAAACAAAATTGGTCCAATCGGTTGATCGACCCTATTCTTCCACTATTACCCCTCGATATGCCCCTTGTCGCACCTCCAATGACTCCAACCGAGCCGCCTCCCTTTTTCCCCTTCCAAGCACGATGATCTTCGTCTCCTAGCTTCTCGGCAGCCGTCGGCATTGCTCCAACCACTGGCATTGTTCCATCTTCTCCTTCTAGACAAAACCAGCTTGTTTTCTTCCCCAACAGCCGCGTCCATGGTGATAGACGACTTCCCTCTCCATCTAACAGCCCTTGGAACACAACATTAGCTTCCGAGGATGATTCTGGTGGCTCCATTCCGTTCGGGGAAGTTTCCTGTGACGGATTATACAATTTTTTGCGCACATTCCCGTCAATCTTCATCAACACACGGTAAATCCCTACTTTTTTCTCATTTATAAATTAGTAGATTATGTGTTTTGGGGCTTAGAGCTGTGTAGTTAGAATTTTGTGATTGGATTTGATTTGTAAGTTTGTGTTAGCATGCGTTCGTGTACTTTATTTGTAATTTTAGGTGACAATAGGTGGAGTATACTATTATTTAGGGTCTACGACATATTGAATGGTATGAGTTGGGTTTGAGTTGTTGCAGTTGGCCTATAAGCTTAAAGCCCCGTTACTTGTAATCGCATTTAAAGATTTGTGTAACGTGTCGATTGGTTTAAATTTCTTATGATTTACATAGTTTTTTCTACAAATAAATTTGGATGCGCAATACTTTTTTGATTTAGAAAATGTTGATATGATTGGTTAATTTTCAATTATTTAAGGAATGAATAGAGAGTTTGTTTCGCTGATCCATTTCTATGGAGACGAACTAAGTATCGATGAGCAGTTCACTCCAAGTTATGTGGGAGGGCGAAATCATCTAGTTATGGTTCTGCGGCACAACACCTTACTGGAATTAAAATAATGAATTATGAGGTCCTTGCACATTGATTCAAATCGCCACTCTGTAAGTCTTACATGTCATTATCCGGTGGGTAACGAATTTATAACATCTGTTATATCTGACGATGAAGTTTGCGATGTTACACTGGACAAAGCTTCCTGTCAGATATTAGTGTTGTAAGTGGAGATGGAAGATGTTAATGTTGCATCCACATCAATAAGGTAAGAGATATACCAATGATGCATACATGGATTTCATCGCATTACACACTGTGACATTTGATGAGTTGATTCCCAAGTAATACCTTATCAGCCTTTCCTTATTTATACTTGTAATATTTTATATCAAAGTTTGTCATCCAACATATGAGTTTTGTGGCAGCAATGATGTTATTTATCATTCAAAGGAACTCTATGTGCCTCAGAGTGTTGCAGATGATGATGAGTTTCAGACTATGAGCAGTGATTCAAGTAGTGAGTCTGAGCAGGATATTAGTGATGATGATTGTTCAGTTGGGTTAGAAGTTACTATAATTGGGAATGTAGCCAGCCATGATCTTCTAAAAATCATTCACTCTAGAATATTGATAGTGAAAGTCAAATGTTGTCCACGAACGAGTATGTACAAATGTATTAAATTACGAAAGAGTGGGATAATGATATTTACTTTGACGGTCCATCTGATGAAAATGTCCTAACAAATGATATTGAAATCCTAGGTGACCTTGTCGAAGAATTTGTTTTACAAGTAAACCAAGTCTATAGTTTGTTGTTATTGGGTGGTGTATAGTGAATAATGTTCAGTTCCAAATAGTTACCTCTAACAAGAAGAATTCTACAGTTACATGTGTACATCATGATAGTCCTACCAGACCATATAATTGGCGATTGTAATAAGAATCCTGGGGGTGCTTGGAGAATATCTAGAATTGGGGAGCATCATAGATGTACCAATACAGTTAGCACAGGCAGTCATTGGCAGTGCAGTTCTAATTGATCTAAAATCTAGGAAGATTATAGATATAATGGAGTCAAAATTTAATGTTAAAGTTTCCTAGATGAAGGCCTGGGATGCAAGACGTAAGGCAATAAAAATAATCATTGGTAGTTTAAAAGAGTCTTACAGGACTCTCAGCCTTTACATGGAATCAGTTTGTACTACTTTACCTAAGATGTACGACCAAATAATAGACACGAGCTTCAAAGACTTTTTTTGGGCATTTGGTCCTTCCATTATTATAGGGTATTGCTCTTTTGACGACACATTTTTGTTAGGCAAGTACCATGGTACATTATTAACTGCTGTTGGAATAGATGGAAATAATGGGTTGTTTCCGCTTGCTTTGTTGTTGTAGAGTCTGAGTCGACTGATTTTTGGTTGTGGTTCTTAATATGCTTACATGATATGCTGCCTATAGTGTCTTCTAGATGTGATTTGTGCATCATATTTGATGAACATGCTCACGCATTAATCGCTTGCCATCTTCATGAAAAAATTTTAAGAAGGTGATAATTAGAGATTGGTGATGTTGAATTTCTATGCCAGAAGATTTATATGGCAGAAAATACTGATGATATTCATGAGTTTAATCATTTGATGAAAGAAGAAGCTCACAAATGGCTTGTAGAACATGACCCTATTAAATGGTCACTTATACATGATGGTGGAATGCATTAAGGTACAATGATGATTAATGCATCTAAATGTTTCAACGGTGTTTTGAAACATGCTCGTGGTCTGCCGATTCAGGCTCTAATTACTATTATTTATTACAATTTAGTTACATTATTTATGAAAAGACTTGCGTCTGCAAATCAGCAATATGAGGCAAACTTATCTATTTTCACCCAAAGAGCATCCACGATATTACAGTGTATTGATAGGGAGCAAGACATTTCCATAAATCAGTGAACATCAACCCCCACGAGATGCAGGTGTTTGACAGGTCAAGCCGATCATTTAGAGTTGACTTGCTTGATAATAGCCTGTGTAACTGTAGTTATAAGAAAACAATCATATATCATTGGCCATGCTCATATATTATTGCTGCGCTGGGTTTTAGAAGATTAAACCACCTAACGTGTGTGTCACAGTACTACACACTGCATCTATAAGGTCACGTACTTAAATGAGTTTCACACTTTACTTGACCATCCTGAGTGGCCATCTTTCAGTGCAGAACATGGATTAGTAGCATTGCAGCCACCCAATTTTCATAAAGGTCAGGTAGACCTCGTACCAATAGGTTCAGAAATACAATGGATGAAAATAGAGCTACCAGCAATAGAACGTACAGTTTATGCAAGACAGCTGGCCACTATAGGTCATTGTGCCCACATAATATTAATAGTAGAAGGTATGTCGTAGATATAATATATATGTTTAGTGCATGTTACTTAGACTTCCCTCGTAGGTTGCAATACTTTTTTGGCTTACTTTACGCTAAAGTTTTCCCCTTTATTATTTAGAACGTCACACCGACTCTGCATTTTTTCTTCAATGATGGTCGGGAGCAGCCCACGATACCCATCGGGGAATTAGGGAGGCTAACTCACGCTTGAGTAGCTACCTAGGTTCACCCTAGCATAGCCTTCTTACGTGGACAAAGATAGAGCCACACTGTAATCGTAATACTTAATTTATGTTTGTATGCTACACGCATAATTTTATTTTTTGCTAGGTGATCGATCATTTTTTTTTTGTGAGCACTATTCTGAGGTCGCTTCACACTTGCTTATGCGAAGGAGTGGCCCATCACTTACGTAAGATTCATCAAGGGCTAGAGGCTGAAGCTAAAGCAAGCCAACTTCATTTCATTTGCCTAGATCATCATCTTCTTATTGCCCCGGTTGAGAGATGGTCTCCACAGACCAATACCTTCCACCTAGCCGTTGGTGAGAAGACTGTTACACTCCAGGACATGGCGATGATCCTGGGATTACATGTTGATGGGCCACCTGTTATTATCCCAATTATGATCAATGAGGGGAAGAGATGGGCTAGTTGGCCAGATTGTTGTGACGAGTTATTAGGACTACACCCTATACCATATGTGGTGTACCATGACCCGATCAGTCCACACATTAGGATGACACCCTATGCCCTGGTTGAGAGATGGTCTCCACTCAATACCTTCCACCTAGCCGTTGGTGAGATGACTGTTATGCTCCAGGACGTGATGATGATCCTGGGATTTCATGTTGATGGGCCACCTGTTATTAGCCCAATTACGATCGGTGAGGGGAAGAGATGGGCTAGTTGGCCAGATTATTGTGATGAGTTATTAGGATGACACCCTATACCATATGTGGTGTACCATGACCCAATCACCACATCGATTGACCTTCGTGGATGGGCCATGCACGCGCAGTATGCATGCCAGCTAGGTGGTCTTTTATAGAGCGCCATATGCGATCGAGCACCGAGGAGTTTTTCGTGCACCTGTGCCTACATTCGCTTCTTATTGGGTGTTTCTACCGTGGATACATCGTTCGAGGTCTACCTACAATGATCTTCCACTTCTAGGAAGATTCATTCAAGACGCTCTGCCAGAGGAATAGTTCTAGCATACCTCTATAGAGAACTCTATGAGTCAACTAGGCTCACCAGGGCCAACATGGCTGGCTGCTTACACCTCTTATAGATATGGTCTTAGGAGCACATTCATGTGGGGAGGCTGACTCTACATGTGTCATATCCGACTGATTTTGATAGTGTTAGTATTGGGTTGAGGTATATTTTACTTTCTGCACTTTCAAATTTCTAGCTTATATGTTTCTTTAAATTGTGTTGTGTGCATAGGTGGAACGAGAGATATATTCGCCAGATGCCAATGGAGAATGTTGCATTATATAGAAATGAGTTGGATAGCTTGCTGCATAATCAAGTTAGACTTGTAGAGTACATTTCAATTCAAATTTCTATACTGTATATTCTATTTTTTAACATAATTTTAAATATGTGCATGTGATTTGGGAGCCGTACACTGAGTAGATCATGCTACTTCTATCACATACATGCTCAGCAGGCTCTGATATATGTTTAGCATGAGTCTCGCTGATCAGCTGGAAGAGGGTGGAGTGACATTTACCTGATTGAGTGTTGCGTCAGTTCGGACTCATACCCAGAGTAGATGTGGCACCAGTTGACCCTAGTTTCCAAAGGGTTGATGGTCAAGACAAAGTAGATGTCGACTGGGTTGATTACCACCAGGTGCACATTCTTGGGAGAGGCAGAGGGATTACCTGGGGCTTGAGATGAGACAAAGCGCCTATCAACCAAGATATATGTGGTTCAGATCTTGGGTTTCTTTCTACTTACTGGCCGCCCCGACAGATCCTCCGACCACTTACTATTGTAGAGCACCTGTAGAGCGTATATATGTAAGCTCTAACATAAGTATTCATTTTAATTCAATATGTTACTTGAGGTTAATTTCACACACTATGTTTTCATGTAGTCGGAGCACATTTTGGTGACTCAGGACATATTCAGTTGTACTTCGGCCGTGTGGATGAGCATGAGCTACAGGGAGTCATCGATAGGTACGAGGTGCTATGCAGAGACTTTTGATTGCGTGTATATATCAGGGGCACACATTACGGATCGGAGCCTACATAGGATGTCTCACACCATGATTGGAGCGTCGGGTCATCTACATATGCTGATCCAGGTCCATCTATGTATGCTGATCCAAGTCCTTCTACATACAGCCTATGTATAACAACCACCTATCTTCCCGCCACTGGACTATCCCATGCAGACTTTCGAAGATCTTGCATTTGAGGGCCACTATCAGCTGCATGATAGTCCATCACGTGCACTCACGCATACACTGAGAGTGGTGTGATTCATGGAGGCTGTTTAGGATACTATTTGTATGCCCTGTACTACATTTGTTCTTATCTAATTTATTTTTATTTCTGGATCATCTATATATGTAAATACTTGTACTGACTTTTTGGAATGACTTGTAGAACTTATATTCATTTTTGTAATGAATCATTCATATACTTAGTTTTAGATCTACTTAAATGAAAACTTGCAGACCCTAAGGTTGACCACTATAATTGATGATAAGGGCTTAAAGCTTACGAATGGAACATCTAAGTCTAAAGCAAAAACATAAGAGCTCAAAACCAATCCTTGATGTCAAAAAAAATTTTCATCTGCAGCTGGGCGACTAGCCTACAGATCCTACGAACAAGCATTAGTAAGACTGACCACATTGGTAATTTTCATGCCACGACTTCGACATGGCCCTATTGCCATTAATTTAATTATACCTATTTCTAATTTTTTTAGTGATATTAATTCCCTAATTATGTTTCTAATGATACTTATTTAAAAAAAAATCCCTATTCTTTTCACACTTCTTTTTTCTCAAAAGAATTATTAGCATACAATTTTTATCCATTTACATATCTAACACTTAAATTTGATTTTTATAAATATAACATTTTTTTCAGGTGTATTTCACATTAAAAGTGAATGATGATGATATATTTAATGTAATATTAAAATTTTAGATATTATTATTATAAATATTAAAATTTAGTTATTATCTATCTATCTATATATATATATATATATATATATATATATATATATATTGTTTTATAGTTTTGCTGTAAAGCGTTAGCTTATTCTCTTCGAGGTCAGGTTGACAAATCATGCGCAATTTGCTTTTCATTGCCCGCTCATAAGAAGAATGAAGATGCTTCTAACACAGATCATCAAAATTGCTTTTCTTCTTCTTTTTTTCTCTTTGTCGAAGAAGTTCTACTTGAAGACAGATACTAAGTAGATCGAAGGTTCCATGGCCCGGTGGCTAAAGGCCAATAGCTCTCATGGCGGGTGAGAATTTGAAACACTAAATATTAATTTCTAATAATTATGATTAAATTTCCTCAATGTTAAAAAAAAAAATAGATAATAATTTTTAGATATTTTTGAATGGCAAGTCATATCTTTTTGGACACTTTGACAAATACTTAGGATAGTTAGACACTTCAAGAATCATGTTAGACATATCATGCAGCGATTAGAGGTGTCTATTTAATCGATTAGACTTAATTTATTTTAAAAATTAATTAAGGTGTTATTTTGTAGGTACCACTTGTGGAGCAAAGTTCATGCATTTTGAAAATACATGTGTTAGGATAAGTGCATTTCAATTATAATGTATTTTATCAATAAATTATGCATTTATCATCTAGTTAGTTTATGATGTATTTGAAGTTTATCTAAATTAGATGATTTTTAAATACATTACTGTTGCGTGCTAGAAAACCAGTTTTGGTAGAGTGAAAGTTTTTTTTAAACGTTGTGAAATCCACACACGGTATAAAAGTGTGAATAATAAAACTCCAAAATTTTACGTGAAAAATCTCGAAAGAGGAAAAACCCTGGCAGGTAAAAACTTCCATGTATCTTTGAGAGTACAAAATCTTCCGTCTGGATTACTGAATCGTATATGAGGAAGGAACGATTCTTAGTAATACAATGTTGTGATCGTGGACGAAGTTGACGATGAAGTTGACGTCAAAGTTGACGGCGAGAATCGTGGTGGCGATGGCGTGGCCGGCCATGGTTGGACGGTCAGTGGAAACGATTGTCTTGGAGGATCTTTGAGCTTTCTCCTCTCTTGGGCCCCTTATGAGGAATGAGAATTTATAGGTGGAGGAGTGACATCTTTGTAAATACATGCAAAATCCGAACCACTCCTCCCCATCGGACGGCTCATGATGATTCCCTTGATCATATGATGTGTTTTGTGTATTTGAATACTCAAATGAAGTTAGAATTTTGAAATCTTGGGCTTCTTAGATCCGGTCGACGCGATTTATTATCCACATTTTGAGAACTTTTAGGGTTTAAGCGATATCCCAAAGTTTTCAATGATATTTTAAGTTCTTGATCTTGATCGGTTTCATTTTCAGATCAGCTTGCTTTTAATATCAAGATTCGTGCTTCGACTAGTAATATTTTAAGTGTCATATCAATTACAAATTCTCTAATGTCGCCGCTGTGAGTCACCTCTAATTGTCTGCAACCATTGAAGTAAAACAAAATCAATATAAATCCCGATAGTAATAGGTGGTGATGCAGTGCGCGACTCCTACTATTATTGTGGGTGAGTGACCCAAATGTAGTGGCTTGATTAGCATATCTAAAAATTTATAAAATTGAAATAGTTTTAAATTCATATGTTAAAAGGTCCTCAAAAAGTAACTTATAGAAAGAATAGTAAAGTAAATATAACTATATATCATAATGAAAAATAAAAAAAAAAATCACGAGAAAATTCAATTAAATGGAGATCTATGATGCACAGACACTCTTAGAAATAGTGTCATGCAGTTTTCGATACATATTGAATACTGACTTGAGTCTAACATGCCTCTCACCTATTAGACACGGCACTAATGTATACAATTAAAATAATAATTTAAAAAATTAACAAGCATATCATTAAATTAAAAGAAAAATTAATTTAATTATAAGTTATAAACTAAAAATGTATTTCTTGATTATTATCCATGCCGTGTGGACATGCCCAACTATTTCGTCTGAGTCTCTGACCCATCTCCTTCACGAGATGTGGCTAGAATTTTTTATGTGATTGTGGAGCATCGTAGATGATTGTTGCCATCTATGTTGTCTTCAATGTCAACGTCAGCATCGAAGATTAGTGCTTTCTTCTCTATCAATGCCCTTTTCCCTTCGGCCTTGGTAAAGCCCCGTCTAAGCGAAGTTGTATCTCTCTAATTCTTTTGTATTCGTTTTTTTGCCTCTTACTTTTATCATTATAATTAAAGTGACAATTACCCATTTTCTAAAGACCACCATGAGATTATTCTAGGTTCCATTAGTGTCAAAATTCTTCTTCAAAGTTTTTATAACCAAATTTTCATCTATTTTATTTAGATTAGATATATTATTTATAATTTTTAAGATATAAAATTTATAATATTATATCCAACACATATTCATATCTTATATTTTTTAATAATAGATATATCTCATATCTATATTATATGGTATTTGTAGTCTCATATCTTATTCATGCATCATAGATGAAGATACATTATTCAATAAATCTAAAAACAAAAAATAAAAAATAAAAAAATAAAAAAATAAAAAAATAATCCTACTTTAGAGTTGAAAAAATCATAAGGAGCCAAAAAATAAAAAATAATATAAAAAATGATCAAATTGCAATATATATATATATATATATATATATATTCTTTTTAATTTTCAGAAAAAATTAGTATTTTTAATATATACTTAAAAAACAAAATAAATTCCATTGCCGGGATTTGAACCCGGGTCGCCTGGGTGAAAGCCAGATATCCTAACCGGACTAGACGACAATGGAATTGCAGATGATTTGTTGACTATTCAATATAAAAACAAACATTAATTAAAAATTAATAATAAGCCCATTGAATTAATTATAAATTCTTTCATTATTTACTATGTTGAATCTCATTATTATGCCATCAAATTACTTATTGAAATTTATATCAATTTTTAAAAATATTAAGCAACAAATCATAAATTTTATTATTCAATTGCACTTTTAGAGAAATTATTTTTATTTAAGTAATGAGATGAAAAATTATTCAAATAAATAAAATTATTATATTTGAATTTCATTTGACTTAGGGATCAGCACATCCTTGCACCACAAATAATAAAAGGGGGTATTTAAATATATATAGCATATAATTTTTATATATTTATATATCTAAATCTTAATTTTAATATTTATATAAATAATATCTAAAATTTTAATATTATATAAAAAATAATACCTTCGTTAATTTTTACAAGCGAAATATACCTTTTCATAAATAGAAAAAAAAACTATATTTAAAAATATTTAATTAGATATATAAATGCATAATAATTATATATTATGCATATAAATTTCCTTAAACAAAATATTCACAACCATTTATCTCAAGATGTTGCCTACCATAGCTATGACACACCACAATGAATGGATGCGATTAGTCTTAGTTTGTGAGCATAATGTCTAACAAATCACCCCTCATTTGTATATTTATTTTTATCACTTATGATATGTTTAAGATAACTTTTTAGTTATTTTGATTTTCAGAAAGTAATTACAGTTGTATTTGACCACCAACTTTTTAGTTACTTTTAGAAAATTTTATGATAAAAAATTAGTTTTTAAAACTAGAGCTATTAGAATGTGGCGACTATTAGAAATCTGCTATTTAAATTTTTCAAAAAGAAAATATTTGTAACACATATAAGAGATTTTTAAAAAGTTATTTTTCCCATAATAGCTTTACAACCAGCTTTCAAAATATTACAACTACTCCAAATAATTCTTAGTGAGTATTTATATATCTTTAAAGATGTGCAAACTCACAATTCATATTGGTGCATTCATTGAGTCAAATATAAATTTTAGTGTTCTCTGTGTGCTCATAATCACTTTTTTATACTAATGAATAGGTGTAAAAGAATCGAATGAGCTGAAGTGTTATTTAGCTTGGTTCATTAAGCAAACTACTTAAAAAATTTACATATATATCACACAATTTCTTTGTATTTATATATATCTAACTTCCAAAGTTTGAATTTATATATATTACACTTTTTTATGAATAAAAATATTTATTTTAGTTATATTTTTAATATGATATTAAATATTTAAGTATTATTTATATAAATATTAAAATTTAGATATAATATGTAAATATATAAGAATTGTTAGGTATGTACCTAATATGTAAAAGCCTAAAAAAATTTAAAAATAAAAAAATTAAAAATACGTGATCTCAAAATGTCTTTTCTCAAACCTCTGAATTTCCTACGAATTCACAAATATAGATTTGATGAATAACGAACTATTTATAATTTCGCTTTAAGAAAAAAAATAAAAACTAAAAAATAACAAAATAATGTTGTTTCACTTTTGAGAATTTTAAAAATTGAAATATTAATTTAATGTAGATAATTTTTTACCTCAAAACAATAAAACATCAAATGAGATTTACTTGTCTCGTAGTTTTAATTCAGTGAGCCAGAACCTCGCGCTTAAAATAGTAAGAATGTATGGTATAAATAACGATGCTCCGATTTTACTCCCGGACTTATGATGAGCGATGAAGAGCTCCATCGCTCCCCTCCTCTTTTGCTCCTTCATCTCGCTCCTCACGCTTGTCGTCCTCCTCTCCGAGACCAAACCGTACTCTCTTTCTTTGTCTTCCTCCTCTCCCACGAACCCTAGCACCCAAATCCACCCACCCCTGAAAATCTATGTCGCTGACCTTCCCAGATCTTTCAACTACGGCCTTCTCGACCAATATTGGTCCCTCTCCGCCCCAGACTCCCGGATCAACGCCGATCCCGATGTAGAACTCCGCTTATCAGTCACTGCGTCTCGCCGCCGCCGTGGCCCACTTCCGTACCCGGAGAACCCGCTAATCAAGCAGTACGGCGCGGAGTACTGGCTGCTCGGAGATCTCGAGACGCCGGCGAGATCGAGGGCGGTTTCATCTGTGATCGAGCGGGTGTACGATTGGAGAAATGCTGATGTGGTATTCGTGCCTTTCTTCGCGACGCTGAGCGCGGAGATGGAGCTGGGGTGGGGGAGAAAGGGGGGATTTCTCAAGAAGGAAGGGAATGGGGATTATAGGAGGCAGAGGGATGTTGTCGATCGGATTAGGAGCTCCGATGCATGGAAGAGTTCCGGTGGACGGGATCATGTGTTCGTTCTCACAGGTGTTTGTCTGTTTCCTATTGTTCGATTAAATTGAAATGTTCCCTTTATTCAGAAATTTGGGGTTGTTTAAACATAGATCTGGTAGCTTTCAAGTTGAATCCCTGTTTATAACTTTATCCATGTTTATAATTTTCTTAACATATTCCTTGGCGTTTGATCTAGTATGTTTCCTTTTCTTGTTGACTATTTATTTATCTGCTTATGGATTAGCGTCTGGATTGCCAGGTTATGTTAAAACTTGAAGCATTCTTTGACAGACCCAGTTGCAATGTGGCATGTTAGAGCAGAGATTGCTCCAGCTGTGCTTCTAGTGGTTGATTTTGGTGGCTGGTACAAGCTTGATGCCAAAGTATCCCAGGGTAACACTCCGAACACTTCGCATATGATACACCACACCCAAGTGTCATTGATCAAGGATGTAATTGTGCCTTACACCCATCTCCTCCCGAGATTGCACTTGCTGGAAGATAAGCCTCGTAGTATCCTTCTTTACTTCAAAGGGGCCAAACACAGACATCGGGTTGGTATTTTTTCTGTTATACCGTAGTATGTAACAAAGTTTGTGTTAATTGTGATTTCATAAAATTTGAATTTTAGTCTGTAGATATTTTTCTCATCACATAATACTTTAAAGGAGTTTCTGTCCTTTAACCATCACCTTAACTTTAAAAGTTATTTTTACTTTTGCCCATGCTCTTTTGTACCAATGTACTTATTCTTTCTAAACATTGGTGATGATTGCCCACAAAACTAATTGATAATGTTAATTTCATACCACCTAAAGTTACAAATTATGTACTTCAATTCATTTTTACTAATCAAACACTTCCCAGATGATGTACCCCTTGGCAAGTGTGATTGAGCATATCATCTTCTCTAGCCTCATATTTACAAGATTCCATTCTCCATTGTCCTTGCAGAACATTTATCTAGCCTTTAACAACCTAACACCTAGTTCATGTTAGTAGGCTAAATATAATGCAGTTTGTATTGATCTATTTTGGTAGCTATGTACATGATAAGTTGATTACTTGTGTATTTAATAGTAGTATAAAACTTGTTCTTTGGATTGTGTTTAAGCTTTACATAACTTATGTAGTATTTACTATATGTTAATTTAAAAAAAATTTATTAGAATGGAACCCATAGGATTTCAACCCAAGCACATTATCATAGTTTAGATGGTATTGAAAATTTTTTTTCTGTTGTTTAAATCTGGAGGTTTGAGCAAATTCATATGGATGTTTTACATTTTCTGAAATATTTTTATTTTATTTTAATAGTATATTTGCATCATTATTACACACTAAGTAGTTAATTTGTATGTAACACTTGACAAGAATAAAATGGGCATGATGATTCTTAAAACTGTCCCCAAAAAGCTGGGATAATGCAAATGAAGATGATGTTGATGAGTGATTAGTAAGATGTGGTAAATATGAAAATAAGTATGCTAAAAAATGCACAACAATTTCTTTAATAGATAGCAACTAAATGGGTTTTCATATGTTTGTTTTTGTTATATGTGTTTTCAAGAAGTTCCAATTAAGTCCTTGTTGTCATAAGGATGTGAAAAATAAGAGGGAATAACTTCACATTTTTTGTCCAAAGGAATTTTTTTGGATCTTTATTTTATTGGGGAATATTTTCATATGTCTATTTTTATAGCAAATGTTCCTAACTTTCTTAGACCCTTGTTTTGAACTTAATTAAGTTACATCCAGATTTTTGAGATGGACTAGGCAAGTCATCAGTGTTCAACAAGTTGGCAATGAGGGGAACACATTTTAATATGATATTGTGATTTTATTTATTTATTTTAGGATCTTTATTAAGAATCATGTTTTATCCTCACATCATTGTTTTATAAAGCATGTTCATTTGCAATTGCTAACCCCTTGCCCCTTAGATCAATTAATGATGATAATGATAATAATCATCAACAATAAAGCTAGAAGGGTGGTAAGAAATAGTAAATCACAATAATGTTTAATGTAAATATGAATAGCTGTGAGTTGTAATCAACAATTAACTTTAGCGACCTTACTACCCCTAAATGAAAATAAAAAAAATTATTTTTATCGTCATATTAGTAAAATAGAAGTTGAAGAGGCTTTAAAGAAATTTAAGTGTGGAAAAGCAATGGAACTTGATGATATTCCAGTAGAGAATTTTGTTTTTATCGTTAGTAAAATCGAAATTGAAGAGACTTTAAAGAAATTGAACTGTGGAAATGCTTAGGACATCAATAAATTTCTTGGCTTTTATTTTAAAGATTAAAAAGATGTCTGATAAGTCGAGAAATTGAACTATAGAAGAATCAAGTTAATGTGCCATACATTAAAATTATGGGAGAGAGTACCATAGGTTACGAAATGATACAAAAGTTTCTCAAAATTAGTTTTGTTCATGCCAAGTAGGTCTACCATGGACGCTATATATTTGTTTAGAGGTTTGATGGAGAAGTATAGAGAAAGGAAGGAGGATCTATGTATGATATTTCTTGATTTAGAGAAAGCATATGATAAAGTTGCAAGAGAAGTGCTTTGGAGAATTCTAGGAAAGAAAAGAGTTAACATTGCTTATATATTGTTTATATTCAAGTCATTAAGGATATATATATATATATATATATATATATATATATATATATATATATATATATATATATATATTGAGCTATTACTTGTGTTCAAACACAAGGAGGATTGACGAAATATTTTCCTATTTTAATTGGATTACATCAAAGATCGACTTAAAGTCTATCTTTTTGCTTTAGTTATGGATGTTCTTACTAGACTTTTATAGGAGGATGTACCTTGGTGCATGTTTTTTGTTGATGATATTCTTCTTGTTGATAAGATAAGTTATGGAGGTCAACCTTAGAAATCTAAAGACTTTTGTTTAAGTAGATTTAAAACTAAATATATGGAGTGTATTTTTAGTTGTAAAAGATCCAATAGTAGGTTGTGATATTGGATGATCCAAGTGTTTCAAAAGACTGAATGTTTTTGATATCTTGGGTCGATTGCTCAAAATGATGGTAAAATAGATGGAGATGCTATTAGTAGAATTCAAGTTGGATGGTTGAAGTGGAGGATTGCATTTGACTTCTTTTGTGATAGAAAAGTACCACTTAGACTTAAGGGAAACTTTTATAAGATGGTGGTAGGACTTGTAATGATTTATGGAGTAGAATGGTGGTCAATAAAAGAGAAGTATCAAATTAAGTTAAGTATTGTAGAGATGAGGATGCTCAAGTGGATGAGTGGCTTTACACTTAAAAAATAAAACACGAAACAAATATGTACTTGAAATGGTTGGAGTAATTTCAGTGGCAGATAAGATTTGAGAGAGTCGTCTTAGATGGCTTGGTCATGTAAAACGTCTGCCATTTGATGACCTAGTTAGAAGAGTGGATGCATTATATTTGAATTATATTAAGAAAGACAAAGGTAGGCCTACAAAGATTTGGTTATGTAATATAAAAAATGATTTTATTTTATTAGAATTAACTAAGAATTTGACACTTAATAGGACACAATTGAGAAGAATGATTCATGTAGTCGACTACACATAGTGAGATAAAGGCTTATTGTTATTGTTGTTATTGTTGGGCTAAGTTGGAATCTTGCAGTAATGAGTTAGACCATAAAAGTTATTAAAGAACACATCTTATTCTTATAGGGTCAACATTCTAAGCATGATTTTATAGTTGAAATGAACTATGAAACAAAATTTATGAATTAAATAATTCTTGATGAATATCAACTTTTGAATTTGTATTGCTAACTCTTGTTTTTTAATGGTTTTATTATTTTTTAATGTACAAAAAATAAAATGATACTTAAGTGCGGTAGGTTTAAGTATTATAGGATGGAAGTATAATTTTTAGAGTAAAGATTGGGTGACTAATATAGAAAGATTCTTAGAGTATTATGTCATAAGAGAATATTATTGAAACCAAAAGTAAAATATTAAGAAACTATAATTATGCAACTATATTGTATGAATCCATAGTGCCAGGCAATTAAAAAGTTATTGATAACAAAATTGGGTGCAACAGGATTGAGATTGACCAAATGGATGTATGAAAAAAAAGTAAAAACAATAAATTATGAATAATTACATTAATGAAATGTTGAATGATATGTATTAAAGATAAGACGTTTGACAATAGACTTGGATTATTTGGGCATATATTTGAGGGTGGAAAATACAGTCATTAGATTGGTGGATAAAATTAATGTTGAATAAGTTGTGTGGAAAAGAGTAAAACATAATCTATCATTCATAGAATTTGTAAAAGTTGTCGGTGAATAATGGATGTGATAAAGGGCATGTTTAGTGCATTCCAATTATCAAATCCATGATTGCTAGTTGATATTGATTCTCTTTTCTTTCATTATGTTTTATTAATTTAATTATATTGTTTATCATTTGAACTTAGCGTGAATGCCATTTGTAATATGAGAATGTCAAAATTAAGAAATATAATGTGATCAAGAATTTTTGTTCCCAGTGGTGTCCATGATGTCACATCATTTTTGTCACCTCTCTTTGCCAGGTTATCAAAGTCCAAGACAAAGTAAGTATGATCAACCATCTTTTGAGACATCTAGTGGATTTTTTTATCTTACAACAACTTCATTGAATGAAATTAAATGTTTTTGAATTTCAAAGATGGAGTTATAAATTCAAAAGTTAATTTCAAGTTATATTTATTATAATTTGATTTTCTTTTTAATTCCTTGTTTTCTTTATAGGTTTAATTCTTATAAATACTATGTAATCTATAAGAAAATGTTATTGGAGATGAAATAAAATTTTTTATAGGAGTTTTATCTTTCACTTAGGGAAAACATGGTGGATATTCTCTTATTCTTGGTATTGTGACTTTGAGGAATTTTCTTTACTGAGAAATTTAGTACTTATTATTATTTATTTATTTATTTTTTCTTTGTATTTGTCATCTATATTTCCTCTTTGAATGTTTACGAGCTTCTCTTTAAATTTTCATACTTCTACACCAAGTATTCATAAATATCCAAGTGATAAAAAATCTGTCCAAACTCAGCCAGCAATCCTTGTTTTCACTCTCCAAACAAAAACTTTGACATAAGCACACTGACTCACTCTAGATCCATATTGTTAACATACTAGCTTTTCAAATGGTACTCATACCCATCATGATTCCAAATTTTACTTCTTAAACTCCTTAAAAAAGCATCCAATACAACATAATCTAAATCCAACCTTTCTACTTATAGGTATCCGTGACATTTTAATCTTTCACCTCCTAGAGTTCACAATTATCTTTCTTTCTCCAGCTAACATGAAAAGGCTTAGGGTGTGGCTCAACATTAAGGTTTGCTCTAAACAAACATTCTTGCAGCTACTCCTATCTATCACTAACTTATGTTTCTTGTTATTATTTGATGCAATCATGTGGGCAATAGTCATTTAATCTTCAACATCAGTCTTGGCTAAAGTTAGTCATTTCATCACTCTTATGGGGTTGTTTTCAAAAAGTTCCAAGTCATTCTCAAAGGGTAGGGTTCAGTATAAGTCTCTTTTAAGGCATCATCATCTTGATGATAAAAATCTTTTTTTAAAATCATAATTTAGGCATTACATTGATATTGCATGCAACATTTCTAATATCCTCAATGGTAATTCTAGTAGATAACTAGGTCTCATGTATAAAAAAAGTTCATTCTCTTCTGTCTTTATATCAGAAGGGCGGGATGGAATGTTTTCTCTGTTGTTTGTAGATTTAAAAGCATCACCTTATTCTTAATTTTTTGCTTCAATCTGGTAACAAATTAATTAGAAAGTTGCCAATTATCGGTGCAAGTGGACCTATCCACTAGAATTTCAAAAATATTTATGTATTTAGTGACCTAATATGTACCTTGCCGTTAGCATTTATTTCATTTTTAGCTAAGTCAAGGCAGGTTTGCCTAGCCTGTCTTCTTTAGTTAAGATATTGGTTCAATAGATTTTTGCATATCCCATCAATTTTATTTTTGGAAAATAGAGATTTTTTACTAATCATCAATTGGTGCCAATCAAAGATGTCTTCCATTCAAGAATTTATTTCGTTCATGAAGCCTCAATTTTAAATAAGTCATCTAGTTGCCTATTTTGGTCTTTTATATTTTGGATTATATGTTCTCCTAGTAGGTGGTGTAGAAAGGTTGTCAATATGATAATAGGATGGGCTGCAAGTGGTTGTACTTGTACCATGTTTGTAACTTACAAGTTTATTTTCTTGAAATATGCAATTATTAATAATTACCCTTTAATTATGTCATTCTATCGTTATATGCATACAAGATATTAGCATGATCAGTCTAAACTATAGTAGTATTTCCATGTTGATCTGGAGTAGTGCTTATGTAAGAGTCATGCTGATTGAATAATGAATGTAATTGAGGAAAGTAAGCAAGGTTATACTAAATGATAAAGGAAAAAAGTTTTTCTTAAATTTTGGTCAACAAGAAACTATTAGAAATATTTAAAAATAAGCCACTACTAAATAAATCTTAAGCAAGTGAGTTTTAACAAAGCCAGATACTATAATAATTTAAGTTGTTCTGCTAAAATATCACATTCAAATGAAGGGAGATGAAAGTACTCGCAACTCACAAAAGAAATTCTCCATGACTCTTAGGAGACATAGTTGAGAGATAGGTTCACTCTTATGTTAAGTTTTGCATACAAATGATGAGTTGAACATTATGCAAATTTTTTAAAGTTTCCAACCAACAAATCAGAATAATCTTAAATTTAACCTATAAGATAAAACTATCTATGGAAAAAAAAAAGAAAAAAGATATCATATTGGACATGAGCGCTTAAAAGAAAAGAGAAATGGCTCTGAAAGTGCCTTAAACGATTAGGGCTTGATCCTTGCTCCAAAGGTTTCCTTTATACACCAACAACTCACAAGGAATGGCCCTAAGAGCTCTGATCCCAAAGCATGAACTGGATACAGTAGTGTTTAAGGTGGAGTTTGATGGTATTTATTTTTATTTTGTTATTAAATATGTAATCGAATTTATTAGGAGTGATTATAGAGCTTGTGGATTTTGGGAGGTTGAAAATCAAAGGGTGGCCGAGGCATATAATGTGAAGGTTTTGATTTGGGTTATTTTGTGTTGGCTGATTTTATAAAGGGTTTAAGGGGAAGTTAGATTTGCAGTTATGAGGGGTATGTGAACTCTTTGAAATGGTATGGATGTTAGCAATATAGGTTGGGAGTCATTTAGTGTGGATATGTGAATGCATTGACATTGAGTGAAAGGAAGGTCAGTAGGTTTAGTTTGAATATATTTTAGCTGGCTAGGTTATTATATGAATGAAATTGATTTAGGAGTGTGGAAACTTAAGAGAACTCCGAAACATTTAAAGCATATGTTTTGATTAATATAGAAAAAATTAATTAAATAAAATAAAAATAATAAGTATTTAATTTCTAACTAAAGAGGGGGATCTTCAAGCTCATCAAATCAAAGATAAGGAAATAGAGATAAGATTAGATATTTATTCATACGCATCTTATTAAGAGTATTATACATGAGGAGAAGATAAGAAATCCAAGGGTAATCAAATTACATGAAATGCATATTGGAACTTGTCATTGACTTCATAAACTTTATCTTTGAAATTCAATTGCATTAAACTTTATTCAGTGTCCTCGCTGGAGGATGAAAAAATTCTTTGGATATCTCAAAAGATAACTGACCATACTTGCTTTGACTTTAACTTTTGATCACTTGATAAAGTGAGGTTGCAAAGATATTGCGATATTGTGGAATTCACGCGAACTAAAATTTTAGACCATATATATATATATATATATATATATATATATATATATATATATATATATATATATATATATATATATATATATATATATAATTTTGACATTATTACGTTCAAATGACATTCCCTTGAATTCAAATAAAAATACAATATAATGAAAATAATAACATATAAGAATACAATATCTGCTAGCAATCGTAAATTCTGATTATTGTTGTTGCAGAGATACCAACAGTAATAAGCTGCGATGAGATGCTTCATCTCGCCTCTGATTTCTTACCATTCTGCTCTGTTGATTACTTTCTGAAAACTACCACATGTAATTAATATTTTCCCGATGTGATCTTTGAAATTATCTAACTCCTATGAGTTAAATATCACCTTGATCTTCAATTCCGATCTCTTCATTCCCAGGGCGGACTGATTCGCCAGAAATTGTGGGATGTTCTGCTTCACGAGCACGATGTAGTCATGGAGGAAGGCTTCCCAAATGCCACAGGCCGTGAACAGTCCATCAAAGGGATGCGGAGCTCAGAGTTCTGCCTTCATCCGGCAGGTGACACGCCGACCTCTTGCCGCCTCTTCGACGCTGTGTTAAGCCTCTGCATACCCGTCATCGTCAGCGACGACATCGAGCTCCCCTTCGAAGGTACGCTGGATTACTCTGCCTTCGCCGTTTCCGTCTCGGTTAGTAACGCTCTGCAATCCGGTTGGCTTGTTGGCTATTTGAGGGGATTTTCGAAGGATCGAAGGGATGGTTTTCGGAGGAACATGGCGAAGATTCAGCACATGTTTGAGTATGATAATGGTAGCCCCGGTGGGATTGGCCCAGTTTCTTCAGATGGTGCTGTTAGCAATATATGGAGGAAGGTTCATCAGAAGCTGCCTATGATTAGAGAAGCAATTATGCGTGAAAAGAGGAAACCTGAAGGTATTTCTACTCCTCTTCGATGCCATTGTATGTGACCTTTTGTTCTTCTGTTTTTAGTTCTTGTAGTGTCGGATGATGCTAATTATTTCTATTCAGTGTCATAGCATATTGTCTGTTTTTTCACTTGTATAGGCAGTTTTTTAATCATATGAGATGAGTTGAAATGCATTATAGATTACTCTGTAGACGTTTTTGTTAGGAAGTATTGTCGATTAAATGTAGTAGATAAAAGCTTTGAAATTTTTTGTTAAAACTCGAGGATTAAATATGGATGGATGTTGATAAATTTAATTGATAAATGTTTTGAAAATAAATATAAAAATTGGAAAAATTAAATCTTATTTATTTTAAATTTGTGGTCGGACTCATTGAATGAATATAAACCTCCGTGTTATTCAATTTTTTTTTTTTTTTGGTGACGTAGTGTTCACCCTTGATTTCATCCATTTTGTCACGGACTGAAGACTAATCTTCGCGATTCGTTCTCACCAACCGAGCTAAGGGCGGTGGGTTCATTCAAATTTCAATGAGCCAAATTTCACAAAGCTGATTGACGTGATAGATGAATAATTACGAAGTTCAGGCATGAGAATAACCAGCTTAAGTCTTCATCTAATGTGATGAAAGTGTGTAAAGTATCTTAGTTTAGTAGTTGTGAACTTTTTAATGAAGGAGTCTTAGGTTTAATTTCTTATATATGATTTGTTTGTGTGAATTTGTGAATAAATTTGCTCAAATTATTCAAATAATAATAATAATAATAATGTGATGGAGGTCATTTGCTCCTCACGCTTTGATCGGATGTGGAATTAGAATATAAAGAGAGTAATAATAAAATAAAAATTAATTTTATTTTTGAAAATTAAAGTAAAAAATAGAAATAGTTAAAAATAGTTTATAAATTTAAATTTTTTTGTTCTAATTATTATTATTATTATTAATCATTTTAAATTATGTTTGGTATTTCTTTTTATTAAATTCATCAATAATTTTATGTCAATGTATTATAAAATAGTATTAATGAATTGACAAGAAAATCATTTTTTATTTTATTCAATAATTTTATCATGATAATCTTCATTAAAAAATATACATTTAATTATTGTAATTGAAACATATAATATCATCATTCTAATCAATTGATTAATAAGAAGATATGTGATATATATATTTTGTCTAAGCTAATATTTGATATAAATAAAAAATTATGGAAAGATTTTTAAATTTTTTGATTTTGATGAGCTTAAATTTTAAAAAGTTCTAATTGAATTTTTAACTGTAGTGTTTTTTATATTCTTGAAATTTTCAGAATAAAATTTAATCACAAAATTAAAAAATATCATCAATTTTCAATAATCAGTATTCATTTTGATGATCTAATGTTAAATTAAGAATCAATAATTTTGTAATATATTCTTTAAATATATTATTCATTTCTTAAAATATATGCATCTACTGTGATTACAAAAATATTTGGTTTATAATAATATTTTATTATAATACTAGTCTTTTTATAACCAAATGTTCTCCAAATCTTAGAGAAGAAACATTCATATTTATAATATATAAATTTTATTTTTTATAAAATAATTTCACCAACTAAAACAAATAATATCATTTTATTTCATATAAATTTTAAAGAAGTAGGAAACTATTTTATGCATGATAATTAATTTTATTATATAATAAATATTAAATTATTATTAAAATTTAAATTTACGGGGATAAAATAATTAATACTGAAAATCCAACGATGTAAATGCTAGTTTTTATTTCTTCTAAGCACTTCTGTACTTGTAGGAAGGAGCTTGCCAAAGATATACATGTAAACCTGAAACACCTAAAGCTCATTTCGGTACATAAATTGAACTGCAAGGAGCCCAAATGTTCAATAGGTCAAAGGAATCAACCAACAATACTACTGAATTGTTTATATGCCAAATAATAATTTTTTAAAAAATGTAAATAAGTGCATGAAATTGCCTATATTGTATTTTAAATAAAAACAAATATACATTAGTTATACTTAACCCATATGACAACCCTAATTACCTGTTATGATACATGAATAAAAAAAAATGATTGCAATTGGCTTCGATACACTAATGGTTTAGTTATTTTGAACTTAAAATGCTTAAGCATATGAATAAAAAGTTAACTACTCGTATATACATATACATATATATATATATATATATATATATATATATATATATATATATATATATATATATATATATATATATATATATATATATATATATATATATATATATATATATATATATATATATATATATATATATATATATATATATATTGCATATATTTTTTTTCTAATTATTAAATATAACATTAAATAAAAAAGCTCACATATATTAACACTTCATGAATCTATCTACATTTTAATTATTACTAAATCATATTTGACTTGATGTGAGAAAACATTGTACCATTTGAGACTAATATTCTTAAATATTTTTTAGAAAATTTAACTATGAAAAATGATATTCAATCAAAATTCTCACATGGATTAACAATTACTTTCATGAATCTACCTACATTTTAGTTATGAATAAATCCAATATGAGTTAGCGTGAGAAGACATTGTTGTACTTTCAACATCACTTGGTTTGAAACTTCACTTAGTTTTCATCAAGCTTCATCCTAGTTATGGATAGATTAACTCAGATTTGAGTCCCAACTTCTTCTGGTGATCGAAGACTAGTGCCTTGAGACTAATAATTTCTATTATTTTTTGTAGTGAGAATGTGTTAATGATGTTGATAAAGATCGAATGATACTACTGGATTGTCCGTTTGGATTGTTGGTAAAGTATAAATGATTATAATAAGACTCATTTAGATAAGAGGTGAATGAATTGTTGAAATAAAGGGAAGTTGGTGTCAAGTACATGATGGGGGGCATACAAAACTTGGTTCATGAGTCCACATCACTCATCAAGAATAGTTGCATAAACTAAGAGGATGTTGACATTCAGAGTCCTATGAGCCTTTTTGGTTTGAGATTGGCATGGTAAATATCATGCGAGTAGTTTTTCTATTTGTTGTCTACATCCACACTATCCCTAGGCTTCTTTAATAGAAATATTCACAATTTGATCTTTTCATTCTCACACTATAAGTAGTTTAAGGGTGCATTTGGGACACCTTTTTGACTACTTTGCTTTTTCAGAAAGCAGATAGAAAGTAAAATAGCTTCATTTGGCTACCAACTTTTTGGCTATTTTTCATAAAGTTTAATGGTGAAAAAGCTGTTTTGAGAATCAGAGCTGTTAGAGTGTGGTGGTTGTCAGAAAACTGTTTTAAAAAATTTTTTTTTTAAAAAAATATTTGTAACACATACAACAGTTTTTTCAAAAAACTTCTTTCTCCATAATAGCTTTTTAAAATATTACAGTTATCTCAAATAGACCCTAAGTCTACTATGCCAATTTTCCTAGAATATTAAGAGATAAAGTAGATTGATTAGAAGTGATTAGGATTTTAACTAAGAGGATGAATTTGAAAGAAGCCGAAGAACTTGTCTAGAAAAAATATTAATAATGATGAAAATGTCGAGGAAAGAAGAGGGGTGAATGAGATGAGAGAAAATTTATAAATTCAAATATATGTTAATTTGTTTTAATTATAATATTTATCATAAATAGATTTTAGTTCGACCATACAATTCTATTTTTCTTAATTACATTTATAATCTTATTTTGTTTTAAATATTGCATATCTATTATTTGGATCATGAAAGTATATAAATGATAAACTAGATAAGGTATTGTTAATAAATAAAAAAAACTAGTCTAAGGGCTCTAGAACATCTTGTTGGTAACAAAATAAAAAGAATCCTTCTGTGATTCATAGTCGATTTATTAAAATGGAATAAAAAAGCAGGTAGCCTTATGAGTCTTAAGACTTTTAAACAAGAGAGCTTCATGAATAATAGGAGGCTAAGAAACCTTAAAATTGTGAATAAAATAGGTCGAAGAAGTACACTCCTAAGAGATATGATACTTTTTTTGGTGAGGATTGCCCACTAATTGAACAATTAAGAACCATCAGTTTAGAGGAACTACTAAAGAAACCATCAAGAAATGGGGTAAAAAAAAAGATTAGATCTCAAATACTCTCCTAGTTTCTGGAGGTTGAATAATTCATTCTAACGTGTAATCATATATGACTTGGCTTCACGAGGTTTGCTCAAAAAAAATAATATTGTTGTATGATTGACAAATTCACCAAGGTTATAGAATGTCCATTAATATAATTTAATATGCAAATAACACACACACACACTCATATATATATATGGAGACTTTGTCCAAATTAAACAATTTTCGTGCGGAATTTGCTAGTCAGATAACATATATTTTTATTTTTTCGGGTGGTTGATCATATACCTAACCAATTTTACCATATGTTTTTTTTTATTCTCTTAATTAATTATTCGGTAATAAAGTTTCATTACGCAATCGATATAAAGAAATCAAGTAAAACCAAACCCCCAGCCGAGAAGAAGACTTGCTCAATCCATGAAAGTTTCAAAAACTTGTGAACATGCAATTAATTGTCTCCAATTATCTATAGCACTACGTATATATATAGCCATACACCCCCATAAGCAAGTCATCACAAACAAGGTGAAGCAAGATAAAGAGAAGAGAGAGAGAGAGAGAGAGAGAGAGAGAGAGAGAGAGAAGATCAGCGCGCCATTTATCTGCAAATCAAATAAATGGCTAATTCTCATGACCTCCAGCTGCTACTCATCGCTCTGCTTGCTTTGGTCTCCACCCTTGCAATTGCCACCGATCCCACACAACTCCAAGACTTCTGTGTTGGAGATAATACGTCAAACAGTAAGATTTATGCATACCCTAGCAGCATGCAGCTTATATACATAGATCCAAAAGAATAATATAAATTAATATATTAAATTATGTTCATGCAGTATTTGTGAATGGGCTCGTGTGCAAGAACCCCAATTTGGTGAACGAGAACGACTTCTTCTTCACAGGCTTGAACAAACCAGGCAACACTGCGAATCAATTGGGATCAAAGGTTACGCCCGTGTCAGTGACACAACTCGCGGGATTGAATACGCTCGGCATCTCACTTGCTCGCGTAGACTTTGCACCTTATGGTCTCAACCCTCCTCACACTCACCCGAGGGCGAGCGAGATACTTGTGGTGCTACAGGGTACTCTCTCTGTTGGCTTTGTGACATCCAACAACCCTGATAATAAGCTCTTCACAAAGGTTCTTAATGTGGGGGATGTCTTTGTATTCCCTCAAGGTCTCATCCATTTTCAACTAAATACCGGAAAAACAAATGCGGTGGCTATTGCCGCTCTCAGCAGCCAGAATCCGGGGGTGATAACTATCGCCAATGCAGTCTTTGGATCAAAGCCGCCTATCTCTCCCTATGTTTTGGAAAAGGCTTTCCAGCTTGATCAGAAGACGGTGCAAATACTTCAAGCCAAGTTCTGGATGAACAATAACTAGTGATTGATCATCCACTCATTATAAGCAGCATATATACGACTTATTATAATCAGCAGATTGTTTAGTCTTACGTAATAATGTACTTCTATGTGTGTTGATTTCACTTTAGTGACTGTTTGTTATATTTATGCTTGCTATTTAAAAATAAAGGTAATTTATGAATCCCTAGGTACATGTATGGAACTCGTTGTCTTAATAAATTAGCGCTCACGAGCGTTGTTGCATCTACCTAAACATATTTGTCATGGATCAGGTTGACTATGCTCGATTGCTTAATTAATATTGATATTTAATGATGTTCATTTTTGTGGGCTTCGAAAATTCAAAATCGACTTCTTCGATGAAAAGAGTAGTTTTAAATGTGTCAGTATCAGAAAGTAGATGAGATAGTAGATAAGACTACCCAGAGATTTCGTCCTCATTTTACGAGGACTTTAGATCTAGTTCTAGGTTTCCTATAGGTGCAAGCCCCCATAATTAATTACCCCTCTCAATAAGTGAGAGAGAACTTTAAATTAAGGCTAGTTATTAGATCGTTTAATGTGTAGCATATAGTAGTAGCATATCGAGTTTTATAATTTAAGATATGAAATTCATCATTTTAGCTTAAACCGATGGTTGGGGGAATGATGACATGCCCGATCTAGATCCTATGGTTCCGTCATCCCGGGCAGTCGCGGTCCCTAGTCTACTTAGTCAGAGGAGATAGTCGACCCAACGAAGGATCCTTATCAGCAACACATGGGTTATGTCGTCCAAGAAATTCTTGTAGACCTGGGGTGGTGTTTGTCAAAGGAGACAGGCTTAAGTCTACCTTAGCTGACAGAGGGCTGTTTACCCTATCAAGTATACCCTATGATTCACAACTCAAAAGATAGAGCCATTGGGGAGCATACAAGCTATGGTCGTGATCGTAATATAATGGAGCCGGACTGGCCAAACCACCCGATCAGAGGACTCGGTCGTCATCGCATCAGGAGCCTATTGGCCAAAACGCATCGGACACGACGCCCTACTAGCAAGAGATTGATTGAGAGTGAACATAGTAGAACACTTGATTTGACATTGACTCCTTTGTGAGCTAGAGTTTTCTTAGTTTGTCACCTCCGATAAATAGTTACGGAAGGTGGATAGATTGAGTTTGATTTAAATTTTTAATGATAGAGTTTCATTTAAGTAATTTAGATTGTTACTTAAAAATTGATTAATTAGAATATGTTTAAGAGCTTTAGATCCTGTCAACTCTATTTAGCTGCTAACAGATGATTAAATTTACTGTCACCTTACGGAATCAGTTTCTCAGATATTTTACTGATTTGAAACTCTTATTATATGTTTTTAGGTTTTGTTAACCCGGACCCAGTCCTAAGACTAAACCGGGATGCAACCCATGCAGTATCCTCAGACACTTAAATTTAGGCATTCAACATAGTGCCGGGGCACATGCGGGTGTATTTAAGAATTTAGGTAATTTTATGTTTGAATTATGAGATTGATTTTAGATTTCCATTTAATTCCAATTTAGCCTGCGCAGCCTTTTCAGACATTAAAATTTGCACTTGAAATCTCTATGTCCGAGCAGATGCAGATGTTTATAACTTAGATAATTTCACCTAATTAGTGATTTTGTTGATTTTAAAAATCATAATTATAATGAAATTCCTTAATTTCTGTATTGAAGGAAAGCTCAATGATTTTATAGATTTCGATTTAATATCGCTTTCTGTCTGCTTGTACAAAGGGTTATAGATCCGGTGGCAAAGAATGCATTGTAAATTGATCTAATATCTTATTATATTTTTCAGATTAATATTTAATATATTCTAATTTAGCCTCCGTAGCCTTTTCAGACATTAAAATTTGCACTTGAAATCTCTATGTCCGAGCACATGCAGGTATTTATAGCTTAGCTAATTTTATCTAATTAATGAAATCATTGATTTTGAAAATCATAATTAGATTGAAATTTCTTAATTTTTGATTGAATGAAGCCCTATGATTTTTAAAGATTTTGATGTAGTATCGCATTCTGTCTATTTGTACAAAGAGTTACAGATCTGGTGGCAAAAAAGGCATTTTGATTTAGATTGTAGTTTAACACATTACTTGTACTTAGTTCACTTATTGAGTTTTTATAATTTTTCCAACTTGATTATGCTCAATTTACATCAATTTTGATAAGTTATGTCGATTTCAGTGTTTGTTGCTTTAGCCTTACTCATGCTTATTAGCTAGCATAGTAACCACCTCCACATTCGTATAAGAATTATTAAACTCACTTTGGATTCATCCTTATATTCTGAGTTTATTGCAAGTTTGTTATGAGTTTAGTATTAGTCCCCCCCAAATTCCAATTAAAGCCACTTTAATTTTGAGAAATTTACAAGAAAAGAGAACTCACTTTACCGCTCTAATTTAAGCCATAGAAAATTGTCATTAGAGTTTGTGAGTTTAATATCAGTCTCCCCCAAAGTTTGTGAGTTTAATATTAGCTTCTCCCAAATTTTACGTGCATTTTAAATGAATGTTCTATTCTTTTCAAAATTTGCATTAAAGGCTCCCCACTTTTTTGTTTGATGCTTTTAGTTTAAAATTAGCTGCTGATTTTTCTACTTAATATTCTTAAGTCAATTCATTTCACTCTCCCATTTTTTCTAAGTCAAAAGATTTGATGAAATTTTGGCCTCCCAGATCATCCCTGTGTGCATTGTTTTACTCGGTATGCCTCTTGAGCGTGGCGTGTCTTGACACCACCGAAGTTTTCATCTCGTCGCGCCCTCTTGAGCATGACGAGGCCTTCAAACCTGAAAGAAAATAAATGCAATATATATATATTTATTCCCCCTTTTTTTATAAGTCTAGAATTTAGATAAAATTTTGGCAACCTCTCGACGTCATCCCCGTGTACGGGGCTGCATCGGGGGTGTTTTAGCATACTTAGTATGCCCTCTTGAGAGTAGAGAGTGGTGTCTTGCGACACCACAATCGATTTTTCATCTTGTCATGCCATCTTAAGTACGATGAGGCCTTCAGACCTAAAAGAAGACATACAATGCAATATATATTTATCCTCCCCTTTTTTTTCTAAGTCTAAAATTTAGACAAAATTTCCACAACCTCATCCTCAGGTGTGGGGGTTGCATCGAGTTGTTTTTTGGGTATACCCTCTTGAGTGTAGTGGTGTGTCTGAAAGCATCCCAATTTTCATCCATCTCTTCTTTGCTAAGCGCCTTGAGGTTCGAGAAGATAAATGTAATATATATTTATTCCCCCTTTTTTTTTCTAAGCCTGGAAATTAGACAAAATTTTGGCAGCATTTTGTCTAGGAGGAGCGACATCTAACAGGTGTTAACTTACTCGGTACTCCCTCTTGAGCGTAGTGAGCAGTGTCTTGCGACCCCATAACCTATTTTTTTCATCTCATCGCGCCCTCTTGAACACAACAAAATCTTCAAACTTGCAAAGAAAACACACACACATATATATATATATATATATATATATATATATATATATATATATATATATATATATATATATATATATATATATATATATATATATATATATATATATATATATATATATATATATATATATATATATATTCACATTCACGATCTCATATGTTCTAACTCATTTGTTGGAGTGTTGCAATGCTAGGCAAGGGAACAAGATTGTGTATGCAATTGGGAATGTAAGGCAAGGAGTGTGATGCCAGAAATTGAAAGAAGAATTCACCTCTTAACGATGTTCTTCCCCGATTTGTGGCAAAGTGAAGGTGGGAAGGCTAAAGCGAGGAATGCGATGCCGAAAATCGTAAGAAGAATTCGCCTCTTGACGATGTTCTTCCATCGATTGCGGCGAAGCGAAAACGGGACGGGAAAAAGTTGAGGAATGCGATGCCAGAAATTGAATGAAGAATTCACCTCTTGACGATGTTCTTCCCTCGGTTTGCGGTGAAGTGAAAAGTGGAAGGGTAATGGGGAGTGCGATGCCGAAAATCGAAAGGAGAATTAGGCTCTTGACGATGTTCTTCCCCCGATTGTGGCGAACTGAAAACTAGAAGGATAACGGGGAGTGAGATGCCGGAAATCGAAAGAAGAATTTATTTCTTGATGATGTTCTTCCTATAGGTTGCGGCGAAGCAAAAATTGGATGGCTAAAGCGAGAAATGCGATGCCAAAAATTGAAAGAAAGATTCTTGGTGATGTTCTTCCCATTCGGCGTGAAAAGTGGGGCAGCTTACATGGGAGGGAGTGCGCTTTACTGAGCTAGTGGCTGGGTTTGCTAAAACGTGGGTGTAGTCGGATCGCTGGGTCAGCAGGTTCGTCATGAAACAATGAAGCGGTGGCGTGTTAGTCCTGAGCTGAAGGCTCCGGAATGACTTTTAGTCGGCGGCCGTGATGAATTACTTTGCAGAGGATGTCGCCAATGGGGGGAAACATGGAATACATGTGGAACATCATCGTGGAGAACGAAGATCAACAATAAACGGTGTAAGTGAATGTAATTCCACCTGAGCAGTGGGTTTAATGAAACAAGAAAATTTAGAGGAAATTTCAGCGAGGGGAGGAGATTTTTTCACCTGTTTTCTTTTTATTTTCCCGACGAGAGAGAGAATCAGTTAGGGAGAGAATGAGGAGGGAAGAATGAGGAATTGGGAGAGATTGAGGGAGGAATGAGGGGAGTTGTTGCTTTTCAATTTTTTTTTTAATTTTCTTTTTGCAATTTCTTTTTTTAGAAAATTGAAAATGGGGGGAACGGTTGAGCATAGGGGTAATTTGGAGATTTTTAAATAAATTTAAATTTATTAAATATTTCTATTATGGATTTCACGCCAATAAATGCATATAGTCAATATATATTGATTTAGGGTAATTCCATTGTTTTGAACGCAATACCGTAGTCCGTTTTACGATCGGAGGCCGTTTGGTTCGAGTTGGAGCCAAATTGAATCAATTTCAGCTCAAAATGCGTGTCATCGCTTTTGATCACTTAATTTTTGCATAGACTCATCCGAATTGAGTGTGAATAGTCTCATATGATAAATTTTGACATTTCAAAGCCAATGGTGTGATCAATTTCATGAATAGAGGTCATTTGATCCTCGTGGGTGCCTCCTAATCTCGATATGCGTATAGGAGCGTTGACGACTCGAGTGCTTGATCAGTTTCTCATCAAGTCATATGATATTTATATCTTGGCCAATTTTGACGTTCTAAATGCGATGGCGAAGTCCGTTCATCGATCGAAAGTCATTTGGATTGATTTTGGCGACGTCTAGTATATTTCAGCCTTGATTTGTGCACTACCACTTCTAATTATTCGACATTTGCACAGACTCGTCTGAATTGAGTGCAGAGAGTCTCATTTAATAGTTTTCAATATTTTGAAGCTAACAGTGTAATAAATTTTACTAACGGAGATCATTTGGATATCGTCGTAGCTTTCTTACTCTGATATGCGCATCGACATATTGATAGCTCGAGCGCTTAATCGATTGATCATCAGATTTTGCAATATTTACATTCTGATTGATTTCGATATTTTGAATGCAACGACAAAGTCTGTTCATCAATCGGAGGTCATTTTGACCATTTTCGGTGACGTCCAGTGCATTTTGAGCCCCAATTTGCGCACTATCGCTTCCGAAGTCCGTCAAATTAGACTTGTGGGCTTGACTCGACTTATGACACTTATGTGGAGGTAAACAATTTTATAATAATTAAAGAAAGAAATTCACTCACTTTGTTATCATCAAGCAAGATGCATGGATGAACATAGGCAACATTTTTAAAATAAGTATTGTTTAAAGCATAATTAACAAACTAAATATTATTAAAAAAATTTAATTTAGGTATAGTCGCTCATTAAATGAGCAACTATGCGAACCGGCGTGGTGTATTATCCCATATCGATGGTAGCTAGTTGCGTTAAGCAACTAGCTGTAAAAAATTAAAACTAATTAAGCCGATGCAAGCATTTTTTTTAGTTAGTTTAGCTACTATGGATGCAATACATTTCTTAAGAGGTTTGATGGAGAAGTATAGAGGAAGTAAGGAGGATCTACATATCATATTTGTTGATTTAGATAAAGCCTACTATAAAGTTCCAAGAGATGTTATTTCGAGTGTTCTATAAAAGAAAGAGTTAATATTTGTGATATTCAAGTCATTAAGGATATGTATACTAGAGTTGTTACTTGTGTCCAATCACAGGGAGGATTGACAACATACTTCCCTATTTCAGTTGGATTACATGCTAGATCAGCTTTAAGCTTTTATCTTTTTTGCTTTATGCTGTGGATGTTCTTACTAGCCATTTACCTGAAGATGTACCTTGATGTATGCATTTCAAGTTGGAATCTTGAAGTGGGGGAATGCATCTAGCATACATTTGTTAAGAGGTTTGATGGAGAAGGATAAAGAAAGTAAGGAGTATCTACATATGATATTTGTTGATTTAGATAAAGCTTATGATAAAGTTCCAAGAGGTGTTATTTGGAGTGTTTTAGAAAAGGAAGGAGTTAATATTTGTGATATTTAAGTCATTAAGGATATGTATGCTAGAGTTGTTACTTGTGTCCAAACACAAGAAGGATTGACAACATATTTCCCTATTTCAGTTGGATTACATGCAAGATCAAATTTAAGCCTTTGCCTTTTTGCTTTATGTTATGGATGTTAATAAGTCACAATAGATAACAAAAATTTTATTTAGGAGACCAGACATAGTGGGATTAAAGCTTGTTGTTGTTATTGTTATTGTTGGTGTGAGCAAGTTATCAAGCATAAATATGAAACAACCTGAAAAGTGGTACAGATAAAAAATAGAGAAGCATAAATATGAAACAATTTGATTAGTGTTGCAACTAGTAACAAACACTACTATATTACAATATAAAAAATGAAACATAAGTAACAGACAATAAATAAATAAAAATATGTACTACATACACATAAGTAACACTATCCTAAACAGCTACCGCCTTCATCGTCTACATGGAATCGCATCACTCCTAGGTGTATACTGATCAGGTGCACATGGTGGACGATCACGCAGTTGATGGTGGCCCTCTAATGTAGGTTCTCCATGAACCACATCATCATGTAATGTCTCTCTAAATGTCTGTGTAAGATAGTCCTGTGATGGGATAAAAGATGGCTGTGATTGAAAATAAGGTTGGTATGTAGATAGACCTAGATCAACATATGTATATGGTCCAACACCCCAGTCATATAGCTCCATCGCATGGGCAGAAACCTCATGCTGTGTGACACCCTCTACAGGCTCCGGTCTATAATGTGTGTTGCTAATATGTCCCCGCAGCCTCAAGTCCCCGCAAAGCTTCTCATATCTATCCACAACTAACTGTAACTCATGCTCATTTGCATGGCTGAAGTATGACTGAAAGATGTCCTGAGTAGCCAAGATGTACTATGACTGCATGAAAAATAACATTTGAAATTAACCTCAACTAGATAATCAATATATTAAATTTTTAGAGTACTTATGTAAATACTCATATATATGCGCTCCACAAGTGCTCTGTGATAATAAATAGTGGGAGGATCTATAGGGGCCTTCAGTAGATAAAGCGAAGTTCATGATCTGAACCAGGACATGTACTGATTAATAGTAGTTAGTCTATTCTCCTCCTCATCCAAGCCATCAACTATATGCTCTCTCCTCCTCTCCTATGCAACAATGTGTACCTAATGATAATTAACCAAATCTACATTAGCTTTACCACAGCCATCGACCCTTTTGAAGGTAGGGTCTACAGGTGCCACATCAATCTTGAGTAGAAGTCTAAACTGTCTAAGCACTCGATATGATAGGCACCATTCTACTCTCTTCCAGCTGATGAGTGAGGAACGTGCTAACCAGATATCAGAACCTACTGAGCATATACTTGATAGGCGGTGCCTGATCTGCTCAGTATAAGGCTCCCAAATCACCTGCGCATGTTAGAAGCTATATTCAAATAAGCATATCGATTATGAAAATTAAACTCAAAGGCTACTCTGAAGGTCATACCTGTGTATGCAGCAGACCATCCAACTCATTCCTGTATAATACAACATTCCCCACTAGCATCCGACACACAAATTGCTCGTTCTACATGTTTAAACAACATATTTAGAACATGAATATAAGCATCAACTTGAATTAGCAAGAATCATTTCTTACCTCAACCTAATGATGTGCCCATCCAAATCTCTCTGATATGGCACATGCAAAGTCTACCTCCCTACGTGAAGGTGCTCCCAAGACTATATCTGAAGTAGATGTATGCAGCCAGTCATGTTACCCCTGGTGGGCCGAGTTGACTCATATAGCTCCCTATACAGATGTGCTAGAACAGCTCCCCCAAAGGATAGTGTACTGAAAGTATCTAGGTTTTCAAGTAGTGGAAGATACTGCAAGTGGACCTCAGATCTTGAAGTGTCTTGTTGTAGGAAGCTCCCAATAAGAAATAGAATATAGGCACATAAGTGTCTGTTGAACTCCTCCAGGCTTAGATGCACATATGACTCATGGTAGAAAGACCATTTGAGCCACCTCAGAGACATGCAACTCTGCGTCTGAACCTGACTCATAAAAAATATAGATGTGATGTGTGGATTGGTTGGGTCATGGTACACCACATCTAGTAGGGGATGTCGACCCAATAGCTCATCACAACGGTCTAGCTAGCTATGCCACCTCTTCCCCTCACTAATCATAATTGGGCCTATAACTGGCGGACCATCAACACATAAACCCAGTATCATCGTCACATCCTGAAGGGTCATTATCATCTCACCATTGACTATGTGGAAAGTATTAGTTTGTGGAGACCATCTCTCAACTAATGCAGTAAGAAGATGATGATCCAAACGAATGTATTGCAGCTAGAGACCAATCTGACAACAGCATTTTCCCTAAAGATGCGTAAGTAAAAAAGCTGAATTTTTATTCAAACTGCAACACATACACTGGGTTCCAATGACTAAGGACACGAGGGGTACAATAGAGTCCTGAACGTTAAGGCATAATGATTCTGGAATATCACAATGCAACATGGATGAAGATATCATACACAGTTCTAAACACAAATAATTAGTATAAGATTAATAAATATTATGAATTAATATATTGACTAAACTAAAACTATAGAGTGGGCTAATCTAATGATGCGTAAGCACCTTCAGTGGATTACCTAAACCAACTACATTAACTTTCTTAATAATAAAGTTTGATTGCCTTACGCCATTAGGAATAGTTTAGTTACCAAATGAAATCCAATCTTAATTATACCAATCGAAACAACCTAAACCACTACACATGAAAACATTAGAGATTTACTGTGCATGTATGAAGATCAGTGTCAATGTGCACTGCAAACAACAAATGTAGCTACCGAAAACTTCACTAAAAGGAAGGGAGAGCCATCGGAAGCTTCATCGGAAGCCACTATTCGACTTCCATAGGCTGTCAGAGGAAGGGCAAGGTTGCCGAAAGCTGGGGATGCCACTGTCGGCCAAGGAAAATATGGTCGAATGCGTGTGGAGCAACTGTCGGCCAAGTGACTCGTGTTTGGACTCTTGGGGAGCCGTTATCCGCCAATGGGCTACGGTCAAAGCTTTGGGAGCAGCTGTCAGAGCGTGGGGAGCGGATCCTGTTGGATGGGGAGTTCGGGTCACTGAGAACTATGGGCTTCAAAAAATTTACCCCCAACCTCTCGATGAAAGAGTTTGATTTAAATGTATGTCAAACTTTCAGAAAGAAGATGAAATAGTAGATAAAACACTACCCAGAGATTTCATTCTCATTTTGTGAGGACTTTAGATATGGTTCCAGGTTTCCTATAAGCGCAAGCACCTATAGTTAATTACCCCTCCCAATATTGACAGAGAACTTTTGATTAAGGCTAGTAGTTAGATCGCTGAATGCGTAGCGTATAGTAGCAATATGTGGAGTTTAAGTTTTGGGGTTTAGAATTAATGAAATTCACCATTATTTAACTTAAAGCAAATGGTTGGTGGAATAATGATGTGCCTGATCTAGATCCCATGGTTCCATCATCTCGAGATGTCGTGATCCCTAGTCTACTTAGTTAGAGGAGGTAGTCATCCCAACCTAACCGAAGGATCCCTATCAGCAACCATGTGTTACGTCATCCAAGTAATCCTTATAGACCTGGGGTGGTGTTTATTTAAGGAGATAAGCTTAAGTCTACCTTAGCTGAAAAAAGAGCTTTGTTCCTATCAAATGTACCCTATGATTGACCGTAATATAATAGTTCCATTTAATGACAACCATCCGATCAGGGGACTCTGATCATAATCACATCATATGTGAAGCTTACTGGTCAAACCACACAGATAAAGGACACGGACCATGTCCTTACTAGTATAAGATTATTTGAGTTTGAATATAGTGATTTATTTGACTTGACATTAGCTTCTTTGTGAGTTAAAGTTTTCTTAATCTGTCATCCCCAACCAATGATGGTGGATGGGTGGATGAATTATTTGCCTCAAGTATTTAAATAATAAATTTCATTTAGTTCAGATATTTACTTAGTTGAAATTTAGTTTTACGATGAATTAGTTTAGAGTTCAAGTATCTTTTGATGATGATATCCCCTCAGGTTGAGATTTTTAATCAATGCGACCATCATCGGGGTATATATGTCTGCTTAATCATTTAATTTATTATTTCAAATCATGTGGACTCTATTACTTTAATAACAGAGGATCATATCTAGATTTATATTTTGAGTATTTTGCATTTGAGGATATTAAATATAATATCATAAATATTTTTACAATATTTATCCTTCTAGTTAATATCTTCAATCAACTCAACTATCATTGGGGTAGACCTTCTCAACTCTACTTAATTGCTAGCAGAGGGTCGGGAGCTATGATTGATATGTCACTTAAATTCTTTAGAAGATTGATATCTGTTGACCTCACTTTTGGAGTGAGCTTTCAACTTCTCCATCTTAGGCATATGACTCCTCTAGACATTAAGAGTTCCTTAGTCTTAAGATGCTTCTAGTGATTAGGTGAACACTTAACCTAATCCTAGAGACTTAGAAGACTTAGCTATAGAAATAGGTCATGCCTTAGAGATATTAGGAAAATTTGCTTACCCTTTAGCTTAAACCAAATCCTTGCTTCCTTCTTTCATGGTAAACTTCAAATTCAAATCAACTTCAAATGCAAATAAACTTCAAATTCAAGTCAAACTTTAAATTCAAATCAACTTCAAATTCAAATCAACTTCAAATTCAAGTCAAACTTCAAATTGAAATCAACTTCAAATTAAAATTAACTTCAAATTCAAATCAACTTCAAATTCAAATCAACCTCAAATTCAAATCAACTTCAAATTCAAATCAACTTGAATTTTCTAAATGTTAAAATGGGTCAAATCTTGATCTAAGCCAAATTGATTGCAACTAATGGGTCAAATTCATTCTAAATCACTTGTTGAACTTGACCAAAGCCTCAATTGGCCAACTAAACCCAACCCAACCCAATTGACCATGAACCCAACTTGACCTAAAAGGTCAAATCAACTTGAAGTCAAACCAAATCAAAATTGATTTAAACCAAAGCTTACAAAATATTTCAAATGAACAACCAAGCCTAAACCAACCCATGACCTAACCTTAATTCAAATTGTGGTCACTTGGCGTTTGACCAACCTAAATGAACCAAAACTAAATGTAAATCAAATTGAACCAAACTAATGATACCCATAGGCTCCAAATGATCATTTGAACTTGACCTAACCCATGGTTTGACCCAATTTGACCAATTGGTCAACTTGATCCAAGTTGACCCATTTTGACCTAAATGGGTCAAATTGAACCAATTCAAACTAAATAAGCTCCAAATAACTTAAAATTTAGCCCAAACCAATTTTGAATCATCTTAAATATACCCAAATTAAAATCAAGGCCAAATAATCATTTTACCCCTAGGTCAAAGGGAAACCTATGGCTAAATTCACTTGGAATTTGACCAATTCTTTCTCATGGCCACTTGGCATCTTCCGAGTGGTCCATTTGGATAGCATGGAGGGTGGTGCACATGACCCAATGGGTTTGGGTCAGCCATGAGCCAACCCAAGATCAAACCGACCCCTCTAATGAGAATTCTCCACTTGGATCACTCCATACACTCACCTAGCACTTGTGCACTTCCTCTCCTCCACTCCTCAGCCAAAAATGAACCACATGGAGTCCCTTACAGCCTAAACAACCCAATAAATCTCCTCAATTGATCAAAATGGCAAAGCAAACCTCGACCATCTATTCCAAGGAGGGGGAGATATACTCCCCCTCATTCCCTCTCAAACTAAGTTCATTGCATTCAATTGAGCCGGAGTGATCGAAAGCAAGCTCCTCCAAACTTCCCTAAGCCATATCCAAGCCTCTTGAATTTCTCCTTCTCGATTTTCTTCAAAGTCGAAATAGGGGAGGCCTAAGAAAATTCCATCAATTCTCCACTAAACCCAAATTCACTTTGCAAACACCATCAAGGGGCCTAGTCGAGCTCACCCAATGTGTTTCTTAAGTGTCCAAGCCACAGGAAGGGGGACTTCGATCAAAGCCATAATCCATTGAAGGGGAGCTTAGTCAATTGAGAAATACACTTCAAATCAAGACTTGAAACTTTCAACAGAGCTTCGTCTCCACTAGACAAAGTTACCTCCTTCATTAGAAGCACCAGTGATAGCCTCCAGTGAGGTATTGTTCAAAACCAATCCTCCATTGAAAAATGCTTGGTCCTTTGTGAAGGGAATTGTAATCCCATTAGATCCTAGCCATTGGATGTTCTTTCCTACACCTCTTGAGGGTGTGGGGTAAATCCTAGCTTAATCTGAGCTTAGGTGAGCTTAGATCAAGCCATGGAGGATAGACGGCCTCTATCTCCCCCAACTTAGGCAGGGATGAATCATGGGACGTCCATGTCACGTGTTTTGTATGGACGACCCAAATTAAATCAATTAGATTCGCTGATTTAAACCCTTTAGAACCACGACATTAATCCTGGCCGTCCGATCCTTGATCAAAAGACCCAGGGGAAAGCACGTTGCACCGTCAGCTGACACGATGCATGATGTGATAACTTAAATAACAAATCCCATCGTGCCACATGGAAAGTGCACCGCGTCAGTGGTCCACATGGCATCGATGGGATTAATTAATTAATTAGGCTATTTAATTATTCTTTAATCATAAAAACTTCATAAAATCATAATTAAATGTAGAAAAATCCAAAAAAAATATAAATAAGGGCTCATTTTAAAGATAATTCAGAGGGGAATCCAATAAAATAATTTCTAATTGATTTTGAACAGTGAATTTTCTTAATTAGAGTTTAATTAAAAATATAATAATTTTAATTTCTCCTTAATTACTTTATTAATTAATTCCAAATTTCTCAAACATGTTTAGTGGGATGACTTCTTCCTCTCTTAATTTTCTTGAAATTTATTAATGAGTTAATTAAGAAAATTAATTAATGAACCCCTAATCATCCCCTTTATGTAATTACGAGTAATTAAGCATATAAACAATAGTTTAATCACTTAATTGAGATAATTAAATATTGTTTAAGTAAGGAGGAGGTTCATGGAATGGGTTTGGGATATTTTTCCTAAGTTATTCCCTAAACCCCTTTCTTCCTTAACCCAAATATAATTAAGAATTAATCCACTAATGATCTACTTAATTAGTCTAATCAAACTTTCAAAATCAATCTGGAATCAATCAATCTCTTGCTGGGTAGATCCTTGGGTGTTCAAGCCTAAGGTAAGTTTGAGAAAATCATATCCAACTCACATGTGTCGGAAGGTGATGAAAGTACTTAATAAAAAATCCTTTAGCTTATTTAATCAATTGTGAGCCACATTAGGCCCCTTTATTTCTTAGGTGCATTACTGATTTAAATTCCATGTGATTGCATATCATATGTTGGCTCATAATTATTTGGCTAATTAGGTTAAAGTAGTGTAGGTAAGGGGTAATTAATGGATTTAATTCACACCTTAACCTAAATAAAACATAAAATCAACATAATTGTTCTAAAATTAAACTAAATCAATTCACACATGGAGTATATGGGTTAGGACCAGCAAACTCTTTTCATATTTCCTAAGTCAAATCAAATTCAAAAATAAAAATCTCTTTAAATAATTTTGATTCACTTTGAATAATCTTATCTTATAGGATTGTCCTTAGGAATTAATTAGAGTGAATAAAGTCATATGCTGACATTACTTTATTTCTTTCTAAGCATGTTAAATATTATATGCCATATGAAATCATACATTCATGTCTTTTGAAAAATCAATTAAATAAAATGTTTCCTTTATTTCAAACTGCATGTTTTCGCTAAAGGAAGAATATGAGTGGCTATTATTACTATTAAATCAAAAATTATTTTTAAAATCTATAAATCAAAAATCATAAATGAAGTGATGCTACTTATAAGTACTTATAAACTTGGATGTGATTATAGCATAAGATGTATTATGTGATTTTCTTCTCTTCTTTTAACATGGATTTGAATAGGATTTGTAAAGTGTATAATTCATTTGAAAGAACATAACACTTGCTTAAATCTATTCCTATGCACTTCTATGTTATGAATTAAGAATGATCTTCAAATTACACATGTAAATTATACAACCAAATCAAACAAAAATCTTTTGCATGATTCCTTATCCATTTACTTCTTTTTGTACATTTACATGCATTTAAGAAAAGTGGTATGTTAGTTTGGACATCTTGGGGTTGCGAAGATTTAAGTAGCCCCAAGTAGGTCTTGTACCTTACACCCCTAGTGTAGAAAATAATGGCGTCGTACTCACTTATGTCTTTTATACATATGGATGTGGGTTTGATTAATGGATAAAAGAGTCCCTCTTTTTTACTAAATAAAAACATGCATTCATGGAATATCCAAATTTTCTTAAACAACATCTCTTTGTATTTATCATTAAGGTGTGCTAAGATTTGCATTGCATGTATAGATATACTTAGGATTATTCATATGCATGATATACATGGTGGAAAGAAATAAGTGGTTGTGTGTAATGTTATTGTAATTCAACTTAATTACTCTTAAGATGCATTTATTATTGAATAGGTTTATTTAGAGCAAATCTAAACTTAGGGTTAATTAAAACACGTAATAAAACATTCACTAAAGAAAAATCATTAATAAATCTACCTTAAAAATTACTTAAGGTGGGGATGAAAGAGAAGTTCTCTTCTCTTTTCTTCTCTTTACAACATTTAGTAACTAAATGTAGGTTCATTCAAACCCAATCAATTCATCAAATAAAATTGATAAATCAACTAAATCACTTAAAATGAAGCCACCCTCTAAGTTGAACCCTTCACACTTAGAAAAATTCCAACCTTAAAGCCTAGCTAAGATATGCCACACAAGCTTTAAATGTCATACACATTAGGCCAAGTCACCATTTCTAGCTCTATGTTAGGGCGATGCATGATTTGATGCCTGATTTTTTTTGTGATGTAATGTTTTAGATTGGATGTTAGGGTGCATGTACGTTGACTGGATGATAGGATGATCTTAGTCTAGTTATGTCTTATGTAGGAGGATTGTGCTTAAGGGGTGCTGTAATAAAAAATATAAATGCTTTTGCTGTGCAGGTTGCTTATACCCCTAAGCATGATCCAAATTAGGATATGTAGACTTGGTTACTCATGTGTGGGGTGCTAAGTCCAATTTATTCATATAATTGCTTGGGTTGTGTGGTATGTTTAGCTAATCTCAATTTTGTAGGTTTAGTTAGATTTACTTTTCCTATTTTTATGTAAATTTTGCAATGGAAATTTGGAATAAATGTTATGGGGGATTGTGGTGAAAATTTTTATCTTTAATCCTTCAATCTAATCTTTCTGATAGAGAAAGAAATAAAATGAAGAACCAAAGATTAAATATCTCAAAACAACACTTCTTGTGTTGGACACCATGCAGATCCGCACATGTTCTTATTAGGGTTATCGGGTACGACATTGAGGAATGGTGTACTATCTCGAGAGACAGAAGTCTCCATCCTATAAATGGACTTAATCACCTTATTAAGGACTCTTAAGGACTATGAGTCTTCATAATGTATCAGAGATTCTTCCCCTACTTACATGGAAAAGTAAAGTAGGGTTTATTTTATACCAGGTTCATTAAGTTCCCTATGGAGGCGAGCCCCCATAGTTAATTATATCCAAAGGAATGAAGTTACTTAAGAATACTCTCGATTAAGGCAAATGATTATTGTCTCCAAAGATTTCAAAGATAGGACTATCAATCAATTGGTTTATTTTTAGAAGATCAAGTGGGATTGATCAAGAGGAGGGAGTTATTATTGAAGCTAAATGAAGATAAGTAGAGGATGCTTAGGATACTAGGATACCTAGTAAGCATCCTAAACTATCCTATGGTTGGACTTTATATTTTTTTAAATTAAAGTGATTTATTCATTTGAGTTAAATTTTTATTAGAAATCTAGGGCTTACAATTCCATGATACAAGGTCATGGAAATGCCTAAGAGATGAGGATTTATGCTTATATCCTACAAAGAGAAGTAGCAACCTTTAAACCTAAATCTAGGGAACTTTGGCAAGGGCCAAGGCATGACCTAAATCTAAGGCAAAAATGGGTATTTGGTTTACCTCCACAAGAGAGGATACACCCCTCGACTATTAGACTTACAATCGCCTGGGGGTTGTTGCCAACTAACTCCTCTTATGATTTTAAATACATGTAGGCAAGTCTTATGCTTTTATAAGATAGCTAAGTTGTTATTTATTTATAAAGAGACTAAGTCCTTAAACACACTCCATAAGAGACTAGATCATGTAGAGCATGATTAATGACTTAAATCTAATACAAAATTTTATTACATTTTATTTTCATTTTGGATAATAAATTTGACAAAGGTTTTATGATTCATATGCCTAATGCATGAGAAATTAGATTATGGGCCAAAATCAGCAAGAAAAGAGGTGTACTTCCACCATGGCTCTCAAAGGTCAAGCCAAGTTCTCTGACAAAGGTGAAAGCCCTCCATAACAAGAGTGAAACAAGATGTTTTTTATGCATGATGTGAAAATATACAACATCCAACTAAGGGTATACAATATCCAACTAAGGGATTGCTAAATCGTTTATCTTATTTTATAACCTAGGCTTTAGGTGAGGTTATGAGTTATTTATTTTTAGTTTTGAGTTGATTGGTCGGATAAAAAATTTATTTTTCTAAGAGCCTAAACATCATCCAGGCCATACATCAAAGCAAGGAAGAAACTTGGAAAATATGCCATCTTAATGCACATGCTAAACAAACATCAAACAATTTATAAAGTAAGCGCAAAATAATAAGAGGCCTTTTATGGTCGGGCTCCACCGCACAAACTCGAAAATAAATTGGGTGGTCAAGCTCTACCCTTATATAACCTGGATTACAAATGAATTAATTACAATCAAGAAGGAATTCGTGTTATGAAGGTCTTTATTCTTCATTCTTCATTTCTTCTTTGTTCTTTGTTCTTTCTTCTTTTGATTGGTTGGAATGTGGTTGCTCCAAAGGCTTCACATGGTACATAATAAATAGTCTTATTACCAATGTTCATCCTAATCTCCCATAACAATCATTCCAAACCCTAATTACAAAATTACATGAAAATGGGAAAAAGAAAATCTAACTAAAACCTGCAAAATATAGATTAGCTAAACAAGCCACATAATCCAAAGCATGTCTATGAATAAATTGAACTTAGCACCCCACACATGGGTAACCAAGTTCACCTGGCCTATTTTGGATTATGCTTAGGGGTATAAGCAACCTGCATAGCAAAAAGTACACACACACACACACAGATATATATATATATATATATATTATTACAACACTCCTTAAGCATAATCCATCGCAGAATATAATGATTAGACTAAGATCATCCTACCATTTAGTCTACGCACATACATCCTAACATCCAGACTAAAATATTACATCATAAAATAAAATTAGGCATCAAACCATGCACCGCCCTAACATAGGACTAGAAATGGTGACTTACCCTATTGTGTGTGCCATTTAAAGCTTGTGTGGTATGTCTTAGCTAGGCTTTAAGGTTAGAGTTTTCTAAGTATGAAAGATTTCAACTTAGAGGGTGGTTTCATTTAAGTGATTTAGTTGATTTTTATTTTATGATTTGATTTGGTTTGAATGAACCTACATTTAATTACTAAGTGTTGTAAAGAGAGGAAGAAAACTTCTCTTTCCTCCCTACCTTAAGTAATTTCTAAGGTAGATTCATTAGTCATTTTTGTTTAGTGAATATTTTATTAGGTGTTTTAATTAATCCTAAGTTTATATTTTTCCTAAACAAACATATTAAAAAAGAAAGGTATTTTAAGATTAACAAAAGCGAATCACTATCATAAAATACACAACACTTTATTTCTTTTCAACATGTGTAGCATGCATATGGATGAGTCCTAAGCATATCTATACATGCAAATGGAAATGTTTAGCACACCTTCATGATGGATGCTAAGAGATATTTCTTAAGAAAATTTGGATGCTTCATGATGCATGATTTTGTTAAGTAGAAAAAGAGAGATTCTTTTATCCATTAATCATATGCACATTTACATGTATGAAAGATATAAATGAGTACATCGCCATTATTTTCTATCCTAGGGGTGTAAGGTACAAGACTTACTTGGGGCTACTTAAAGTCTCACAACCCCGAGATGTCCAAACTAATATACCACTTTTCTTAAATATATGTGTATGTACAAAAAGAAATGAATGGAAAAAGAGTCATGCAAAAAAAGTTTATGTTTGTTTGTTTGATTTGGTAATGCAATTTACATGTGTAAGTATGAATATCCTTCTTAATTGATGACATAGGAATGAAAAGGAATGGATATAAGCAAGTGTTGTATTCTTTTCAATGAACTATACACTTTGTAAATCCTATTCAAAATTATGTTAAAATAGAGAAGAAGGAAAAGTCACATAATGCACATCTTATGTTATACTCACATGCAAGCTTATATGTAATTATAAGTAGCATACCTTTCATTTGTAATGTTTGATTTATAAGTTTTGAAAATTTTGGATTTAGTAGTGATAATAGCCATTCATATTCTTACTTTAGCCAAAACATGTAATTTGACATAAAGGAAATATTTCATTTTAATTTGATTTTTCAAAAGACATGAATGCTTGATTTTCATATGGAATACAAATTTAGCATGCTAGGAAAGAAATAAAGTGATGAAAGCATGTAAATTCATTCACCCTAATTAATTCTTAAAGATAATCCTATGTAATAAGATTATTTAAAGTGCATTAAAATTATTTAAATAATTTTTTTAGTTTTATTTTGAGTTTGATTTGATTTAGGAAATGTGAAAAAGTTTGCTGGTCCTAACCTATCTCCCACATGTGTATGTTATTTTAGTTTAATTTTAGAACCACTAGATTAATTTTATATTTTATTTAGGTTAAGGTGTAAATTAAGTTCATTAATTACCCCTTACCTACACCTCTTTAACATAATTAGTCAAACAATTATGAGTAAACATATGATATGCAACCACATTGAATTTAAATCAGTAATGCACCCTAGGAAAGAAAGGGCCTAATGCAATTGGCTCATAATTGATGATTAATTAAGCAAAAGGGTTTAATTATGTAGTTTTAGAACCTTTCCCACACATGTAGGTTGGATTTGATTTTCTTAAGCTTACTTAGGTTATTGAACACCTAAGTATCTACCCAACAAAGGATTGATTAAGTTCAGATTGATTTTGAAAATTTTGATTAAGCTAATTAAGAAGGTTATTAGTCGATTAACCCTTAATTAGATTTGCTTTAAGGAAGGAAGGGAGTTTAGGGAATAACTTAAGAAAAATAGCCCAAAATTATTCTATAAACCTTCTGATCCCTTGAATAATATTTAATTACCTAAATTGAATGATTAAACCACTGTTCACATGCTTAATTACCCTTAATTACATTAAGGGAGTGATTAAGGATTCATTAATTGATTTCTCTAATTAACTAATTAATAAATTCCAAGAAAATTAGGGGAGGTTGAGGTCATTCCCCAAAACATGCCTAAGAAGTTTGGAATTAATTAATGAAGTCATTAGGGAGTAATTAGGGTATTAAGATTTCAAATAAACCTAAATTAGGGAAAACTCACTATTGAAAATCAACTAAAATTAATTTTATATTATTACCACTTTAATTATCTTTAAAAGGAGCCCTCATTCATATTTTTCTGATTTTTCTACATTTAGTTATGTATTTTTGAATTTTTAGTGATTAGGGCTTAATAAATAGCCTAATTATATAACTAATCCCGTCGATGCCATGTGGACCGCTGACGCAATGAGTGCTTTCCATGTGGCATGGTAGAATTGGTTATTTAAGTTATCACATCGATTGCACAGTCAGTCGATGACGCTACACACTTTCCCTTAGACCGTCTGATCAAAGATCGGACGGTCAAGATCAAGCCTGCAGTATCAAAAGGGATTAATCAGGATCGTCCATCCAAAACATGCGGGATGGACGGTCCATGATTCATCCTTGCCCTCGTCTACGGGAGACGATGATCATCCATCCCTTAAGGCTCGATCCGAGCTCACTTGAGCTCGGATTGAGTGGGGATTGAGCACACACCATCTAAAAGGAAGAAGCAAGACATCCAACGGTTGAATTACAATGGGATGAAAGTTCCCTTCTCAAAGGACCAAAGAATTTCTACCTTAAGCTCAGTTTTGATTCATACCTCGTTGGAGGCTATCTCCAGCTCTCCCCAAACATTGAGGTAACTTTGTCTAGTGGAGACGAAGCCCTGTTGAAGGTTTGAAGGCTTGAGGTGGAGTGGATATTCCTATTGGCCAAACTCCTCTTCAAGTGCTTGCGGCTTTGGTCTAGCTCCCCCTTCCCGTGCCTTGGAAGCTTGGAAGAAGCTTTGGATGAACTCAACTTGGTGCCTTGAAGGTGCTTGTAAGAGGAATTGGAGTTTGGTATTGAATTGAGTGAGTTTGGATTTCACCTCACCTCCCCTATTTTCGATTTTGGCTAAACCGAGAATGGGGATTTTGGGGAGAGAGCTTGGGAATGCAAGAGAGAACTTGGGGAGCTTCCTCTGGGTTCCTATCACTCAATCAAATGCAAGAGATGTTGAATGAAGTGAAATTAGGGGGAGTATATCTCCCCCTACAAGGATCGGATGGCCAAGCTTATCTCTTTCATTTTGATCAAATTGATCACATGAGTGGGTTGGTTAGGCCGCTTTAAGCTCCACATGGTTTGGTTTTGGCAGAGGAGTGGAGTGGTAAAGTTTCTATGTGCTCATTTGAGTGGAGGAGTGATTCCATGCGAATAATTTCCTATTGGGTGGTCAGTTTTGGTCTTGGGTTGAGTTTGGCTGACCCAAACCTATTGGGTCATGTGCACCACACTTATTAGTGTCCACTTGGTCCACTAAGAGGATGCTAAGTGGCCATGAAAAGGATATGACCAAATTCCAAGTGGAATTGGCCATAGGTTACCCCTTATCCTAGGGGTAAAATGATCATTTAGCTTTGATTACAATTTAGGCAGATTTGGAATAGTTTAAAATTGAGTTGGTCCAAATTTCAAGGAATTTGGAGTTGATTTGATATCATTTGGCTCATGTTGATCCATTTAGGTCAAAATGGGTCAACTTGGGTCAAGTTGGCCAATTGGTCAAATTAGGTCATACCAAGGGTTGGGTCAAGTTCATATGACTATTTGAAATATTTTGGTATCATTGGTTTGGTTCAATTTGACTTGTATTTAGTTTTGGCTCATTTGAATTCATTTAGGTCAAATGGGTCAAGTTGACCAATTTGACCCATTTGACCTAATTGGGTTAGGTCATGGGTTGGTTTGGGTTTGGTTAGTCATTTAAAATATTTGGGTAGCTTTGGTTTCAATCAATTTTGGTTTGATTTGATTTTGGCTTGATTTAACTTTTTAGGTCAAGTTGGGTTCATGATTAATTGGGCTAGGTTGGGTCCAGTTGGCCAATTGAGGCTTTGGTCAAGTTCAACAAGTGAATTGGAATGAACTTGACCCATTGGTTTCAATTAATTTGGCTTAGATCAAGATTTGACACATTTTGACTTTTTAGGTCAAGTTGGGTCAACTTAGGTCAAGTGGCCAATTGGGCTAGGTTAGGCTCAAATGATGACTTGGTCAAGTTTAAACATAGATCATAAACTGGTTTTGATCAATGGTTTCAATCAATTTGGCCTATGATGGATTTTGGCAAGTTTAAGTCTCATTTAGGTCAAATGTTGACTTGGTCAAAGGCTATGTTTGACTTAGTTTGGCCCAATTTGATTGATTGATCATCTCATGATGATTGTTGCTCATAATGTGAGGCTTAGATGGACTTAGTTCAATCCAATATGGTTAGGATTAGAATTTGGCTCAAAAGGGCACTTTCGGTCACTTTGTGTCAAGTGAGCCTAAGTGGGTCAATTGACTTGATCAAGGCTTGAATCAAGTTTGATTGAACTCACATATGGACTTATGATTGAAATATAAATCCATTTGCAAGTGGTTTGGAGTCAAATAAATTTTGATTTATTTGACAATTTCAAGTTCAAAGAATGAACATGAATTTGATTTGGGTTTGATTTTTTAATTTGGTTTGATGATTGAAGATTGTGTTTATATTTGGATTCATGATTGAAGGATTGATTGAATCATGAAGAAAAATCAAGGGTTTGGCTTGATTTGAGGTTGATTTGGCTAAGTTCAAGAATTTGACTTGAAAGAGAAGTTGGATTTTGATTAAAATTGGATTTGAGTTTTGAATTTGGTTTTGGGTATTTGGATTTATATTTCATTTATATTTATGAATATAAATGAGAATATAAATGGGTTATGAGAAAATATTTTGAATTTGAAGTGATTTGGATTTGATTTAGGCTAAGTCCATGAGATGAAAACAAAGTGACTTAGGAAGGATTTTGAATTTGAAATTCAATCATGGGTTTGAATCATTTGGAATTGATTCATGATTTGAGAAAATCCATTGGAATTGATTTAAGGTTTAAGAAAATCAATTAAGTTGGAATTGATTTGAGTTTTAAAGTTGATTTGAACTTGAAGTTTGAGAAAAAATCAATTAAGTTTGGAATTGATTTGAGTTTTTGAAATTTGATTTGGAGTTGAAGTTGATTTGAAGGAAGGAAGTGAGGATTTGGTTCAAGCTATATGGTAGGCAAGTTTTCCTAACACCCATAAGGCATGCCCTATTCTTATGGCTAACTCTTATAAGTCTCTATTGACCTCCATATATGTGTCATAAGTCGAGTCAAGCTCACAAGTCAAATTTGATGGACTTCGGAAGTGACAGTGCGTAAATCGGGGCTCAAAACACACTGGACGTCATCAAAAATAAGCGAAATGGCCTCCGATCGACGAACGGACTTCCCCATTGCATTCAGAATATCAAAATTGATCAGAATATAAATATTACAAAATCTAATGAGCAATCGATTAAGCGCTCAAGCTATTAATATATCGACACATATATCAGAGTCGGGAAGTTGCGACGATATTCAAATGATCTCCATTCATAAAATTGATTGCACCGTTAGCTTCAAAACATCAAATTCTATTAAATAAGACTATCCGCAATCGATTTGGATGAATCTACACGAATGTCAAGCGATCAAATGGGACGACGTGCGATTCTGAACTGAAAGTGACCCAATTCGATGCCGACTTAAATGAAACGGCCTCCGATTGTGAAACGGACTGGCCATTGCATCCAGAACGTCAAAATTACCTAGAATAAACATCTAATTTAATTAAAATTATCACACTTAAAATTTTATCGAAATTAGCACATATTTAGAGGTAAATCCATCTAATTTTCTTCTAATTATACCCCGTCAATGCCTCAGAAATGGCAGCCACCCACTCTCATGTCTCCACCTTCCATCTGGCCAATAAGGAGCTGCCACATCATCTTGCCCATACTAATCCATATGGATAATAATTAAAATATATATAATTTGTTTTTTTACTCAGCCAGCCAAAAGACACCTGATAGAAAAAAAAGGGGGCGATATCTCTTTGGGGTTGGCTTGTTCCCTCTTCAAAAAAAAAAAAATAAAATAAAAAAATGAAAACTCCTCTGTCTCCCCATGCTCTTTCTTCTCAGCTTCGTCCTTCTTTCCAGCGGCGAAGACGCTATACCATCCCACGGATACAACTGCTCCTCCGACCACTCCATCTACCCATGTAAATCCTACGCCTATTACCTTACCGACGCTGACTCCTCCCTCCTCGGCCTCTCTCAAGTAAAAAAAATCAACATGCCTCTCCAGTACTTCGCCCACTCTCATAGTTGACAGATTGGTCCATAAAGTAAATGAGAAAATAGAGTCCGCGATAGATATTTTGAAGGCTATCCTAAGTCCTGTAGTTGATGGAGTGCAAGAAGTTTCATGGCCACCTCATGATCCAGAAGCACTCAGGCTAATGGAAGAAGAAGTACAAAATAGGAAATGAGAGGGACTAGATGAAGGATTTCTGAGGTTAATGCACAAGCTGACAAGTAGAAGATGGAGATAAGCCGTCTTACTATGTTGCAAAAAGGTACCGCACTGCTTCCAAATATCTTGGTAAATGGAGTTATGCATACAAAGGAGGTGAAGTTTTGAAAGCAGAGAAGTTCCTTGAATCTATAATAGAAGCTCCTAAAGAGAACTAGAACAAATTGTTGATTCAGGGACTCACTCTGGTTTCATCGGAGGAACTCTATGATGTCATAAAAAAAAGCGAATTGAATGAGTCATGATTCGAATAGAAGGAGGTTCCTACCAGCAACGAATCCTCACAGAGTATCTTAAGGGCATCCAGTCAAGAATATAGGAGGTTGTAAAAGCCTTAAAGGGCTCACAACAATGAACTGCTTCAGATGAAAATTAACCAATATTTATCTTACTTGCCCTTGCATTCAGAGTGTAGGTATGAAGATCTCATTAGGCTCAGTAGAGCTGACGAGTTTGAAGGCCCCGTTAAATTCTGTAGAGCGAATGGGTGGAAGATCACGGCCATAGTGTTGCAAGACATAATCGCTATGCTCGAGAGCGAGAAAGGCTAATAGACTCTGCCCATGTGGGGAAGACGGGAGGCCAAATTCAAATTGACAGAGAACTTAATTAATTTAATTCAAAATAAACCCTAACCTCAAAATTAAAATATGAATTGAAATTACAGGTGTACGAAGATCTCGTTATACTCAGTAGTGCTTATGAGTTTGAAGACCCCGCCATGCTTAGTAGAGCTAACGGGTAGAAGATCACGACCGTAGTGTCGCAAGACACTGACCGTTATGCTCAGTAGAGCTGACGGAAAGACCAAATAAACTCTCGATGTAGCTCTCTATGCGGAGATGACACTGGGAGGCTGCCGAATTTTGGATTAATGGGTGACTTAGACAAGAACAAATAAAAGTGTTGACAAGCTTAAATTAAGCTTGTTTGAAAATGATAAATTAAAAAAATAAACCAACATATAAAATTCTAAAAGTCTTTAAATAAGAATGATCTTAGAGGGGACTCGACGACTTGTTGATGATCATAAATAAGACTTTTAATGAACTTGAGGGTTTGTCTCTTAACAAGAACAAAATTCAAGTAAAGCCTCCAATGATCTTGATAGTTGCCTACGAGCTTCCTAGTAATCACAAGCTAAGCTCCATTAAAACCCAAAGAGCTCAATGAGCTATGAACTAAATGCAAACAAATAAATATTAGTATAAATAACTGAATAATATTTTAAAAAATATGATACACCATCGGATTCGCAACACATTGTACAAGCAAATAGAAGGCTTTAATTAAGGCATTCTTAGATACACCTACATGTGCTCAGACATAAAGATTTAAAGTGTAAATTTTAATATTCAAGAAAAGTAAATGGAATAGATTAAATATTAATATGAAAAATTTAATAAGATATTAGATTAATCAATAACATCTCTTACACCACCGGATTCACAACACATTGTATAAGTGAACAGAAGACGTTAATTAAAGATTAAATTAAACTCTTGCACATATTATAAAGTATGATTAAAACCCAAATTTAATACCTCAAAAGTGTGCAAGTATTCTTAAATACACCCGCATGTGCCCCAACACTATGCTGAATGCTTGAACTTAGTGTCGAGGATGTCGCGTTGATTCTAGTTTAGAGGAGGGTCCGTTAACAAAAAACTAAAAATATATTATAAGAATTTCAACTTAGTAAAATATCTGAGAAGCTAATTCTGTCATATGACAGTAGATCTGATCCTCTATTAGAAGTTAAACAGAGTTGACAGGACCTAAAGTTCTCAAATATATTTGATTCAATTATTAACCACCCCGATGATGATTGTATTAAATGAAGATTTCAACCAGAGGAAATACCTATCATAAAAATGAGCTTGCGACCTCAAATTGAATTAATCAAACTCAAGTATCAATGCTAACAAAAATAAAATAAATCACCAAATTATAAATGCTTAAATGAAATTCAAATTTTAAAGAATTTAAAGATAAAAATCAATCCGCCTTTCAAAATTGTTTGCTGAAGGTGACAAATTAAGAAAACTCTAGCTCACGAAGGAGTCAAAGTCAAATCAAGTACACAATTATGTTTACTCTCAAACAATCTCATGCCAGCAAGGAAGTGGCCCATGCCCTCTGACTATGTGACTTGGCCAGTATGCTCCACATGATGCAGTTACGACTAGAGTCTTCTGATCGGGTGGTTACCGCCAAATGGAACCATTATATTACGGTCACGACTGTAGCCCGTATGCTCCCCAATGGCTCCACCTTTGAGTTGTGAACCATAGGGTATACTTGATTAGGCAAAAAGCCCTATGTTAGCTAAGGTAGACTTAAGCTTGTCTCCTTAGACAAACTCCACCCTAAGCCTACAAGGATTTCTTGGATGACATAACCCATGTGTTGTTGATAAGGATCCTTCTGGCCATGTCATGTCGTCACCTCCCTCCTCAATTAAGTACCAGGGACCATATAGCCGGGATGACGGAACCATGGGATCTAGATTGGGCACATCATCGTTCCCCCAACCATCTATTTTAAGTTAAATATAATGAATTTCATAAATTCTAAATTCTGAAACTTCACATACTGCTACTATATGCTATGCACTAAGCGATCTAACGATTAGCCTTAATCGAAAGTTCTCTCTCAATATTGAGAGGGGTAATTAACTATAGGGGTTTGCGCCTATAGGAAACCTAGAACCATATCTAAAGTCCTCATAAAATGAGGGCAAAATCTTTGTGTAGTGTCTTATCTACTACTCATCTACCTTCTGAAAATTACACCGACATTTTAAATCACTCTCCTTCATCGGAGAGGTCGGTGGCGATTTTTTGGAGCCCATAGTCTCTAGGGTTAGGTTGAGTGTTCGCTTAATCACTAGAAGTATCTTAAGATGAAGGAAACTCTTAGTGTCTAAGAGGAGTCCTATGTCTTAGATGGAAAGGTTGAGAGCTCATCCTAAAAATGAGGTCAACAAGGATTAAGATAAACATTGGTCATAAGACCATGTCTTATGTACCATGTGAAGCCTTTGGAGCAACCACATTCCAACAAAGTCAAAAGAAAGAAAGAAGTGAAGAAGTGAAGGAAAGAAGAATGAAGACCCTCATAACATGAATTCTTTTTAATTGTAATTATTCATTTGTAAGCCGGGTTATATAAGGGTAGAGCTCGGCTACCCATTTTTCTTTTAAAGTTTGTGAGGTGGAGCCTGACCATATTGGCCTCTTATTCTTTTGTGCTAGCTTTATAAAATTGTTAAATGTTTATTTAGCTTGTGCATTTGAAATGACATGATTTTCCTAGTTTCTTCATTGTTTGATGAATGGCCTGGATGCGATTAGGTTCTTAGGGAAAAATAAACTTTCTATCTGATTAATCAACTCAAAATTAAATTTAATAACTCATAACCTCACCTAAAGCCTAGGATATAAATCAAGATAATAAAAGATTTAGCAACCCCTTAGCTGGATGTTGTATGTCTCACATCATGCATAAAAATATATTGCTTCACTCTTGCTAAATGTAAGGCTTCCACCTTTGCCAAAGAAAATGGCCTAATCTTTGAGAACCATGGTGAAAACACACCTCATTCTTTCCGATTTTGGCCCATAATCAACCTTCTCAAGCATTAGGCATATGAAATCACATAACATGTGTCAAATAAATTGTCCAAAAATTAAAATAAAATTTAACAAAATTTTTATTAGATTTGGATCATTATTCATGCCCTACATGATCTAGTCTCTTAGGGAGTGTGTTTAAGGACTTAATCTCTTTTTTAAATAAATAATAACCTAGCTATCTTACAAAAGCATAAGACTTGCCTACATGTATTTAAAATTATAAAAGGAGTCAGTTGGTGGCCACTCCTAGTAGATTGTAAAATCAACAGTCGGGTGGTTTATCATTTCTTGTGGATGTAAACCATATATTCATTTGCACCTTAAATTTAGGTCGTGCTTTGGCCCTCGCTAAAACTTCATAGATTTTGGATCTGAGGTCATTGTTTCCCTTTGCGGGCTACAAGTATAAATCCTCACCTCTTAAGCATTTCAATGATCTTGTGTTGTGGAATTGTTAGCCCTAGATTTCTATTAAAAATTCAACTCAAACATATAATTCCTTTCCAATTTTTTAAAATATAAAGCCCAACCATAGGATAGTTTGATATGCTCACTAGGTTTCCTAGTATCATGAGCATCCCCTACTCATCTCTTTTTGGTTTCGATAATAACTCCCTCCTTTTGATCAATCCCGCTTGATCTTCCAAAAATAACCAATTTGTTGATAGTCCTATCTTTGAAATCATTAGAGACAATGATCATTTACTTTAATCGTGAGTATTCTTAAGAAATCTCATTCCTTAAGATGTAATTAACTATGTGGCTTGCCTCCATAGGAAACTCAACAAACCCGGTTTAAAATAAACACTACTTTACTTTTTCATGTAAAGTAGGAGAAATATATTAGGTACATTCAAAAATCCATTATCTTTAGGAGTCCTCATTAGGTGATTAGGTTCATTGTAGGATGGTGACTTCTGTCACTTGAGATAGTACATCATTCCTCAATGTCATACCCGATCACCCTAATGAGTACAACTACGGATCTACATGGTGTTCCGATATATACTAAATTTTATTTTTCAAATTCCTCCAAGAGTTTGAGAAATAAATACCACAATATCATAACAAACTTTATCAACTCTATTGCAAATATAGAGGATTAGGTCTTATAATCTATTGTAATATAAGTTCATTTAGAAGTTGACCACTTAGTAGATTCTATCAATACTATTTCACGCATAAAGAATTAGGCCTACTATGATCATATTCTATGGAGATGAATATTTATCTCTTTCATTAATTTGAATTAGCATATGAAGACATTCATTAGTTTACATGCATATGGTCATAAACGATTAAATTGATTTCATCATTCTTTATATTTTTTTTCTTAAAACCCGCATAACATCCTCAAACATAAAGTTTAGGTGCTTGGTATAAGGGTTGGGGCCCATGCAGGTGTTTAATAATTTAGGTAATTTTATTTTTAAATTATGAGATTAATTTCATATTTATTTAATCTCAACTTAGCCTGCACAGCCTTTTCAGATATTAAAATTTGGACTTTAAATCTCTATGTCCGAGCGCATGCTAGTATTATAACTTAGATAATTTAATCTAATTAATGAAATCATAATTAGAATTAAAATTTCTTTTATTTTTGGATTGAAGGAAGCTCCATAATTAGTGTAGCATTTAATTTAGTATCACCTTCTATCTATTTATATGAAGAATTGTAGATTTGATGGTGATTAAAACATTTTAAATTATTCTAATAGCCTATTAGATCCCTTGGAATAATATTTAATTATTTTCTTTTATTCAAAGTTGATTAGTTTTTGAATGTACAATAGACTCTCATTTATATATACTGACAATTCTCGAACTTATCACAAACTCTATTCAACTTTTTCTTGATCCAATTCAAGTATTTAATAAGACCAATAATATGCTTCAACATTTTCCAAGGATTCATTGATTATGCTTATTAGCAATCATTTGATCTCATTAAAAAAAATCTCTTATGAATTCTTTGATTTTCTTCAATTCATTTGGAGTGAATTATGATTTGAAAACTACATTGCAATTCCAAGAAGATCTTCTGTGCTCTCATTGGATATTCAATCAGATCATATTCTAAATTAATTGAAATGAGATATTGAAGTGCTAAATTTATATTTATTGCCAAAATATTTAGTTTGCTTCAAGTTCATAAATCTATTTGAGTTCAATCCCTTTTTTTATTTGAAATGTAATCTTTAAATTCATTTTAGATCCATTGTAAGCTCCTTTTCCTCTTTTTTATTTCAATTTTTTTTAAAATTCATATTTATGTTTATTTTATGATATTTTACAATTTAACATAATTAAATAAATTCTATTTTAGATTACTATATTTTTGATGTACTTGATTTAATTTTTTTTAAAATCTTGATTTTGCCCCTCCCCTCTTTTTTTCTAAGTCTAAAATTTAGTCAAAATTTTGGCATGGGGAGTAATAATTTAATACTTTACCCACACGTCATGAGCGTGATGATTATTTTAAAAACACATCACGATTTTCATCTCGATGCCCCGAGCAAGCATAATGCTTCAAACTGAAAAGAAATGAGTGTGACAAGCCACATACAAATTTGTTTTTACACATTCAAATATTTCTACACATCCACTAACGGCAACAATAATAATTTTGCATGAGTTCGGTAAGAAAGAATTGAATAGGAGAGATTATTGGGTTGATTATTTGGGTTGAATAGGTGGGGAAACACCAGAGCTTGAGAGAGGATGAGGTGAGGAGGGAAAGAAATGAGAAAGCGCTGGAGACCGAGAGGAACCCGTCTGATGACGGAGTTCCTTCTCGGCTGCGATAAAAGGAGTGATTAGAGGAGGAATCGGGAAGGGTATGTGGAGAGGAACCCGCCTGATGACGTGTGAACGGGAGAGACCAGCTGGAAAGGAAGCGAGATTACCAAAGAAATGGATGGGATAAAATCTTGTGCAGCTAGTTCTCGATCGGGATGCCCGACCTCAACTTGTTTGCATGCCGATGACAGGAAGGAGTTTGTTCAGCCGAGTGGAGAGGCAGGTCGGCTGGTTTGACCTGTAGCAGGGATCAAAGATTAGGTGTGCTGCATTAAGTTTATGGGGTTGTTAGGTAGTAGGATTAAACCCAAATCCTACAAAACAACATAAATGACAACATTAAATCCTACAAGATTTTAAATCTCGTTTCCCCTCCATTTTTCCTGAATTCGGAATAAGTAAACCTTGTTGGATGGGAGATTTATAGGATTTCGATAAGCTGAACGCGAAGCGGGAGGGGAAAGACGGAAAGAAGATGTTTGCTTGTAGCTTGAGGGAATACCAGATGAACGAGAAGGATTGAGTGCGAGGTTTTGGATTGAGAGCTTTCAACTTTAGGGAGACAAGAGCAGATGGGAGAGGGGCGAGAGCTGGTGCAGCTTGCGGCTTGAAGGAATCGACGAGAGTGAGAGATGGGGTTTTTGGGTCGATGGCTTGTGAGGGGCGAGCGAATGCGAGAGAAATCATTTCGAATAAGGGAATTACGGCCTTTGGGAGCGGGAGCGGGAGCGAGTGCGTTTGCTTGCGGCTTGAGGGGGATGATCGAGAGAGAAGTTTCGTTCTGGATCGAGCATCTGTGAGGAATCGAGAGCTGAGCGAATGCGGGATTTCTGTGAGGATGAGCGGGTGCTGTAGAGGGGAATTCCCTCTTCTCCTTTTCTATCGAGGAGAATAAGAGCCTAGAATTTGTTTCCTTTTTTGAAAAAGGTCCGGGAGAATAATAGGTAAGGAATAAGAGGATTTGAAGTTTTAATCAGCAAAGTTAATGATTTTCCAAATTAAGTTGAAATATGTTCTTCTTGTACGTATGCATTTGAGATTAAAATCTAAAATTAAACCTAATATGTAATAAGCAAATTTAACGCTATTCAAATGGCGTAATCCATTTTCGACAAGGTCCATAACCGGTATCGAAAGAAATTGGAGTTAATTTAATTTAGGTCGTACGAGGCTTGCTATTTTCTCCACACTTGATCTAATCGACCAGAAAAGGTCTTGTTTAATAGTTTTTGATGTTTTGACGAGAACGACATAGTCCGTTTCACAAAAGGAGCTCATTCGGATGCATCGATGCCTCTCAACTTTAAGATGCGTGAAACTTCCTATTCTATTTATTTCCCTTCATTGGATGACAATTGATCGATATAAAATATCAATTTTAAATTCATTTTGATATTCTCAACACATTGGTGTAATTGATTTCATGATCGAAGGACATCTCGATCGATTTTAGTCTCAATTAAGACGTTTCCAACTCTCATTTTCATGCCACTGCATCTAGTTCTTAGTAATTTCAATATATTTACTTAATTAAACATACAAAAATTACTTATAGGTCAACAGGAATGGATGGACGGACACGTGTGTGTCACTGTGTGGGCTGTTGTTGGGTTAGGAGGATGATTCGAGAAATGAAAATGGGGCTTTTTAACCTGCTAGTCGCTCGTTAAAGGGTGACTGTTTAAACTACGACTAGCTACCGTCGAGATACACGGATGTCGTACCGCCGCTGATGTGGCTAGCTAGTCACTCCTTTAATGGACGACTATACCTAAGTTAAATTTTTTTAAATAATACTTAATTTGTTAATTACACTTTAAATCATAGTTATTTTAAACATTTTGCCATGAATATATTGGAAGCATTGTTTTGATGATAAAAAACAACTTATTAGAGAAATTAGTGATTCGTATTTAGTGATTTTAGGAATATTTATTTTCATTTATTTAATTCCAACGGCATGGTATAATATAAATGCATATACTTAAATTTGAATTTAAATCTGGGTTGCTTCAAAAAAAAAAAAAAATCTTAAAAAAAAAGAGCTACATCTATAAAGAAATGAATTTTTGTGAGAATGAAGGCTAAATTTTTTTTTTTAATATCTCATAATTTTATCTTTCTCAAATTATCATGAAGAACAAAATTTCAAGCTCGGACCGAGATTTATTCAAGATGTAAAGATACAACAAGATCATTGGCAAGGAATAGCATGTTATTCAATAATTGATGCCATGTTGTAATGTCAATTTGGGTTTTCTTTCGAATTTTTGATTTGTTAAATTGTTAGATCTAGTGTTTGTATTTTATTTTTTTTTTTAAAAATTGAATGCGCACTAAAAAAGTTGTTGCACTATAAATTTGCATATTTAGGTTGTGAGATCGAGTTTCTCTAATCACACTTGGTGTAAAGGAGTTGTTTGGGAAGTAGAAACCTTGTGTGCTTTACATTCTATTGATCTTTATTTTTCAAAATTTATTTTAGCATAGTTTATTTAAAATAATAATAACAATTATTATAATTATTGTGTGTTAGAAAATTCGCAATGATGGAGGCAAATTTTTGAATCTTAGTCATGTATGAAAATCCAACACACACAAATACAGATAATTGGAGAGAGAGAGAGAGAGAGAGAGAGAGAGAGAGAGAGAGAGAGAGAGAGAGTATATGGTACACCAACATTTTAATATGAAAGAATCCTGAAAAGTTGAAAAAACCATAGAGCCTAGCCCTATTCAGACAATTTATTATGTATTTCTTATTATAAAGTTTTACTCTTCTCGTAGAATAGAGGAGTTATAGTTGCAAAATCTGGTCTAGAAATCGGACAAAAATATCCTTAAACTAAGGTTATAACATCAATATGATGGCCGTGAGGTTATAATGGCAACTAGTGGTGATCGACAATGATTGTTAGAGATGGTCCGTATAGTTTTGAGATAGACATTTTTGTAATTTAACCAAAATCTCAAAGCATTCCATCAGATGATCCATATTGATTCCTTTAATCATAAATGTATTTCTAAATATTTATGTGCTTTAATGACTTTTGATTTGACTAATATTGAGCTCGTTGGATTTCTGTAATAAACGGCTTGATTTGACTATAAGCACGGTAGATTTGGGGATCATTTGATCATTTAATTAATGCCTCAAAATTTTCAATTATACTTTTAAAGCTTGATTTGAGTTCATTTGGACATAGATCAACCCATTCGTGGTGTTAGCGGATTCGTCTCACCAAGATGTTTAATTTGACTATAAATTTATTAAAATTAAAATTTCAATGATTTCTAATTTAGTTTTAAAAAATTTTAATATATGTATTACTTTAAGATTATGCTTAAGTTGATAAATTTTATTATGATGCATCCATAATAATAATACTACTAGTAGTAATAATAATAATAATAAAATCAAAATTTTAATACACCAATTCACCATTCCTCCCTCCTCTTGCTGTATCATAACCTTTAGAACAATCTTATTAAGCTTAGTTTTCTTACAGTTATTATATGAAGCCTACTAAGAATAGAACAAGTAGTCTCAGAGTTGGAATTTTTTACACTTCGGCTCAATATAATAATGTGCTTAATTATATTAGCAATATAGGTCATTCTTCTCATAACCTTCAAATAAAATGTTGAGCATGGTTCGAAAGGAAACAAGTTTAAACAGTGTGCCCTCAGATGCTAAAAAATTTTCTAAGTTCTCTTGAGTTATTGTGGGCTCCAAAAATTTTTCACCGACCTCTTAGATTTAAGAGAGTATGATTTAAGTGTCGGTGAAAATTTCAGAAGACAGATGAGATAGTAGATAAGACACTACCCAAAGATTTTACCCTCATTTGGTTAGGACTTTAGATATCATTCTAGGTTTTCTATAGGTGCAAGAACCTATAGTTAATTACCCCTTTCAATACTGAGAGAGAACTTTCGATTAAGACTAATCATTAGATCGCTGAATGCGTAGCGTATAGTAGCAGCATATAGAGTTTAAATTTTAATCTTATGAAATTCATTATATTAACTTAAAGCAGATGGTTGGGGGAATGATGATGTGCCTAATCTAGATCCCATGGATCCATCATCCCGGGCTGTCCTGGTCCTTAGTCTACTTAGTCAGAGGAGGTAGCTGACCCAACCTGACCGATAGATCCTTATTAGTAGCTATGGGTTGCGTCATCCAAGAAATCCTTGTAGACATAAGGAGGCATTTATTTAAGGAGACAAGCTTAAGTCTACCTGACAGGGCTTTTGTCCTTCTATGATTCACAACTCAAAGGGGCAGAGCCATTGGGGAGCATATTGGCTATGATCGTGATCGTAATATAATGATTCCATTTGGTGGCAACCACCCAATCAGAGGACTCTAGTCGTAACTGTACCATATGTGGAGCTTACTGGCTAAGCCACGCAGTCAAAGGACATGTGCCACGTCCTTACAAGTGTGAGATTGATTAAGAGTGAACATAGTAGAACACTTAATTTGACTTTAGCTTCTTTGTGAGCTAGAGTTTTTTTAATTTGTCACCTTCAATAAATAGTTATTGAAGGTGGATTGGGTTAGATTTTGCTTTAAGTTTTTTAAAGTTTGAATTTCATTTAAGCATTTTTAGATTAATACTTAATTTGAATTAATTTGATTTGAAATTAGAATCATATTTTGGTGAAATTATCCCGTCTGGTTGAAATCACCATTCAACACAATCATCATAAAAGTAGTTAATTGATTGAATTGAATATATTTGAGAACTTTAGGTCCTGTCAACTCTATTTAGCTCCTAGCAGAGGATTAGATCTACTGTCACATGATAAAATTAGAATCTCAAATATTTTACTAAGTTGAAATTCTTATAATAGATTTTTAGGTTAACCGGGACCCGGTCCTAAGATCAAACTAGGAAGCAACCTGCGCATCATCCTGAGACACTTGAATTTAAGCATTCAGCATAGTGTCAAGGCCGATGCAGGCGTATTTAAGAATTCTTTAATTAACGCCTTCTGTTCACTTATATGATGTGTTACAAATCCAGTGGCGTATTACTTTATATTTTTGATTTCAAAATATTGCAACTTCGCTTATATTTAATTTGATAGCACAAATAAAATGGCCATTTAGCTTATGCACATTGATAGGATTTTATGTCTTTGTTGATCATGAAATTCAACTCTCATTCTTACCCTATTTATGTTCACCACAAGCTTTCACTTGTGCTCCCTAAAGAACCTTCAAATGTGATATAGATTTTATTTTGAAACTTTCTTCATATTATTTTTATCCATCCAACATACTGCATAACTATTTATGTGTTTTGGAAGACATTTAATCCCATTGCAAATTATATCCAAACCACTTTGGCCCTCTCAATATAATTGTAATACTTTGAAAGTTTACAATATCCTATTTATATCTCTCTTGCTTAAGAGTGAATTTTCAGTTTCAATATTAATGACTAGTTACTTAACTCAATCCCCAGTATAAGTTGTAATAAGATTTGACTATTTAATTTAAGAATCATTCTTATATTTATGAGTAGGTCATCACATGATGCATATTGAAGTGCTTAGGGATTTCCTTTCATATGTTTGATTTTGAAGTATTTAAAAGAGGAGGAGGGCTCAAAATTTGGGTAAGCTTCCAATTTACTCAATTTCTTTATAAGGCTCGTCTCTTTTTTTGTATTTGTTTAATGCTCATATTCACATATATTTTTTATGTGATTATTTTAATTTGAATTTAGCTTTAGGTTTCTTTGTCTAATGCTTTTTTAAGCCAATTCTTTTTTGATTCCTCCATTTTTTTCTATGTCCAAAAATTTGATGAAATTTCGACAGTATTTCGGTTAGGGGAGCGACAACTAACAATTTTTTGAAGGCCTTCTCGTCATGCCCTGATGAGCATGACGATTGGTGTTTTATAACACCTCATCCGATTTTCATCTCGTCATGCCCTGATGAGTAGGATAAGGCCTTCAAACCTAGAAAGAAACACAGATACACACACACACACACACACACACACACACACACACACACACACACACACACACACACATATATATATATATATATATATATATATATATATATATATATATATACTTTCACATTCACATCACACATGTTCAGACTTATTTTTCTATGAGCTTACAATGATCGGCAAGGAGATGGACAGGGAGATGCCGAAAACTAAGAGAAGAAACTGCCTGATGACAGTGTTCCTCTTTGGCTGCGGAAAAAGGAAAGGTCAGAAGGAGACAGAGGGAGATGCCTGAAACCAAGAGAAGAACCCACCTGATGATGGTGTTCCTCTTCAGCTATGAGAAAAAGAAAGGTTGGAAGGAGGCGGAGAGGGAGATGCCAAAAACCAAGAGAATAACCAGCCTGATGACGGTGTTCCTCTCCGACTATGGTAATAGGAAATTGGAAGGGTAATTCAGCGACTGTGCGCTTAATTAGAGAAGGAAGCAAGGGGGTATACCGAGTGGAACTCGCCTGATGATGGTGTTGCCTCTCGGCTACCCTCGCTTGACAAAAGAAAGGAGGTCGACTAAGGTTGGATTTGACAAAGGGGATTGTAGAGTTTGGCAAAGGAGAATTTTAGGTTTCAGAAAGGAAAATTTCAGATTTTGGCAAAGGAAAATTTTAGATTTTGGCAAAGGGAAATTCAGTTGGAGGAGTTTTTTTTTGGTGGGGAAATCTCGATTTGGTTTTGTGACGATAAGAAGGGGAAGGAAGAAGAAGAATGGATTTTTAGTTTAGTGGAGTTTTTGGTGGAGGAAGAAGAATAGATTTTTGATTTTGTGAGGAGAAGAATGGGGGGAAGAAGAGGGAAGAAGAAGAAGAAGGAAAAAGCCTACACTTGTTTGCAGTTTGAATGAGAGAGGGAGATGTGAGAGTTGGCTTGAGGTTTTGGGTGAGAGAAATGGGAGCGGAAGAAGAGGAAAACTGAGAGCATTGCTTTTTATCTTGGAGTTTCCTTGAGGAGGAGGAAGGAGGGAATGGTTGGTGTGGTTGGGAAGCTTGGATGAGCGAGGGAGAGATCAAAGATGGAGCGTGCAGTTCTAACGTGGAGGAGAGCTGAGCGTTCAAGCTTGTAAAGAGGGAGATTTGATAGGAAGCTTGCACATGCTCGAGTGAAGGGGAAGCAGGTCGGGTCACATGTGTGAGGAATAGGGTTAGTTGGTCGGTTAGGGTTAATTAGTAAAATAGGTTTTTTAATTGATTTTTTAAGATTTTAATTAGCTTTAATGTGAATTATATGACAACACGATCAGATATATATATATATATATATATATATATATATATATATATATATATATATATATATATATATATATATATATATATATTAAAGGTTATTATGATATTTTGAATGCAACGTTGCTGTCTATTTTGCAATCAGAGGCTATTTGGTTCAAGTCGGAGTCAAATTGGGTCAATTTCAGCTCAAAATATGTTATCACTTCCAACAGCTCAATTTTCATTCAGGCTTATTTGAATTGAGTATGAATAGTCTTACTTAATAGATTTTGATGTTTCAAAACTAACAACATAATCAATTTTACAAACAAAGGTCATTTTGTTTAAGTCGATGCCTCTTAATCTCGATATATGTGTAGGTGTGTTGATGACTCAATCACTTGATTAGTTGATCATTAGGTTGTGCAATTCTTATATTCTGCCCATTTTAATATTTTGAATACAATGGCAAAGTTTGTTCATCAATCAGAGATCATTTCAATTGATTTTTGTGAGGTCTAGTATATTTCAGCTTCAATTTGCATGCTGTGACTTCCAATCATTTGCCATTCGCACAGACTCATACGAATTGAGTGCGAATAGTCTTACTTGATAGTTTTTAATATTTTAAAACTAACGAGGCAATTAATTTTATAAATGGAGGTCATTTGGTTTACGTTGATGCCTCCTGACTTTGATATGCGTGTAGGCGCATTGATGACTCGATCGCTTGATTGGTTCATTATTAGGTTGTGCAATATTTATATTCTGACCAATTTCAATATTTTGAATGTGATGATGAATCCCGTTCATCGATCAAAGGTCATTTGGACTGATTTCGATGAAGTTTGACACATCTCAGCTTTAATTTGTGCTCTAAAGTATCTAGAGTTGATCGAATTCACCTTATAAGCTTGACCCAAAAAAAAATGTGATTCACACATGGAGTGAGTGTTTATTAAAAACTAGTTGACCCATTGGGCTGGCCATAGAACTTGGATTGTTTTAGCTTCGTGTGCAATAGCTTACCGAGCTTTGATAGAATTTATCATTAGTATGATGCCTTATTTTGGACATGCTAAGTGACGAGATTGCCTGATTTTTCAGAATCAACTTATCGGATAGATAAGAGTTCTTACACCATATACTCTCTACTTCAATAGCTTTATTGAAGATCTCTTTCTTTTATGTCATTGCAGATTTGAGTTTTCTCTAACCCTAGCTTCTTACTTGGTTGGGTTTGATGGAGGAATTGGTCTGCTTATTTTGAGATTTGGAATTCTTTCTATCCTAACTTTAAGCTTGACAGACTTGATGAAGGATTGACCTGATTTATCCACATTGACTTATCAGGAAGTGTATGTATGCCATTAATCTTATGTTTACTGCTTTGACGGATTCATTGCAGGGTGCGTACAGATAACCCAACCTTCTGGCTTATACTAGGTCTATGTTGAGTTATCAGTCAAGCAATGTGTGCTTTAACGGACTGAATAACCACGAAATTCCTTTAGTTCGACCATTGAATTTATATGAACTATGAAATTTCTTCCTCAGTCCTATGCTTTCTACTTTGACGGACTTAATGAGGAGATTGGCTTTGATTTGTGCTTTATGCTTGATCATATCATTTGAGAATAAATTGAAATATCACTCTGTAGGCAATATAAAGATTGACTTGATGCAACTTTGAATTGAGAGTTTTCTCAGATTGTCTTAGTTTATCGATCAAGTAGAAATATCTCTTAGATTCTGATTACTTGTAGTCACTAAGTTGGATCTGGTTTGAGATTGAACATCTATCATCATTGGATTGACGAGCAGGGGCTCTTTCACTGCAACATTTTCTTATGACTTGTTGAGTGAGGAGAGCATCAACAACTCGACCATTTGTAGGCTTGTTGAGTTCAACCTTTAGAACCTACTCGAGTTTTTGACTTAAGCTGTGATGGGTTGGTGATTTGGTCATGGGACTAACGAACGGGGTCTATCTCACTGCGACCTTTTTTTACGGCTTGTTAAGTGAGGAGAGCGTTAACAACTCAGCTATTTGTAGGCTTATTGAGTTCAACCTTTAGAACCTAATCGAGTCTTCGACTTAAGTTATGATGGGTTAGTGATTTGGTCATCTGACTAAAGAATCGGGGCTCTTTCTCTACGACCTTTTCTTGTAGCTTGTTGAGTGAGGAGAGTGTCAGCAACTCGACCATTTATGTGCTTGTTGAGTTTGACTTTAGAACTCATATGTATCTTAGAATTTAGGATATAGAGGGTGATGTTTTTCTAACTCAGTTGATTGAAGCTTCCAAGATTGGGAGTTCTTTTGACATGATCTCTGACATTTGAGAAATCTTGGAGAAATTTTTTTGATATTTAGGGCTATCTTTTCATGTGTAGAAATAGATTATTTTTGTTCCTTATAAGAGCCTACAATCTTAGCAATAATAGTTATGGATATATTCAGTGGTGTCTTAGATCTGCTCGATGATTTAATTTTCTCATGCGGATGAACCATAAGTTTGGGACTGTGAGCCACACTCAAAATTATGGTCTTGGACAGTTTAGAGATGTGGCTTGTACTGCCATAGGGCACTTCAAATAGGCTTTGGCTAATAAATCAAATGTTCAAGATAAAAATATAAACCCTAGATCTACCTTATTTGAAGATAAGTCTGTTATTCTTTTGATAGATGATGAAATAGATTCTTTAGCGACCACTTTTGAGTTTATTTTGGTTGAGAATTTTATATTGTATCATCCTTTTATGGATGCAATCAAATCACTCTTTATTCCCTTCACTCTTAAGATTTTAGATACATTTTTTATAGATTTATCAAATGCAAGGCATGCAGCTATTCAATTATGCAATGATTTAGATTATAATAGAAATTCTATACATTGGTCATACTACATTAACAACTATCAGATGTGTTTGCTCAAATGATCACTTTATTTTAATATCAAGAAGTATCATCAAATTTGTCTAAGTCAAAATCAAAGCCAAATGACCATTTTAGCCTTGGGTCAAAGGATAACCTATGGCCAAATCAACTTAGAATTTAGTCAAATCCTTTTCATGGCCACTTGGCATCCACCTAGTGGACCATTTGGACACCAAGGGAGGCAATGCACATGACCTAATGGGTTTATGAGAAATTTTTTTGAATTTTAATTGATTTGAATTTGATTTGGGCTAAGTCCATAAGATGAAATCAAAAGGGCTTAGTAAAGATTTTGGATTTAAATTGATCTTGGATGTCAATCATTTGAGATTTGATTCATGATTTGAGTTTTGGAATTTATTATGGATTTGAGAAAATCAATTAGGTTGGAATTGATTTAAGGTTTGATTTAAAATTGATTTAAATTTGGAGTTGATTTGAATTTGAAGTTGATTTGAATTTGAGGTTGATTTGAATTTGAGGTTGATTTGATCTTGAAGTTGATTTATTTTTGAAGTTGATTTGAATTTGAAGTTGATTTGAATTTGAGGTTGATTTGAGTTTAAAGTTGATTTGATTTTGAAGTTGATTTGAATTTGAAGTTGATTTGAATTTGAGGTTGATTTGAGTTTGGAGTTTGACTTGAAAGAAGGAAGTAAGAATTTGGTTCAAGCTATAGGGTAAGCAAGTTTTTCCTAATACCCCTAAGGCATGACCTATTCCTATGACTAACTCTTCTAAGTCTCTAGGGTTAGGTTTAAGTGTTCACCTAATCACTAGAAGTGCCTTAAGACTAAGAAAGTCTTAGTGTCTAAGATGAGTCCTATGTCTAAGATGGAGAGGTTGAGAGCTCATTCGAAAAATGAGGTCAACAAAGGGCGCCCAATAGGTATGATGTGATTGTCAAGACATATCGCACGTATTGGTGTTGACTGAGGTGATCAACAATATCGAATGATCACAAGCACAAAAAAATGATCTACTCCCAACCCAAGGTGTAAAAGGAATCAAAAGCTTAGTGCAATGTGACTCTACTCATGTCAAAGACATAAAAGAGTGAAGGAGGAATCCACTAGGGATATAATATGTGATCCTTCCACTAGGGAAAAGGTTCAAGTCATTCACAGGTGGATGAGAGGTTTGATTTGATTTAAGTTTCGCTGGGGAGAAATTTGATTTGATTTATTGATTTATGATTTGGTGCTCCATTAGGGATGAAAAAGTAATCTCTCCACTTGGGGAGCAAGTTCAAGTCATCCACTGGGGAGAAGGGGTTGTGAAATCCGCTAGGGGATTGAAATTTGGGATCTGCTAAGGATGAAAAGATTTGGATCTCACTGAGCAGAGGTAGATTGATTTGATTGTTTGATTTGACTCCACTGAGGGAGGCTGATTGATTTTATTTTGTTTATTTAGTTTGAATCCACTGAGGGAGGAGGGTTGAATTTATTTCAGATTTAAAATTTTTAGATTTTGAGGTGGACCCTATTAGTCTGCGATGGATCGCACTGAGTATAGGCCATGTCGGCCTAGGCCTACTTCAGATTTACCAATCCAAAGGGGTAGTCAACCAAACACATGGTAGGACTATCCAACCAAAGGGATTGCCTTTCAGTGTGCAGCAGCTGTACTAGGAAGAAGGCGTAGTAGACTTATATCCTCCAAAGTAGGGATCAATTGCTGGGGTGATCTTTTGGCGACAATAGATTGAACCCAACCTTAGGCTGATTACTGAGTGAATGCTGCTGGGAGACTTAAATCAGCTCAAAGATAGTCAAAGATTAATTTTATTTTTAATTATTTTTGATGGATTCTATCGGTTTGCGATGGACTGCACTGTGTAGGGGCCGTATTGGCCTTGGTCTACTTCATATTTACCAATCCAAAGGGGTAGTCTACCAACCAAATAGTAGGACTATCCAACCAAAGGGGTTGCCTTTTAGTTTGCAATGGTCAATTTAAGAAGAAAGTGCGGGACTCACATCTTCCAAAACAAGGAACCTCTGAGGTGATCGGTTGCTTGTGCTACATATCGAACCCGACATAGGGCTGATTATTGAGTGAATGCTACTGGGGGAATTAAATCAACTCAAATATAGTCAAAATTAATTTCATTTTTTAAATTGTTTTTGATGAATCCCATCAGTTTGTGATGGACTGCATTGAGTAGGGGTCGTGTTGGCCTTGGTCTATATTCATATTTATCAATTCAAAGGGGTAGTCTACCAACCACATAGTAGGACTATCCAACTAAAGGGGTGCCTTTCGATTTGCAATGGTCAAGTTAAGAAGAAAGTGTGGGGACTCACATCTTCCAAAATAAGGAATCACTAGGGTGATCAATTTCTTGTACAACAAATTAAACTCGACCTAGGGCTGCCTATTGATTGAATTCTGCTGGGGGACTTAAATCAGCTCAAATATTGTCAAGATTAATTTTTTTTAATTATTTTTGATGGATCCTATCGATTTGTGATGGATTGCACTGAGTAGGGGCCGTGTAGGCCTTAGCCTAACTCAGATTTACCAATCCAAAGGGGTAGTCTACCAACCACATAGTAGGACTATCCAACCAAAGGAGCGCCTTTCGCTTTGCAATGATCAAGTTAAGAAGAAAGCGTAGGGACTCACATCTTCCAAAATAAGGAACCATTAGGGTGATCGGTTGCTTGTGCAACAAATTGAACCTGACTTAGGGATGACTATTGAGTGAATGCCTCTAGGGGACTTAAATCAGCTCAAAGATAGTCAAGATTAATTTACTTTTTAATTATTTTTGATGTATTCCATCAGTTTATGATGGATTGCATTGAGTAGGGGCTATGTTAGCCTTAGTCTAGCTCAGATTTATCAATCCAAAAGGAGTAGCTACCTGGCCGAGAGGAGAACTATCCAACCAAAGGGGGTGTCTTTCGATTTGCAATGGTTAATTCAGGGAAGAAAGCACAGTGACTCACATATTTCCTGAATAAAAGACCACTAGGGTGACACATTAGCGAGGTAACATGTCAACCCGACCTAGGGATGCTCATCGATTTGTGACAGTCATGCTAGAAAGAATGCATAGTAGACTTATATCTTTCAAAGCGGAATGACTATTGGGGTAACCTATTTATGGAAAAATTGAGCCCAACCTAAGGGTGACTATGGAGAGAGTGTCGACATGGGGACTTATCTCAACTCAAGCATAGTCAGGCAATTCCTATAGGTTGTTCTGCTGACACTGCCCTAAAGATAGGATGCCTGCTTGGGAAAGGGGCTGCTGGGGGTTTGAATTCCTAATCCACAAGTGAATAAATTTATTTATTTTATTAGCTTATTTATCATAGACTCTATTAGTTTGCGAGGGATCATACTGAGAATGAGCTTATATTAGCCTAGACCTCTCTCATATTTACTGAACCAAGGGAGAATCTGTGCGTCCGCTGAACAAATTATCTAACCATAGGGGAGGCTACTAGGAAAGGGGGACTGTCCAATCCAAAGGTAACCCAGGTAGTGTCTAAATGAGGTTGCAAAGGATGTGATCCAAGTAGAGTGTCCACGGGGAGAGGGGCCGCTAAGGGCTTTATCCAAAACCCTGTAGAAGATAATATCTATAGGTATTCAGTGGCCAACTCAAGGAGAAAGCACGAGGACTCACATCTACCAAGAGTGGTGTATCCACTGGGTGAGTCGCTATCAACATAACGAACATCAACTTACCTAAGGTGCCCATCGATTTACAACAATCAGCCTAGGAAGAAAGCATCGGGGACTCACATCCTCCTATAATAGAACTGATTATCGAGATAATCTTCCTTTGGCTCTACAGGTGCTATCCGGCCTAGGGAAATTACTGAGTGAATACCACTGAGGGACTTATATCAACTCAAGAGTAGTTAAGAGGAAAGGAGCCATTGGGGGACTTATCCTAAATCTCAGATATACTTGGCTTAATATAATTATAATGATTAGTTTAAGAAGAAAGCGTGGGGACTCACATCTTCTTAAATAAAATCAACATGAAGTAGCTTACTGGCTAGGCAGTGAAGTCTACTAGGCTAACAAGGTGCTTGTAATGATCAAGTTAGGAAGAAAGCACGAGGATTCATATCTTCCAAACAAGTGACCACTAGGGTGAAATACTAGCAAGGTAGCATTTTAACCTGGCCTAGAGCAGTTAATGAGTGAGTGCCACAGGGGGCTTGCTCCCACATCTGAATAGCCCGGGACAAAAGAATTTTGTTTATTTTTGATTTGTGTTTGTGTTAAAAGGAAAATGATGCCTCTCGGGTTCTCTTACACCTATCCTAAAAAATGCTGGGGAATTGAATGAAATGGTGCCGTGAATGGCAATTGAGATTCCCACTAAGAAAGGATGCTGCTTGGGTTCTCTCACACCTAACTTCAATGTGCTAGTCAAAATAGATTGCCTCTCGGGTTCTCTCACACCTATTCTAGTAGCGCTGGGAAAATGTGTTTGATTGTGTTCATGTTGTGAAAGAGGGATATGATGCCTCTCATGTTCTCTTACACCTACCCTAAACACGTCATGGTAGATTCGCAAGACAAGCAAACAACACTTTGAATGAAGAGAAGATTTTGATGAATTGGAATGAAATTTTATTCTTTTGATGATAATTATTTTCAAACATATTTTTATGGATAATATTTCTTCAAATAGAGCCCATTAATTAAAAGCATTAGGTGTTCTCCTTTATAATCAATAAGCTGATAGGATCTTCCTTAGTAGGCCTTTTCTATGATAAAAGGACCTTCCCAAGTGGGTTCAAACTTACCTCCCATCTTTCGACGAACAATAATTGATCTCCTTAGAACTAGGATGAGCTCTCCTACTTGGAAAGTTATTGGGTGTACCAGCTTGTTGTGAGCTTGAATCATTTTGGCTTTGTACAAATCGAGGTTCTTGCATGCCCGTAGGCGTCTCTCCTCCAAACCTTCGAGCTCTTCTAACCGCAACTTTGCATTCTGCTCTATAGTGATTTTGCTACCCATTTCTATCCTTAATGATGGGAGTTGAACTTCTAAGGGTAGAAAGGCTTCAGAATCATACACTAAGGAGAACATGGTAGATTGAGTTGGAGTTCTATATGTGGTGCGGTAGGCCCACAAGGCTTCAACGAACTGCTCATGCCACTATCGCTTATTATCATCAAGTATCGTCTTTAGTATATGGATGAGAGTTTTATTGAATGCTTCTGCTAGGCAATTTGCACTGGGATAGTAGATGGTAAAGTATCTCTAATCAATTTTATATCTCTTGGTGAAGCTGTTGATCTTAGTGCTCTTAAATGCAGTACCATTATTAGATGTAATTCATCGAGGCATCCTGAACCTATATACGATATGGTTCTTGAAAAATTGTAGCACATGCTGAGTTGTGACCTCTCTGAGTGGGATTGCTTCTTCCCACTTGGAAAAGTAGTAGGTGGTAGCTAAGATGAACCAATGCCCCTTAGAAGAAGGAGGATGTATAGGATCCCCTATGTCGATACCCCAACACTCAAATGTCTATAGGCCAATGTATAATGTACAATATTGGGTGGTTGATGTAGGACCACACCATGTATTTGACACTAATGGCATCTCCTAGCCACATTCATGCAGTCTGTAATCATCAAAGGCCAGTAGTATCCTAGTCTCTTGATCTTTTCTTTCATCTTCGGACCGGATTGATGCACTCCACATAGACCTGAATGTACCTCAATCATGATCTTATGGGCTTCATGTTTGTCTAAACAACATAACCACATTTGATCAAAAGACCGTCGATACAAGGTGCCATCTACGAGAGCATAGGAGAGAGCTCTCTACTTCATATGCTGGGCTTGTGATTTCTCTTGAGGTAGTTTTCCTATGTTCAAGTAATTTATGAATGGTTGCTTATAATCCAGCTCCTTGTCTTTGTTTGTAATGGCAACCTCCCCTTCAAGAGAAAGTCTCTTGACCAGTTCAGCATCAATAAAGGATAGAACTTGTCTATTATAGACCCTTATTGGAATGAACTCATCTTCCAGACATGCCAATTCCTTGGCAAGTTTGGCCAAAGCATCTGTTACTGCGTTCTCTCCTCGAGGGACCTTGTAGATGGTGACCTCAGGGATTTGGGCCAACAACTTCATGGTATACTTGTGGTAGTGACGAAGCTTAGGTTTGAGAACCTTGTAGGAACCAACAATCTAGTTGATGACCAGCTGAGAATCCCTATAGATGTTGATACTTTTGACACACACTGTAATGGCTAACTCTAGATCGGCAATCAAAGCCTCATAATCGGCTTCATTATTGGTGAATGGATTGCAGTCATAGTATTAGAATCTTATCACATCTCGGTCTGGAGTTAAGAGAACTATTCCTACCCCTGCCTTTCGTGAAAGAGTAGATCGTGGTTCTTCTTCTTTGTGAAAGGAAGCCATACCATCAAAATATATTACCCAATGGCAATCATCAACCTCTCCTAAGTTCATGATTGTTTATTAAGGAGATCATCATTAAGCGAAGAATCAGCAGGAAGTGGGTGTGCTGCTAAAAAATTCACTAGTCCTTATTCTTTCATTGCACGGAGTAGTACGAATGTAATATTAAACTGTGAGAGAAGCATGAACCAACGTGCTAAATATTAGGATAACATTGGCCATGTCATGAGATACTGCAGTGGATTGGTTCTTGAAATCAAGTTCACCTTATGAGAAATCATATAGTGCTATAGATTTTGGGATGTAAAGATTAAAGCTAGGCAATGTTTCTCAATAGGTGGGTAGTTCACCTCAGTAGGGATCAGACGACAACTAAGGTAGTAGAGAGCACTCTCCTTCTCTTCGTCATTGGCTTGGGGCAACAAAGCATTGAGAGAGTCGTCTGATGCAGTAATGTAGAGGATGAGTGGCCTGCCCGTGATAAGGGCTGCTAGAACTGGCGTCTTAACAAAATAATGCTTGATATCTCCAAAGGCATGCTAGCACTTGTCATCCCACTTGAACTTGGCATCCTTTTTGATAAGTGCTAAAAATGGCTTGCATCTTCTTGATAGGTTGGAGATAAAGCATCTTAGATACACCAACTTCCATTGAAAAGATCTGAGTTGAGTTAAATGTTTGGGTGGTGGCATTTTTAAGATATCTTTGATCTTTTCTGGATCTATCTCTATTCCTTGATGTCGAACAACAAACCCAAGGAATTTTCCTGAAGCTGCTTTGAATGCACACTTCAGGGGATTCATTTTGAGGTTATATTGTCTTAACCATTCAAAAACTTCTCTCAAGTTAAAGAGATGGTCTTCATTTTTTTTTCTTTTGACTACTAGATCATCAACATAGCATTCAACTTGATGATGAATGAATTCATTGAAGATCTGAGTCATGGCCTGTTGGTATGTGGCACCAGTATTTTTAAGGCCAAAAGGCATGACCTTATAGCAATAGATTCCGATTGGGGTTCAAAAAGTAGTGTTTGTTTCATCCTCAGGGGCCATCTTAATTTGGTTGTAGCTAGATGACCTATCTATGAAAGAGAAAACTCCATGAGATGAGGTGATGTCCACCATTAATTCTAGTATAGGAATTGAAAACTCATCCTTAGGACATGCCTTGTTTAAGTCCCTGAAATTGAGCATATGCGAATTTGGCCATTCTTCTTCTTAACTAGGATGAAACTAACTACCCTGGTAGGATATTTTTCTTCCTTGATGAAATCAACCTCGATCAATTTCTTAACGTTAGAAATGACCTGTTGTTCAATTTCTAATCATATGCATCTAGGACCTTGCTTGATAGGGTTAATGTTAGGGGTTTATTGCTAGTTTATGGACTGCTACGTCAGGAGATAATCCAGGTATCTCTTCATAGCTCCATGTAAAGCAGTCCTTAAACTCAATCAATAGCCTAACAAAGTTATTGGTTTCTTCTTCATTCAGCAACGAACTGATGTATATCGGGCATGGATTTTCTTCTATCTTGAGGTTGATTTCTTTGAGTTTATCAATTATTGAATGGATTTTCTCTTCAAATTCTGGAGGTGTATCTTAGATTTGGAGATCATCTGGATCATCTGAAGTTTCTAAGCACACATCCTTATAAGAGCTAGTGTGATTTGAGAAGAACCTATCAGACTCCAAATGATTAGTCATAATTAAGCAATAATCATTATCATCGACTAGACCCACTGTATTGAATCCTAGTCCCGATCTTGATTATGCATCCCTGCCTCAGTTGTTCCACATCTTCTTGAAGTATTCAGACCTATGCTTGGACCATGTATAAGGAAACAAACCTTTCTTTACAAGATTAAGAACATAAGGTGAGTACCAATCAAAAGGCAATTCCATTAATTATTTATATAAATTATCCTCAAGTCCTACATCAATTTCTAGACTTGAGGATGATGATCACAATAGGAATCTCTTCGGCTTGACATCCCTTGAAGACTAGGGGGCTTCCTCAACTACTAAACCTTCAACTTTTTGAGAGGAATGTGAGGTTAGAGCTAAGGTTCCTAACTGCTGTCTGATAGGTTTACATAAACTTAATTCAAATACATTCGTGTTTTGCTTAGAGGCCTAGTATTTGTCACTGTCTGGCTCAAGTGTCACCTCCAATGAAACTTACTGAGAGGGGTTGGATCGTATGCTAATCACATTAGACTCATCCTTTGAGCTGGATTCCAAGTCTATGTCAATAGTAGGGGTACTCGTGTGAACTGGAATATAACCCCTATTGGTTGGTTGCCAACCAGAGGGTCTTCCACCTCAAGAATTTCTTCTGTATCTGCCTCTACCTCTACCTGGTGGATGTTGAGTCATCCTACCCATCTGTCCATATTGTGGAACGAATTGTGGGTGGAATGTAACATGCGGATCTACTTCTTCCTTGATGTCCTTTTCTCATTCACTTATATTTTCTTTTTTCTTTTTCTTTTTCTTCCTTTTCTTTTTCTTTTGTATTTGAATTTTGATCAAATTCACGAGAAAAAAGATATTTTGATTTTGAGGAAGATAATAGGTCACATAATCATATATCTCAACCTCTCTAACTGAAAATAGCTTTTCATCTCGTTTAACATAGTACTCAATTCCATCCCTTCTGAACTTGATGCATTGATGAAGGGAGGATGGAATCATATTATTCTGATGTATCCAAGGCCTACCGAACAAACTAGTGAATGACATATTCGAATCAATTATATAAAACTTGGCTTCAGTCTTCCAGTCACTTATTTCCAAAGGTAACACTATGGAACCTAAAGCCATCTCGCCTTGTTCATTGAATCCTCTCAACATCATCCGATCTCCTCGGAGTGTAGAGATGTCAATCCTCAAGTAGGCAAGGGTCTTTAAACTCATAATGTTCACTGATGCACTTGGATCAATAAGAATCCTAAAAAGTTTGAATCTGCCCATATCCACTATAATGTAGAGGGGATGATTTTGCTCCATGTCCCCCAATAGAAGGTCTTCATTTGTGAAAGTGACTCCTTGGGCTTCTCTGGAATAATGTGCCTCCTCTCCAATAGCGATCAATTGAGCTAAGCATATCTCTGGATCAAGAAGAGCCCTGATTAATGATCCCTTCATCTCTTTGGATAAGACAAGGGCATCATATATGCTTAACTTATTTGGCAACTTTCTTAGGTGAGCGAGGATATTGTAATCAACTCTGGGCTGATCCTTCACAAGCATATCCAAGGATGGAGCATCCTATGGAGAGGCTTCTCTATCATCAAAACCAATGAATTATTTTCCCTTATCTTGAGGTGATGCCCTAGTAGGTAGAACCTTGCCACTACGGAGGTTGACTTCGGTGATCTCTTGTGGCACGTTAGTGAAAGATTCTACTTGCTCGTTAAGCTCACCTATAACTTCTCCTATAAGACCCTCAGAATCAGATGATTCCAAGTCTATCTTAAGAAGTGATCCCATAGTATTCAGAGAAGGAAAGTCCAACTCTAAATCAGAAAGAGGAAGATCAGAGTTGTTATAATTATTATTTAGACTTGGAGAGTTTTCTAAGAGAGTAGAATTAAACAACCCATCAAAAATGACACAGATATAATTCAAACTAGCTTTATTCCTCGATTTCTTGGATTTTGAAGGAGGTACATAGTAGAAATCTAGTAAAGTAAGTGGGGTGAGGGATTTGATGCCCTCATCCACTGATACAAGATGTCTACAAGAAGAAGAGCTAGCTAAAGTAGAAGTGCCGACTGATATAGTAGTTACAATGATGGAATGAGGCTGGGCTCGATCGGTGGTTGCGCTACTTGGCTATCTCAGGCAAGTATGGGCTGCTACTACTGCTGAGCTCCCACTTTCCCCAAGTTGTCATTGGTAACTTGCAAACCTTCCTTGATGTTGGAGGTTCGAGCTGCCTCAGGCACCTGCAAGAAAAGTTTTTTGATTTTTGAAATGATCTTTTTAGAGGTTCAGGATAAGGAGATATCCCAACCTTCCTTGGTTTTGAGAGGATCGCAAGTATCTCCAAGGATTACCTTAACCTAACTGGATGGTTGTTCCACTAGGTATTCCTTTGGGATAACTATAGCGCCTATCTTGTAGCTATGCTCAATCCAATCCTTAAATGTAAAGCAATCTTCTAAAACATGGCCTAGCATACGGTGGTAGGGGGAAAAGTTAGGATCATTGCTCCTACACAATTCCTCCAGCTTCCTAGGCTTGAGTAGCTAAAAATCAGGTTTCTTTAAGTGGTTCTTAAATATTTTCTTGATTACCTTTCTCTTAAATGAATAAGGTTTGTTTAGTTTATCCAAAAGAGTAGGTGGATGGTAGCTACTTGGCAACAGGTATGTGTACTGTTGCTGTGAATATGGCTGGGGAGGAGGCAGTGGTAGAGGAGATGAAAGTGATGGTTGTGAAGCTTGAGGTCTCTCGTGCTGGTTGCTTCCCTTTATCCAATACTTCTACTACCCCTAACTTCTTCTCATAAGCTTTCTGTAGCTTTGGCTTTATTGATTGATCTTGAAAAGGCAACTATTTGGCCTCTCCTTGTAGACTAGCCGCCTTGTTGATTAGCTTCTCAATTATCTTAATGGTAAAACCTTTGGGCATGAGCCATGAATATTCTTTTAGTAGAATTTCAATGGCGTGCTGTTCAGACAGCTGTGGTTCGTATTTCATACTCAAATTATGCCATCTCAGAATATAATCAACTAGGGACTCATCGGGAAGTTATTGTACTGTAACGAGATCACCCACAGTCACCCTTTACTGAGCTCCAGCAAACCTTTTGATGAAGAGTTAATCTAACTCAGTAAAAGTCTTTACTGAACTGTTGGAGAGTTCAGCGTACCAATCAAAGACTATGCCTGCTAAACTGCAAAAAAAAAGATGGAATTGTAGCTCATCACTACCACCAGCATTGTAACAACTGACCTTGAAGTGCACTATGTGCTGGCATGGGTTCCCACTGCCATCAAAGATCTTGAAAGAAGGAGGCACAAAACCCTTAGGATACTGGATAACATCGAATTCCTTTGGGTAGGGTCTACCCTTTGGAACCGATGATCCTCCTCGGGCTTGCGCTAATGGTTTTTCTCACTTGCTACTCGACCATGAGTTTAATATCATTTTCTTGTACGAAGGTACTGTCCACTACCTTCCTATACAAGCTAGTGCTACCCTGCTCTACTGGAGGTGAATTCTTGGCTTGATCCAAGACATGCAACAACTCTAGCTAACTGGTCTCTGCAATAGTAGGATGCACTACTGGTGCTTGGTTTCGAAGTGCCAAAACTACTGCTAGCAAATCTTTAAGCCTCTTTCCCATCCAATATATTTGTTCATCCTTTTATTTTAGTTATTGAAGGAGGTGTTGGGTCGAATGAGCTGTGTCGTCCTATTTGACCGCAACACCTTCCAAAGTTTGCTAATCCCGAAGAAGGGAACCCATGGTGTCTACCATGTGCACCTCAGCTGAATATTCCAACAAATCATCTTCATTAGGATCGAAGCTAACCTTGTCTTCCTTTAGATCAGACCAAGCATACCCTAGAATTTCCTTCTTTTAAACCAGATACTGAGCTACTATGTCATCTAGGGAGCTGTCTAACTAAGCAAACACAAATGATCATGGTTGAGCGGTAGTAGGATCACTATCATGAATAGAGAGACATATAACCTCCCATGTTACTGAAGAGCTGATCTTGTGAGGACTATGCTCACTGGAGGATAGATGCTCATGGCTATTATCTATCATGGGTAGAGTACTACTCCTAGGAGGATCTATCATCATGGGGGCAACTGAACTATCTCCTCCTCCCTCTACTACTACTATCTCCAAGATCTATTATGGTGGTGGTGGTGATGGCACTACTATGATGCGCTATAGTCGCCATTCCCTCTTCACCATAATTGAAGGAGGATGTCGAGCAGAAGAGCTCGACCTTGCCTCAGTCGGTGATATAGATGTAATGTGATCTCTTGACCATAACCGGATCAATAGTGAGGCTCTCTTTTCCTCGGATACTGCCTTCATGTCTTTTGCCAGAAATGTGGATGATGGAACTTGTACTGGAGATGGTGGATGTAGAGTAGAGTGGTGTGGTGGAGGCACCACCTTCTCTCAGGAGATCCTCTCCATGAGTAGTACCATCAATAGAATGCTATCGATGACGATGGGTAGCATCGAAAAAAAGTCCATGTGGGCAGAGACAGCTGACTGTCTAGCATACCTACATCTCTCTATGCTGGTGACATGTACTGATACATGGGCCTCTTTGGCCCTCTCCTACCTGATATGCTTGCCAATGCTGTGAGGGATGACTAACCATAAATTAAATTGAGCCTTCGACTCTGATTGTCCAGAAGCCTTACCAACCTGAATCAGGACTACCCTAAGGCCAGCATAGGACCTCCTCCTATCTCTAGTAGGAGCCTCAAAATGAACTTCAGGTGGAGGTGACTCTGAGATCCTCATAATATCTTCTTTTCCATCAGATCCAGAGAGGGGATGAAACTTGTTCTCTATGATCAGAGGAGAGACTATCCTGGGTAACTCCTCTACTGTAGACTGAGCAATTGCCTCTATCTCTTTAGCTATGCGCACATGATGCCACTTGATCTTGCAGCATCTGTTGTGGCATTGGGTCCTACTAGGAGGAGTAGCACGAGAACTAGATCCCCTCGTAGGTAGGGGAGACTATCCCTGAAGATAGGGGAGCCTTCCTTTTGGAAGAAGCCAATGAGTGGGTGCTAGCCTGTACTGTGGTAGAAATGGGAACCACTGACTGCACTGACACTAAAACTGTAACTACTGCAGGAACTTCCATAACCTTCCTCTTAAGTGAGGAAAACTCTAAATCTAATGGCATCTTAACATGGATGACCGCGCCCATCACCACACTCTGGGTGTTGTGAGGGTGGTCCCTCAAGTGATCTTAGCCTCAAAACCCTCACCAAAATGAATGAGGTGGGCAAAGTTAGTTTGTGGGAGGCTGGCCTGATCCAAGTCCAAATCCATCACAAAAGAAAAAGTAAACACGTACTTCTGAGCTTCCATTAGAACTGAACTGAACTGAACTGAAAACTGACTAAAACTGAGTTGAAAGTCTGCAAAGTTTGAAACAAACTCAAACCAAAATTTTGTTTTAATTTATTTTTAGAATTTGAACCCACACTCAATAATTTGAATATGTTAAGTGGGGCTCTTTGATTTTGGAGAGAGATTTTTGAATTTAGAATCGGGGAAGAGATTTTTTTTTGAATTTAGAATCCATTTTTAGTAAATTTGTGTATATTGAAAATGGGTTCAAATGTTTTGAAGAGGTTAATACTTCCATTGGTTCATATTTGAATTTGCTTTTCATTGTTTGGGGACACTTCATTTAACAAATTTGAGTATGTTAAAATAAATGGTCATTTGATTTTATTTGAAATCATTCACTTAGCAAATTTGGGTATGCTAAATGAGTTGTTTGAAAATAATTTTCTTCTTCTTTTGTTTGCCTTTTTGTGAATCATGTGTGTGTTTGGAATCTTTACTTAGCAAATTTTTGTATGCTAAGTAAAGTCCAAAGGTTTTCTTTTGTTTTGATTTTTTGAAAGGAAGATCTTCACTTAGTAAATTTGGGTATGCTAAATAAAGGATCCAAGTGTGTTTGATTTTTGATTTTTGAAAAGAGGATCTTCACATAGCAAATTTGGTATGCTAAATGAAGGATCCAAATGTGCTTTGATTTTTTTTTTTTGAAAATTGGATCTTCAGTTAGCAAATTTGGGTATGCTAAATGAAAGATCCAAAAATGTGTTTTGATTATTTTTTTGAATAGAGGATCTTTACTTAGTAAATTTGGGTATGTTAAATGAAGAATCCAAATGTGTTTTGATTTTTGATTTTTGAAGAGGATCTTCACTTAGCAAATTTGGGTATGCTAAATGAAGAATCCAAATGTGTTTTGATTTTTGATTTTTGAAAAGAGGATCTTCACTTAGCAAAATTGGGCATGCTAAATGAAGAATCCAAATGTGTTTGAATTTTAATTTTTGAAAAGAGGATCTTCACTTAGAAAATTTGGGTTTGCTAAATGAAGAATCCAATTATGTTTTGTTGTTTTGATTTTTTTTTTGAAAAGAGGATATTTACTTAGCAAATTTGGGTATGCTAAATAATGGATCCAAATGTGCCTTTTTTGAAGGGATGATTGTTGATTTTATTTTTGAGAAGATGATTATTGATTTTATTTTTGAATTGAAATCTTCATTTAATAAATTGAATGAGGATGTTCATTTGTGTTTTTTGAAAATATGATTGTTGTTTTTATTTTTGAAATGAAATCTTCATTTAATAAATTGAATGAGGATGTTCATTTGTACCTTTTGAAAATATGATTGTTGATTTTATTTTAAAAATGAAATCTTCATTCTATAAATGGAATGAAGATGTTCATTTGTGCTTTTTGAAAATATGATTGCTGATTTTGCTTTTGAAAAGATGATTGTTGATTTTGTTTTGAAAATGGAATCTTCATTCAATAAATTGAATAAGGATGTTCATTTGTGTTTTTTGAAAATATGATTGCTAATTTTGTTTTTAAAAATGACCTTTCATGTAATAATCTTGAAAATTATTATATGAGGTTGAAATATTTTATTAAGTGCATTTTGGAAAAGTGCTTTTTGGAAATTATTATTTTTATAAAGGATTTATTTTTCTTTATTTTTGGAATTAACCTTACCTTACCATTGAAATGGTAAAGAGGAAGGTCAACAAAAATTTTTAGTCATTTATTTTATTTAAATTTTATTTTCACCTATTGGGGGACCCAACAGGGGTTTTAAGACCTACATGGAGTGAGGTCCTAAAACCTAAAGAATGTTGGCTATCTTTGCTTAAAAATGAAATAAACTAAGTGCCAACAAAAAAGAAGGATAGTCTTGGACTCATATGAGATACAAATCTACTATCGATACTTGGAGACAATGATCCTTTGTCAAAGATGGAGAGCAGAACCTTCCCCAGCGGAATCGCCAGAAAAATCTGTGGTGAAATTTTTTTATCTTCATCTATCTTCTAAAAAATAAATGAAGACAAAAATATACTTATTGGACACCATATAGATCCGCAGATGTTCTCATTAGGGTGATCAGATATGACATTGAAGAATGATGTACTATCTTGAGAGACAAAAGTCATCATCCTACAATGGACCTAATCATCTAATGAGAACTCCTAAAACTATGGGTCTTCGAATGTACCAGAGATTCTTCCCCTACTTTACATGGAAAAGTAAAGTAGGGTTTATTTTAAATCAGGTTCGTTATGTTCCATATAGAGGTAAGCCCCCATAGTTAATTACATCTTAAGGAATGAGATCTCTTAGGAATACTCTCGATTAAGTTAAATAATCATTGTCTCCAAAGATTTCAAAGATAGGACTATCGACAAATTGGCTATTTTTAGATGATCAAGTCGAATTGATCGAGAGGAGGGAGTTATTATCGAAACCAAAGGGAGATAGGTAGGGTATGCTCACGATGCTAGAAAATCTAGCGAGCGTCCCAAACTATCTTATGGTTGGGCTTTATAATTATGAAATTTGAAGAGAGTTAATTATTTGAGTTGAATTTTTATTAGAAATCTAGGGCTTACAATTCCACAACACAAGATCATGGAAATTCCTAAGAGGTGAAGATTTATGCTTGTAGCCCATAAAGGGAAATAACAACCTCAGAACCTAAATCTAAGGAGCTTTGGTGAGGGCCAATGCACGACCTAAATCTAAGGCAAAAATAGGTATACAATTTACCTCCACAAGAGAGGATAAACCACCCGATTGTTAGACTTACAACTACCTAGGGGTGGTTACCAACTAACTCCTCTTATGATTCTAAATACATGTAGGCAAGCCTTATGCTTTTCAAGATAGCTAGGCTATTATTTATTTAGAAGAAGACTAAGTCCTTAAACACACTCCCTAAGTGACTCGATCATGTAGGGCATGAATAATGACTTAAATCTAATGCAAATTTTTGTTAAGTTTTATTTTTATTTTTGGATAATTTATTTGACATAGGCTATGGGATTTATATGCCTAATGCATGAGAAATTGGTTATGGGCCAAAATCAGTAAGAAGGAGGTGTGTTTCCACCATGGCTCTTAAAGGTCAAGCCAAGTTCCCTGGAAAAGGTGGAAGTCCTTCATTAGCAAGAGTGAAGCAAGATGCTTTTTATGCATTATGTGAGACATACAACATCCAGCTAAGGGGTTGCTAAATATTTTATCTTGATTTCTAATCTAGGCTTTTGGTGAGGTTATTATGAGTTGTTAATTTTTGATTTTGAGTTGATTAATTAGATTGAAAATTTATTTTTCTCTAGAGCCTAAATCGCATCCAGACCATTCATCAATCAATGAAGAAACTAGGAAAAACATGCCATCTTAATGCACAAGCTATATAAAACATCAAATAATTTTATAAAGCTAGCACAAAAGAATAAATGACTGATGTGGAAGGGTACCATCAGATTACAAATGAATTAATTATAATAAAAAAGGAATTCATGTTATGGGGGTCTTCATTCTTCATTCTTCATTTCTTCATTTCTTCATTTCTTCTTTCTTATTTCATCTTTCTTCTTTTGGTTGGTTGGGATGCAGTTTGCTCTAAGGCTTCACTTGGTACGTAAGACATAGTCTTATGACCAATGTTCATCCTAATCCCCCATAAAATTCATTCCAAATCTTAATTGCAAAATTACATGAAAATGGGAAAATAAATCTAACTAAAACTTATAAAATAGAGATTAGCTAAACATACCATATAATCCCAAGCAGTTATAGGAATAAATTGGACTTAGCACCCCACACATGGGTAACCAAGTCCACCTGTCTTAATTTGGATTATGCTTAGGGGTTTAAGCAACCTGCACAATAAAAGCATTTTTATATATTTTTTAGCACCTCTTAAGCACAATCTCCTGCAGAAGATAATGATTAGACTAAGATCATCCTATCATCCAGTCTATGCACATGCACCCTAACATCCAGACTAAAACATTATATCATAAAATAAAATCAGGCAACAAACCATGCATCACCCTAACATAGAGCTAGAAATGATGACTTAGCCTAATGTGTGTGCCATTTAAGGCTTGTGTGGAATGTCTTAGCTAGGCTTTAAGGTCGAAGTTTTCTAAGTGTGAAGGATTCAACTTAGAGGGTGGTTTCATTTAAGTGATTTAGTGGATTTATTAATTTTATTTGATGATTTGATTTGGTTTGAATGAACTTACACTTAATTACTAAGTGTTGTAAAGAGAAGAAAAGAGAAGAGAACTTCTCTTTCCTCCCTACCTTATGTAATTTCTAAGGTAGATTCATTAATGATTTTTTCTTTAGTGAATGCTTTATTATGTGTTTTAATTAATCCTAAGTTTAGTTTTGCTCTAAATAAACTTATTCAACAAGAAAGACATTTTAAGATTAATTATGATGAATTGCTATCACAAAATGTACAACTATTTATTTCTTTCCAACATGTGTATCATGCACATGAATAAATCTTAAGCATATCTATACATGCAATGAAAATACTTAGCACACCTTAATGATGAATGCTAAGAGATGTTACTTAATAAAATTTGGATGTTTCATGATGCATGATTTTATTAAGAAGAAAAGAAGGACTCTTTTATCCATTAATCAAATGCACATTTACTTATATGAAAGACATAAGTGAGTATGGCGCCATTATTTTCTACACCAAGGGAATATGGTACAAGGCCTTCTTAGGGCTACTTAAAGTCTCGCAACCCCAGGATGTCCAGACTAATATACCACTTTTCTTAAATATATGTGCATGTACAAAAAGAAAACAAATGGATGAAGAATTATGCAAAAGATTTTTGTTTGTTTGTTTGATTTGGTTATGCAATTTACATGTGTAAATGTGATGATCCTTCTTAAGTCATAACATAGAAGTGGATAGGAATGGATTTAAGAAAGTGTTATGTTCTTTTCAAATGAACTATACACTTTGCAAAACCTATACAAATCCATGTTAAGAAAAGAGAAGAAAATTACATAACACATGTTAAGCTATAACCACATGCAAGATTATAAGTATTTATAAGTAGCATACTTTCATTTGTAATCTTTGATTTATAGGTTTTGAAAATAATTTTTGGTTTAATAGTGATAGTAGCCACTCATATTCTTACTTTAGCCAAAACATGCAATTTGACATAAAGGAAATATTTTATTTATTATTATTTTTATTTTTCAAAGACATGAATGCATGATTTTACATGACATACAATATTTAGCATGCTCAGAAAGGAATAAAGTGATGTAAGCATGTAACTTCATTCACCTTAATTAATTCCTAAAGATAATCCTATGAAATAAGATCATTTAAAGAGACTCAACATTTCTTAAAGAGATTTTTATTTTTTATTTTGAATTTGATTTGATTCAGGAAATGTGAAAAGAGTTTGCTGGTCCTAACCCATTTCCCCCATGTGTGAATTGATTTAGTTTAATTTTTAGAACCATTAAGTTAATTTTATGTTTTATTTAGGTTAAGGTGTAGTTTAAGTACATTAATTACCCCTTACCTACACCACTTTAACATAATTAACCTAACAATTATGAGGCAACATATGATTTACAATCACATGGAAATTAAATCAGAAATGCACCTAAGAAAGAAAGGGGCATAATGAAATTGGCTTATAAATATTTATTAATTGAGCTAAAAGTTTTAATTAAGCACTTTCATAACCTTCCCACACATGTGAGTTGGAAATGATTTTCTTAAATTTATCTTATGCTTTTGAACACCTAAGGATCTACCCAGCAAAGGATTAACTAAGTTCAGATTGATTTTGAAAGTTTGATTAAGCTAATTAAGAGGTCATTAATGGATTAATCCTTAATTATATTTGGATTAAGGAAGAAAGGGAGTTTAGGGAATAACTTAGGGAAAATACCTCAAACCCATTCCATAAACCTCCTACTTACCTAAATAATGTTTAATTATCTCAATTAAATAATTAATCCATTATTCATATGCTTAATTACTCTTAATAGCATTAAAAGGGTGATTAAGGATTCATTAATTGATTTTCCTAATTAACTCATTAATAAATTCCAGAAAAATTGGGAGAGGCAGAAGTCATCCCTCTAAACATGCCTAAGAAGTTTGGAATTAATTAAAAAAATAATTAGGGAGTAATTAAGGTTATTAATTTTTTAATTTAACCCTAATTAAGAAAAATTCACTATTCAGAATCAATTAGAAACAATTTTATATCCTCGTTGAATTATCTTTAAAATGAGCCCTCATTTATATTTTTTTTGATTTTTCTTCATTTAATTATGATTTTATGATGTTTATGTGATTATTGTTTAATTAAATAGCCTAATTATATAACTGATCTCATCAGTGCCACGTGGACTATTGACATGGTGTGTGCTTTTCATGTGGCGTGATGAGATTCATTATTTAAGTTGTCAAATTGGTTGTCGCATCAGCCGACGGTGCTACGTGCTTTCCCTGGGCCGTTCGATCAGGGATCGGATGATCATGATCAAACCTGTGATTTTTAAAGAGATAAATCAGAGGATCTAGCGTGTTTTAATTAGGACCATCCATCCAAAACATGCGGGATGAATGATTAATCCTTGCCTTTGCCCACGGGAGATGGAGACTGTCCATCCTCCATGGCTTGATCTAAGCTCACTTGAGCTTGGATTAGGCAGAGACTCAATCCACACCATCAAGAAGCATAGAGAAGAAGATCCAACAGTTGAATTTCAATGGGATTATAATTCCCTTCATAAAGGACGAAGCATTTTTCTACTTAAGCTCAGTTTTGAGGCATACCTCATCGGAGGCTATCACTAGAGCTTCCAATGGTTGAGGGAGCTTCGCCTAGTGGAGACGACCTTGTTGAAAGTTTCAAGATTTAATTTGCAGTGGATCTTCCAATTGACCAAAGATTACTTCAATGGCTCGTGACTTCGATCAAACTCCCCCTTCCCGTGGCTTGGAGACTTGGGAAAAGCTTTGGGTAAGCTCGACTTGGTGCCTTGATGGTGCTTGCAAGAGCAATTGGACTTTGGTGGAGTGATGGATAAGTTTAAAATCTTCCACACCTCCCCTATTTTCAGCTTAAGAAAAATTGAGAGAGGGAAATTGGAATGAGCTTGAGAATGCTTGGGGCGGCTTGGGGAAACTTGCCTTTGGTCCTCTATGCTCAATCGAATGCCAAGAAGATAGTTTGAGTGGAAATGAGGGGGAGTATATCTCCCCCTACTTGGATCGGATGGCTGAAGCTTGCCTTGCCATTTTGATCAAATTGATGGGATTGAGTCGGTTGTTTAGGTTGTTAGGAGTTCTATGTGCTTTGGTTTTGTCAGAAGAGTGGAAGTGTGGAGGTGCACATGGGTTAAAATGAGTGTGGGAGGTGATCCAAGTGGAGAAATTTGATTAGAGGGGTTGATTTTGGCCTTGGGTTGGGTCATGATTGACCCAAACCCATTGGGTGTTGTGCACCACCTCCCTTGGTGTCCAAATGTTCCACTAGGAGGATGCCAAGTGGCCATAAAAAGGATTTGACCAAATTCCAAGTGGATTTGGCCATAGGTTACCGTTTGTCCCAAGGGGAAAATGGTCATTTGGCTTTGATTTTTATTTAGGCAGATTTGAAATGATTGACAAAAGGGTTGTGCCAATTTTTAATGAATTTGGAGTTTATTTGATATGATTTGGCTCAAGTTGACTCATTTAGGTCAAAATGGGTCAACTTGGGTCAAGTTGACCAATTGGTCAGATTGGGTCAAACCATGGGTTAGGTCAAGTTCAAATGATCATTTGGAGCCTATGGGTATCATTGGTTTGGTTTAATTTAGTTTTGGTTCATTTGAATTCATTTAGGTCAAATGGGTCAAGTTGACCAAATTGACTCTTTGACCAAACTGGGTTAGGTCATGGGTTGGTTTAGGCTTGGTTTATCATTTGAAATGTTTTTCAAGCTATGGTTTCAATCAATTTTGGTTTGGTTAAGTTTCAAGTTGATTTCACCTTATAGGTCAAGTTGGGTTCATGATCAATTGGGCTAGGTTGGGTTTAGTTGGCCAATTGAGGCTTTGGTCAAGTTCAACAAGTGATTTAGAATGAATTTGACCCATTGGTTGCAATCAATTTGGCTTATATCAAGATTTGACATAGTTTGACTTTTTAGGTCAACTTGGGTCAAGTGGCCAATTGGGCTAGGTTTGGCTCAAACGATGACTTGGTCATGTTCAATCATTGATCATGGATTTATTTTGATCAATTATTTCAATCAATTTGGCCTATATTGGATTTTGGCTAGTTTGGGTTTCATTTGGGTTAAATGTTGACTTAATCAAAGGCTATGTTTGACTTAGTTTGACCCAATTTGTGTGATTGATCATCTTATGATGATTGTTGCTCACAATGTGATCTTAAGATGGGCTTAGTTCAATCCAATTTGGGTAGGATTAGAATTTGGCTCAAAAAGATACTTTAGGTCACTTTTGGTCAAGTGAGCCTAAGTGGGTCAATTGGCTTGATCAAGGCTTGGTTCAAGCTTGGTTGAACTCACATATGAACTTATGATCGAAATATAAATCCAATTGCAAGTGATTTGGAGTCAAAAGAGTTTTGATTTATTTGACAATTTCAAGTTCAAAGGATGAACATGGGTTTGAGTTTTATTTGATTTGATGATTGAAGTTTATTATTGAATTTTTTTTTTATGATTGAAGGATTGATTATTCCAAGAGAAAATCAAAAGGTTTGAATTGATTTGAGTTGATTTGGTTAAGTTCAAGAATTTGGCTTGAAAGGGTAGAGGTTGGATTTTGATTAGATTTGGATTTGAGTTTTGAATTTGGTTTTGGTTATTTGAATTTATATTTCATTTATATTTGTGAATATAAATGAGAATATAAATAGGCTATGAGAAAATATTTTTGGAATTTAGATTGATTTGAATTTGATTTGGGCTAAGTCCATAAGATGAAATCAAAAGGGCTTAAGAAAGATTTTGGATTTGAAATTGATCATGGATGTCAATCATTTGAGATTTGATTCATGATTTGAGTTTTGGAATTGATCATAGATTTGAGAAAATCAATTAGGTTGAAATTGATTTGAATTTGAAGTTGATTTGAATTTGAGGTTGATTTTAATTTTAGGTAGATTTGATTTTGAAGTTGATTTGAATTTGAAGTTAAAAAGGAATTGAACCCACACATGGTGGATTCACAATCTATTGCCTTGATCCACTTGGCTATATCCACCCCTTCCCTTATCTAGCTAAAGGATTTTTTTCCATTCATCATTATACTTCCGATTAAGATCGAGATATTGGACATAGAATGAAAATTTAAAAAATGTAAAAAAATGTGCAATCAGTCGTGACATGTTCACTAAAAAAAATAGATCATATGGTCGGTCACAAATTGGGAGAATTTGCATCTACTCTCACTTTTGTGAGACACATGAGAAACGATAATAAATCTCATCGTTAGTCATTCTACTAAGTATTCATGTGAAAAGCCTTATCTTATATCTTAAGAGTCTTTATCTTATAGTAAGAGTAGAGGTATATTTATTTTCTTTTTTATAAGACTTAGGCTTTTTCATATGACTGTTGACCTTAACATATGCTACACAAGCTGAATCAAGCTTATAAGATGAATTCGATCGACTTCAGATGCTTTAGGCATAAATCAGAGCTAAAATACATCAAACATCACTGAAATCAGTCTAAATGACCTTCGATCTATGAACAAACTTTGCCATCACATTCAAAACATCGAAATTGGTCATAATATAAATATTCCACAATCTGATAATCAACCCATCAAGTGATCGAGTCGTCAATGTGCCTACACACATATCGAAGTTAGGAGGTACCGACATAAACCAAATGACCTCCATTTATGAAATTGATTGCCCTGTTAGTTTTGAAACATCAAAAATTATCAAGTAAGACTATTCACACTCAATTCAGACGAGTTTGTGTGAATGTCAAATGATCGAAAGTAACAACATATAAATCGAGGGTGAAATATACTAAACATCGCCAAAATCAATTGAAATGATCTCTGATTGATGAACAGATTTCTCATTGCATTCATAATGTAGAAATTGGTTAGAATATAAATATTACATAATCTATTGATTAACCGATCAAGCGATTGAGTCATCAACATACTTACATGCATATCGAGGTTAAGAGGCACCAACTTAAAGAAAATAACCTCTATTCATGAAATTGATTACACCGTTAATTTCAAAATATCAAAATCTATCAAATAAGACTATTCATACTCAATTCAGATAAGTCTGGGCAAAAATTGAGCGGTTGGAAGTGGTAACATGCATTTTGAGATGAAATTGACCCAATTTGACGCTAACTTGATCCAAACGGCCTCCGATTGGGAAACAGACTATGCCATTTCATTCAGAATATTGGAATAACCTTGAATTGATATATATATATATATATATATATATATATAAATTATCTAATCATGTCATCGTAAAATTCACATTAAAGTTAATTACACACTTAAAATAATAATTTAAAAATCTTATTTTACTAATTAACCCTAACCGACCAGTAGGCCCTATTCCTCACATGCATGACCCAACTTGCTTCCCCTTCGGTCGACCATGCGCAAGCTTTCCGTCGGATCTACCTCTTCATAAGCTCGAACGCTCAGCTCTCCTCCACATTCGAACAGTAGGATCTGGCCTTGATCTCTCCCTCACTCATCCAAGCTTCCCAACCGCACCATCCGTTCCCTCTTTTCTCCTCCTCAAGGAAAATGCAAGAAAAAAGCAAGTCTCTCGGTATTCTTCTTCTTATGCTCCCATTTCTCTCATCCAAAATTGCAAGTTAACTCTCACATCTCCCTCTCTCATTCAAACCTCAAGCAAGGGTAGGTTTCCTCCTCCTTCTTCTTCCCACTTCTTCCTTCCCCTTCTTCTCCTCACAAAATGAAACTGAAATTTCTCCACCAAAAAAAAAAATAAAAATAAAAAAAATCCTCCAACCGAATTTCTCTTTGCCAAATCTTAAATTTTCCTTTTCCAAAATCTAAAATTTTCCTTTGCCAAAATCTACAATCTCCTTTGCCGAAACCTGAAATTCTCTTTTGTTAAACTCTACAATCCCCTTTACTAAATCCACCCTTAGCCGACCTCCTTTCTTTTCACAAGTGAGGATAACCGAGAGGAAACACCATCGTTAGGTAGATTCCTCTTGGTATACCTCCTCATTTCCTCCTCTAGTAAAGCGCACAATCGCTAAATTACCCTTCCAATTTTCTTTTTGCCATAACCGGAGAGGAAAACTATCATTAGGCGGGTTCTTCTCTTGGTTTTTGGCATCTCCCACTCCATCTCCTTCCGACCTTTTCAGAAGTGAGAGGAACACCATCATCGTGAAGCTTTGGTTTCTCGCATCTCCTCTTACTCCTTCGACCTTTTGCCATAGTTGGAGATAAACACCTTCATCAGATGGGTTCTTCTCTTAGTGTCTGACTTCTTTCTCTCTGTCTCATTGCCGATCATTGCAAGTGCGCAGAAAAATAAGTTTGAACATGTGTGATGTGAATGTGAAAATATATATATATATATATATATATATATATATATATATATATATATATATATATATATATATATATATATATATATATTGTGTTTCTTTGCAGATTTGAAGGCCTCATCATGCTCATCAGGGCATGACGAGATAAAAATTGGCTGAGGTGTTGCAAAACACCAACCGTCATGCTCATCAAGGTGTGACGGGAAGGCTTCCAAAAAATTGTTAGATGTCGCTCCCCTAGCCGAAATGCTGTCAAAATTTTGTCAAATCTTTGAACTTAGAAAAAAAATGCAGGAATCAAAAAAGAATTGGCTTAAAAAAGCATTAGAAAAAGAAACCTAAAGCTAAATTCAAATTAAAATAAACAAATAAAAAATATAGGTGAATATGAGTGATAAAAAAATACAAAAAAAAGGGGAAGAGGCTTATAAAAGAAATTGAGTAAATTGAAAGCTTACCAAAAATTTGAGCCCTCCTCCTCTTTAAAATACTTCAAAATCAAGCATATGAAAGGAAATCCCTAAGCTCTTTAATAAGCGTCATGTGATGACCTACTCATAAATATAAGAATGTTTCTTAAATTGAATAATCAAATCCTATTACACTTATATTGGAGATTGAGTTAAGTAATTGATCATTAATATTGAAACTGAAAATTCACTCTTAAGCAAGAGAAATAGGATATTGTAATCTTTCAAAGTATTACAATTATATTGAGAGGGTTAAAGTGGTTTGGATAGAATTTGCAATGGAATTAAATGTCTTTCAAAACACATAAATAATTATGCAGCATGTTGGATGGATATAAATAATATGAAGAAAGGTTCAAAATAAAATCTATATCATATTTGAAGGTTCTTTAGGGAGCACAAATGAAAGCTTGTGGTGAACATAACTAGTGTGAGAATGAAAGTTAAATATCATGATCAACGAAGATATAAAATCCTATCAGTGTGCATATGCTAAATGGCCATTTCACTTGTGCTATCAAATTAAAAATAAGCAAAGTTGCAATATTTTGAAATCAAAAATATAAAGTAATACGCCATCGGATTCCCAACACATTGTATAAGCAAACAAAATGCATTAATTAAGGCATTCTTAAATACACCCGCATGGGCCCCGATACTATGTTGAATGCTTAAATTCAAGTGTCTGAGGATGCTATGTGGGTTGCTTCCGGGTTTTGGTCTTAGGACCGAGTCTGGGTTAACAAAACCTAAAAATATATTATAAGAATTTCAACTTAGTAAAATATCTTAGATGATAATTATGTCATGTGATAGTAGATCTAATCCTCTGTTTGGAGCTAAACAGAGTTGACAAGATCTAAAGTTGTCAAATATATTCAATTCAATTAATTAACTACCCCGATGATGGCTATGTTGAATGGTGATTTCAATCAGAAAGGATACTTCCACCAAAATATGATTCTAATTTCGAATCAAATTAACTCAAATTAAGTATTAAAACTAAAAATGCTTAAATGAAATTCAAACTTTAAAAAATTTAAAGAAAATTCTAACCCAATCCACCTTCTGCAATAGTTTATTGAAGGTGACAAATTAAAAAAACTCTTGCTCACAATGGAGCCAAAGCCAAATTAAGTGTTCTACTATATTCACTCTCAACCAATCTCACGCCAGTAAGGACATGTCCCGTGTCCTCTAATTGTGTTTCTTAGCTAGTAGGTTACACATATGGTGTAGTTACGATTGGAGTCCTCTAATTGGGTGGTTGCTGCCAAATGGAATCATTATATTACGATCACGACTGTAGCTCGTATGCTCCCTAATGAATATGCCCTTTGAGTTATGAATCATAGGGTACACCTGATAGGGAAATAATTCCTCTATCAGCTAAGGTAGACTTAAGTTTGCCTCCTTAGATTAACACCATCCCAAGTCTATAAGGATTTCTTGGATGACGTAACCCATGTGTTGCTGATAAGGATCTTTCAATTAAGTTGGGTTGACACCTCCGACTAAGTACTAGGACCGCAACGCCTCTGATGATGGAACCATGGGATGTAGATCGGGCATGTCATCATTCCCCCAACCATCTATTTTAAGCTAAAAATGATGAATTTAATAATCTCTAATTTAAACTCCATATACTTCTACTATATGCTACACATTCAACGATCTAACTACTAGCTTTAATTGAAAGTTCTCTCTCAGCATTGAGAGGAGTAATTAACTATAGAGGCTTGAGCCTATAGGAAACCTAGAACCAGATCTAAAGTTCTCATAAAATGATGGATAAATATCTGGGTAGTGTCTTATCTACTATCTCATTCGCGTTCTGAAAATTACACTGACACTTTAAACTATGCTCTCTTCATTCAATTATTGAGAGGTCGGTGGCTAATTTTTAGAGCCAATAGATTTTTGGCAACTCCGCTGGGGACAGAATTCTCTTTCCATCTTTGGCTAGTCATATATGTGCTATAATAGTAATAAATTTTTTAAAAATTTAAAACAAAAAATGGTGATTTTAATGTGCAATAAATTCAAGTTACTAATGTATGAGACTCTATGTCGAATGAATTATTCTGTAGAGTATATTTTTATGACACTATTATTTTATTCTTTAGTATCTATGCATTTTGAAAGTATGGGATGAAATAATAATGACTAATTACTTATCTCCATCTTTCACTTTTGCAGAATGGATTTGCAGAGCACTCCTTTCACTGTTCAGAGAGTGCATGGTGTAAACATCTGCCTAACTAATGCTGTCATCAACACAGGAGATGTTAGGGTTACCATTTAATTTGATAGCTTGAGTTTCCCCTATCATAGCTACAACTCTTGAAGTACCCACCTGTGATACACTCGTCCGAGGCCATGCTGGAAGGCCTTAAGTTACTGAAGCTTCTACTAGCCTTGTTCGCCAATTTGTTTAGTAATCAACCGCTATTAAAGAGTTCTCTCAATCAAGAACTTCAAAAAAGGTTAGATCAATCTGAAGCCCCCATTATAAAAAGAACCATCAGTGGGAAAACTATCTTTAATGCCTCATAGTACAATTTCTTTGCCGATTGAGCCTTTCGTACTTGGAAAGAATGATCATGAAGCTTCCTCATCAGGGAGCAAATTAATTAGAAGGCAGAGAAGAAGAAGAAATGCTGAGCTGAGGGCTCAACAAATACCATTCAAATGACCTAGTGAACAAGCAATACTACCCTCAGAAGTGAATTTTCCTACCCATAATAACTTTGATAACCTAAAATGGGTAAAAAAGAATAGATCTACTAGGGAGGTGAAATAGTCTTTCTGGACTAAGCAACATCAAGCTCCACCACCATAGAGGAGATAGCCTTAAAACTATCCTCTAAATATATAAAGTTCTTGATGTAGCTAAGGAAATAGGCTTAATGAAAAGAAAATTTCAAAGGCCCATGAAAATTGAAAATACTAAAGCCATGCCAAGGAGGTTTCCATCTCTTATGGTAACCAGTCATCAAGAAAAGTATGATTTATGCTGTGAGCATCGGAGCATGACACTCAGACCACATGTTTAAGAATTCGCTTTTGAATGATCCCGATGAAAGGATAAGCAGATATGGAGGCCAAGGCCCCATGATGAAATCCTGAAGAATGGAAGAGGTGTGACATCTGATACATATACTCAAAAATCTTCCTCAAAAACAACTCATCAGATGTGGATACCTAAAAGTAGGGATATCACTGATAAAAGACATGATGGTCGACACCCTGGAGAATCCTCTAGGGGATCCCATCATCGATCAGATTCACCCCCACAAGAGAAGGTTGACTTTGATCGCAGTCTTTTAATGTAAGATGTGTTCGTTCCATACACTGAACAAGAGATCCACTGGAAATGTCGATCAAAAATTCATGTGCAAAAAGAAGGTGATGAAGAAGACACTATGGAAGTGGAAGTCGTCTATATGGTCAGAGATATAGATGAACTTTCTGCTCAGCATCATTAGCAACATGAATCCAGGGAGCTTGAACTTAAATTCAATGTTTATGAAGGAGAGTCTTCATAGAAGCAAGTAGAAGATGGATCTTCAATCTCTGCTGAAGAAGAAGAAAAAGAAGATCAAAATGAAATGGAGATCATGGGTGTTGAAGCTATTTATATGGTTGAACTAGGGCATGATCTTCCTAGTACACACTTTTATAATCAGCGTCACCGTTCAACCCAAGTAATAGCTGCCCCTATAAATGTACAAGGAGAAGGACAATCAAGTTATTCTCCTGAAGATGAGCAAGGACTAGAACAATAATAAGAAATAGAAAGAAGAAAAGCCTATACTTGTTGACACTATGATGCTAGCTAGAGAGCAAAGACAAATGTAGCGTCAAATAGAAGTCAAAGATAAGAAAATTGCACAGATTGGTACCAAGATGAATGATATGATGGTACAAATAAATATCATGATGTATATATTGTAGAAGAATATCACATCAAATATAGCACCTATCTTGTCTACTAATCACCAAGTAGCTACCACTAGTCACTCTAGTACCTTAAGCTTCTGTAGTACATGCTACACCTGAAGTGAGGAATGAAGTTAACCACCTACCTCTTCAACTAATAATTCAAAATATGGATAACGCATAAGGAACGATAACACCATCTCAGCTAGAAACAGTAATCAATGAAAAAATAAAGGCAGTTATAGCTTTAGAGCAAGTTAAAAAGTTGGTGAGTAAGGTCACCCTTACCGAGCTGAGTATGATCAAGTGTCATACTCGAAATGTTACTCAGTGCCGAAATTTAATACTTTCAGTGGGCTTTGTAACCTAAAGCTACATCTAGCCCAATTGAAGGCTATTTGTGGTAACACAAGAGGGAATAATATACTGCTTTTCTGCCAGTTCATCAGTAGCCTAACCTCAGTTGCTTTTGAGTGGTATGCAGAAATGTCAAATGATTCGGTTAAAACCTTTGCTGAGTTAGAAATAATATTCATGAAGAGGTTCGTCAGTTCAACTGAGAAAATAACAATCGCTAACCATGTCTTACTAAAAATGAGAAAATATGAGTTAGTGAAAAAATTCATAAGTCGCTAGCGTAACCTAAGTATGAAATATGAGCAATAACTGGAAGAGGAACATGTGATCCAATTGCTGATGGGGAATATGGATGATAAAACTTCACCATTTTTTATGTATGGCATCAATTAAAATATTCTAAGACTTGCTTGATAGGGTGGCAAAATTTGAAAAGCTGAATTGCCCTAAGTCTGAAATCTATACAGATAAGGAAAAGAGAAATAAACTTTCAAACTCGAGAAGAAATAAAACTCATGCCGCTTCCTATAGCTCAAATGGTGAAAAGTGGGTAATATATAATATGGATAAAGGAAAGTAACCAACTTACAATGATAAGGAAAAGAAGCTTATCTAGTCTAATCCACAACCAAAATTGGAATTAGGAGGTAATAATAAGCCTCAGACTTTTCCAAGTGGTGGAGAGCGTCCAAAATAAGCTATAAGAGATGATGAGTAAATGCGGTCATCTCTTAAAGAAAAGGCAAACAAAGAATATTCCTTTATAAAGGATAGTGTGGCTAAATTATTTCGGCAAGTAGTCAAAGCTGGTCTACAATTACCAAAAATAAAAAGGCCTGAAGAAGCTGATCAGGTCATCAATCCAAATTACTGTCCCTATCATCAGATGATCAGTCATCCTATTGAAGATTGTTATATCTTCAAAGATTGTCTAGAAAGGAAATATCAGCGAGGTGAATTTATAGTATCCGACAGTATTTTAGTCAACTTGAAAATAGAGTTTACAAGAATGATTACATCTTCTTCCATATCATTCATCAAAAAAAGAAGAAGGAGGAGAAGAAATCAGTTTAGATTGAAGAATGGGAAATAATAGTATCTAAGAAGACCGTGAAAATGTTGAAGCAGCCAAAAGGTGTCCCTAGTGTTAAGTAGAAATCACCACTTGAACCAATATTAGACTTAAAAGAGATGCCTAAACTAAGTATTTGGGCTTCTCGATGGCATTCTGATAAGGCTCCTTCATCACAACAGGAGGAGCAGTCTACTAAACGTAGACCTCATAAATCAAAGAAGCCATATAAGAAAAAGAAGTGCAAGAAGAGAAGTACAACTCAAAAGATTATTAATAATTTAGAGGAGTATCATGACTGATAAGATAACTATTTAAGCTTGCAGACTTTATGCCAAAACTTTGCATTGTTGAATCGGATGAAGAAGATTATGATGAATCTTTTCCAGCAGAGACATGCCAAATCATCTATGTGATATCGATGTTCTTCAAAGATCACCATTTAAAATGATAAGTGGTAGTCGCATCATACCATCAACCCATCATTCTTATCCGAAAGCAAGAAGAGCCTAAAAAGTTAACATTTGAATTTTGTTTAATGACTTAACAAGAAGATAACAATTTAGATGAATATTTATATTTTGTCGATAGAGAAGAATCAGACTCATTGATATCATCACACATGAAATGTATGAAGTTGAAAAATGAGTCTAGCCCTTTTGGTCAATCCTTCAGAACAAGAAGGGAATTTGAAGAAACTACCTCTTCAAAAAAATCTGAGCAAGATAAGGTGATTCAAGTTCAATTGAGAAGTGGTAAAGTCTTACCACCTTCATCAAATAGTCGAAATACAAATAAAGATAAAGACAAATAAATTGAAGTCAATGAAGATATCATTCCCAAAAATTCTAGAATAAAGCCTAAATCGAGTGAAAAGATAAATTATAATATCCTATCACATCTGAGAAAGTTCCCTGCACAATTGAGTGTGTACGAGGCTCTCTTGATGTTAAAAGATCTCCGAGAAACTTTGATACATGCTCTCAAAGATCCAGAGAGTTATGAAGCTTACTTTGCTGAAAAATGCATGACTGAATCATTGCAAACTCAAGATCTCCCAGTAATTATAATTTTTGAAGAAGATGGTGGTAAGACCTGCAATGACTTATGCTACAGAATGTTGGCCAATAAAAGAGAAGCATAAGACTAAGTTAAGTGTTACAGAGATGAGGATGCTCAGGTGGATGAGTGGCTTTACTCTTAATGATAGAATGCAAAATGAGTATGTTCGGGAAAAAGTTGGAGTAGCTCCAGTGGTAGATAAAATTAGGGAGAGTCGCCTTAGATGGTTTGGCCACATAAAGCATCGGCGTCCAATGACCGATTAGAGAGTAGATGCATTAGATTTGCCTTATGTTAAGAAAGGTAGAGGTAGACCTAAAAGACTTGGTTAAGATGTATAAAAATGATCTTAGTATACTTGAATTAAATGAGAATTTGACACATAATAGGACACAATGGAGATGAAGGATTCATGTAGCCGACCCCACCTAATGGGATTAAGGCTTGTTGTTGTTGTTGTATATTATGCTGGGAACAACAGATCACAACCGTCCTGCATATGTTACCGCAGAGAGTGATGGCATCTCGATTAGCCAAATATTGATTGATCCAGGTTCTTCTATCAATCTTATGAGTCTAAAGGTATTAAGAGGATTATCACTTGATATCCAACATCTTGGGAGAGATAAGTTGATGGTTCATGGTTTCAATGACAAAGGGCAGAAAACCATGGGTTCTTTTATTCTCCTACTCAAGTTTTGAGATTTATATACATAAGCCAAGTTTCATGTAATCGACATCGATACATCATTTAGAGCTCTCTTGGGTCGACCATGGATGCATGAGTATGGCATGGTCCCTTCAGCTATGCATCAGTGTATGAAGTAACTAAAAGAGGGGGAAGAGTTCTGAATTCTTGGTAACTTACAACCATTCTTCATCCATGAAGCAAAGATTTATGAAGATGCAAAATATTTCATCCCTAAAGAGCCTAAGCCAACAGAGCCTCTTGAAGTGGTATCTTCCACTTCAGGAACTAAAAAGCAACTTCACAAGGTGGAAGAGCAAAAGCAAAGAGGAAGAAAGAAGGCCATGCTGACTTTCCCTAAAGCACTTGATTCTGCACCTAAATCAAGAAGATCAGTTCCTCATTTGGAAAGTGACACATAAGAAGAAGAAAATTTTCCTATCAAACTTAAGGGAACTTATAAACTTTCAAGAAAGACAAAGTATGAAATAAGTGATTCCGATTCAGACTATGATTTTAAATCTACTTATGGAAGTAGAGTTCAGATGGTTGCATCAAGAAGGATAGCTCATTTGACAGTGTCAGAGGCATCCATCAAAATTATAGCCATCCCTTGGTAGTACTTCAAAGAAATCACTCCACTAGAGGTTCATAACATTGAAGAATTTATAACATTTTATGTGCCGTCATTAAGTGAGAGTGGCAGAACATGAACTTTATTTTATAAATCTGAAGAGTCTCAGCCTCATAATTTTGATCAGCCTGGTTAACATGAAAACTATGATGAGATAGTGCCAACAAGAATATCAATATACTATCTACAAAAATTACAAAGAATGATGCATAAGCTTGAGATTCATATTAGAAGTGCTAAACACAGAACTCAAATCTTTAACAGGATGTGGAGCTAAAGAAGTCCTCAGGCATCATGAAGATGTGATAAGTTTATCACTGAAGGTCTTCGGTTCATCCACAAATCGCATCAAAATAAAGTTTTCTATAATATAATAGAAGCTGAGATTGAAACTAATAGTGACAAAGAAGATGATCTCCATGAAATTCTTCCTACAAATGATGAAGAAGTAGAAGCCAAGCCTGTGCCTAAAGAACTCAAAGATGTTGGACAAACATCTTCTATGGATGAACTTAAAGAAATCAACCTAGGAGTTGAGGATGATCTCCATCTAACCTTCGTCAGTGTCCTTCTACTTGATGAAAAAGTTGAAGAGCTAAAAATGCTACTTTTTGAATCCTGGGATTGCTTTATTTGAGCATATTTTGAAATGCCAGGCTTATCCTCTGATATAGAAGTTCATAAACTTACCATTAAACTAGATGCGATGTCTATTAAGCAAGCTCTTAGATGAATGAGATTAGAGATTGAAAAATAGGTAATTGTGGAAACTAAGAAGCTGGTCGAAGTAGGTTTCAGTTGAGAGAAGTATGCAGATTGGATAGCCAACATTATCCCAGTTAGGAAGAAGAACAGTCAAATTCGTGTCTGCATTGACTTCCGGGACCTAAATAAGGCATGCCCAAAAGATAACTTTCCTCTTCCAATACCATAATTACTAGTGGACAATACTTCCAACTACAATATGTTCTCATTCATGGATGGATCATCGGGATACAATCAAATTAAGATGGCTCCTGAAGATGAGAAGCACACATCATTTAGGATGCTAATTAGTATATACTGCTACCAAGTCATTCCTTTTGGATTGAAAAATGCTGGAGCTGTATACCAAAGAGTCATGATGCATATTTTTGATGAGTTAATTCACCTAAAGGTGGAATGGTATGTTGACGATCTGGTGGTGATGAGCTTAAATCGTGAACATTATTTTGAAGACTTGAGAATTGTATTGGAGAGAATCAGAAAATATGATCTCAAGATGAATCTTCTAAAATGTGCATTTGGGGTATCCTCTAAAAAATTCCTTGGATATATTGTACGTCACAGAGAAATTAAAATTGATCCTGCTAAAATCAAGGAAATTATGGAGATGCCTCTACTGAAGAGTTTGCGTCAGCTCCATTCTTTACAAGGATAGCTTGCATTCATCTGTCAATTTTTATCAAACCTATCAGGATGTTGTCAACCATTTGCAAAGTTGATGAAGAAGGATGCTCCATTTAAATGGGATAAGAAGTGCTAAGAAGCCTTCAATAGCATTAAAAGCTAGCCGTTAAATCCACCAATCCTTGCAGCGCCTACTCCTGGGAAGCCCCTCATTCTATACAAAGCTACATTAGAAGAGTCCTTTAGAGCATTATTGGTACAACACAATGAAGAAAAGAAATAAAATGCTCTTTATTATATTAGTCAAAGGTTAATAGAAGCAGAAATGAGATACTCTCTGATTGAGAAGCACTATTTCACATTGATTTTTATAGTCCAAAAGCTCCGTTATTATATGCTATCTCACAAGATTACTCTCTTCTCAAGGATCGATCCACTGAAGTTCTTGATGACAAGACCAGCATTGACAGGTCACTTGGCAAAATGGGCAGTATTGCTTTTATAATTTGATATCACATATGTTACGTAAAAAGTAGTGAAGGGATAAGTCTTAGCAGATTTTCTAGTTGCACATCACATCTCTGCGGACTCTTCTCTTAATGACAATTTGCCCAATGAGAAAATTATGCTCTTTCATGAAATATAAAAATCATAAATTTGGGAAATGTACTTTGATGTAGCCTCATCGATCGAACAAGTCCAACCTCTAAATTTCTTAAGGGAAAGAGGAGGAATCATCATCGTCTTCATAACACCATCAAGGGGGATAATGAGATGATTATATGGGTTGATCGAGCCAAGAACTTATAATGAAGCTGAGTATGAAGCATTGGTAGGAGGTCTTGAAGAAGTTATTTTCATAAGCATCCAAAACTTGCATATTTTTGGCGATTCTCAGCTTATTATAAATCAGGTACTTGGCATATATAAAATCAACAAGCTTGAGTTAGTTTTTTTATCATAAATGAGTTCTCGAACTTATAAAATAAATACCAAATATCACATTAACTCGAGTCTCTCGATCTAAGAATAGCAAAGCCGATTGCTTTGCAAAATTAGCTAAGGAAATGACAAGTATGAATGGTGATTATGTCATGATCAGGATATTTACTCAATGAGTTCTAGAGCCAGCAAAGAATAAAGCCCCGCAGGTAAAGGGGTTATCAAATTTGACACTGTAGGATGTGACTCAGGTTGCTCCTCATCCTCCCCAAAATCAATAAGAAGTTATACCTAGAAGAGCTAATAATGACATTGCTTCAAAAAAGCAATGAGAAGCCTTTATTATAGAAGAGCCACATGATTGGAGGAAACCCTTCATCGATCTCTTTAAAGAAGGTAAATTAACAAATAATAAATCACTGAAAACTCAAACCGAGAAGAGAATGTTGCAGTATGCTTTCATCAATAACACTCTATATTATAGATCCTTTGAACAAATATGACTACAATATTTAAATACAGATGCATATACCAAAGTGATGGTTGAAGTTCATGAAGGACTTTGTGGTGCACATTAGTCAGGTCCCAAGATATCAATAAAGGTCAAAAGGATGGGCTATTATTGGTCGTCTATGGTGAGAGTGTATCAATCATGCTAAGAGGTACCATGAATGTCAAGTACATGGGAATATAATCCATCAACCTCTAAATCCACTACACCCAATAATAATATCTTGTTCCATCATCAATTGTCAGTTCTTCATGTTCATTTAACATGTCATTGCTAATGGCACAATCTCCAGGGCTTGATGGCCTCATCCATTAAGACTGGGATTCCAGTTTATCTGCTTCTATAAGCATCATTTGGTCAGTCTGGAGAAGACCAGATCCCCTTCCTACAGGGTACAAACTTGACCTTTTGAATTTTGGGACATAGATGTTATTAGACCAATTGATCCTCCGTTGTCAGCTGGACACCGCTTCATCCTAACAGTGATTGATTATTTCTCTAAGTGGGCTAAAGCTATCTCATTTAAAGAAGTTAATGCTGATTGAGTGATCAACTTCTTCATGCATAATGTGGTCTATATATTTGGAGTGTCGTGTCGAATAATTTTTGGTAATGGCATAACTTTCAAAAATATAAAGATTTATAGATTCATCGATCGACACAAAATTGAGTGGCGATACTCTTCAATATACAATCCAAGAGCAAATGGTTTGGCAGAAGCCTTCAATAAAATGTTAGTCAAGCTGCTCAAGAAGATCCTTACTAAAACTAAGAGAGAATGGCATACTAAACTGATAGAGGCATTATGGACGTATCGAACTACCTACAAGATGCCGACTAAAGCCACTCCATATTCATTGGTATTTAGAACTAAAGCAGTTCTTCTGCTCGAGATTCAGTTGCCTTCACTTCGAGTAGCCATCCAATACAATCTAACTAAAGATCAAAATGCTCATTTGAGAATGGAGGAACTTGATGCGCTTGATGAAGTTAGATTACAAGCTCATCAAAATTTAGAAGTTTATTGAGCAAAGATGTGTAGGGATTTTAACCATATGGCGTGACCTTGAGCATTCCAAGAAGGGGAATTGGTCTTGGTGTTGAGAAGACCAATTATTTCTAATTGAAAATTTGGTGGAAAATTCGAGCCTAGTTGGGAGGGACCTTTTGTCATTGAGAAAGTTTATCTAGGAGGGGCATATCAACTCATTGACTTAAAAGATGAAAGACTAGTGCCTCTAATTGATGGTCAATACTAGAAAAAGTATAATACATGATAAATATATTCTCGAGGTACAATAAAAATCCCCCTAGAAGATAGGGATATTTTTTAGTATATTTATTTAGGTCGACATCATACTTCATGCTAAGATCCCTAAATAAATATACTCACTCAAGATGAACAAAGCTTTTTCGTGAAAATTCCCCTATTACACAAGGGGCATTTTTAGATTTATATACATAGATGAAATAAATGTTACATGTTAAAATCCTCTTAAGAGCATATCAATTCAAATATTGATGTATTTGCTTAATTTCATCTTAAAAGTTCTTCTAAATATATTTTAGAATTCCCCTTGCAAGATAAGGGGCATTTTCTAGATTTAGCTAAGTTGACGTTGTGCTATAAGGAAAGATCCTCAAATATATTATGATTCAGGTTGACATCGAGCTTTATGCCAAAATCCATGAATATATCTATTACTATTATTGCTAAAGTTGCAGGCTCTTGTAAGGAACAAAAATAATCTATTTCTATGCATGAAATGACAACCATAAATGTCAAAAATTTCTCTCCAAGATTCGTCAAATATCGGAGATCAGGTCAGAAGAACTCTGTGGTAAAAAATTTATTTTATCAATTTCTAAAGAAGGTATACTTCCATATTCACTCTATGCGGAATAAAATGAAGATAGAAATGTATTCTTTTTATGCATTTTTGGACACCACGTAGATCCATAGATGTTCTTATTGAGGGTGGTCGAGTATGACATTGAGGAGAGGTGTACTATCTCAAAAGATAGATGTTACCACCCTATAATGGACCTAATCATTTCAATAAGGATTCCTAAGGACAATGGGTCTGCATATGTACTAGAGATTCTTCCCTTACTTTACATGGAAAAGTAAAATAGGATTTATTTTAAATCGGGTTCATTAAGTTCCCTATAGGGGAAAGCCCCCATAGTTAATTACATCATAAGGAAGGGGATTCCTTAGGAATACTCTCGATTAAGATAAATGATCATTGTCTCCAAAGATGTCAATAGGTAGGACTATCAATCGATTAGTTTATTTTTAGTAAATCAAGTGGGATCGATCAAGAGGAGGAAGTTCTTATCGAAGCCAAATGAAGATGAGTAGGGGATGTTTATGATACTAGGAAGCCTAGTAAAAATTTGAAATTATCCTATGGTTGGGCTTTACATTTTTGAAATTGAGTTATTTATTTGAGATGAATTTTTATTAGAAGTTTAGGGCTTATAATTTCACAATACAAGGTTACGAAAATGCCTAAGAGGTGAGGATTTATGATTATGGCCCATAAAAGGGAGAAGCAACCTTAGAACCTAAATCTAGGGAGCTTTGGTGAGGGTCAAAAGCATGACCTAAATCTAAGTCGAAGATGGGTATTTGGTTTGCCTCCATAATAGAGGACAAACCACCCAACTGCTTGGACTTACAATCGCCTGGGGGCGCCCACCAACGAACTCCTCCTACGATTTTAAATTCATGTAGGTAAAGTCATATGCTTTATGCAAGATAACTAGGTCGTTATTTATTTTAGAAAGAGACTAAGTCCTTAAATTCACTCCCTAAGAGACTAGATCATGTAAGGGCATGAAAAATGACCTAGATCTAATGTAAAACATATTACATAGACTTATAGGATTCATATGCCTAATGCATGAGAAATAAGATTATGGGCCAAAATCAGCTAGAAGGGGAGGTGTGTTTCCACCATAGCTCTTAAAGGTCAAGCCATCTTCTCCGGTAAAGGTGAAAGTCCTCCAATCAAGAGTGAAATAATATGCTTTTATGCATGATATTAGAAAAGAAATACTAATCTAGCTAAGGGGTTTCTAATTCTTTTATCTTGATTTTAACTTAGGCTTTAAATGAGGTTATGAGTTATTTATTTTTAATTTTGAGTTGATTAATTTGATAGAAGATTTATTTTTCCATAAGAGCCTAATCATCATCCAGGCCATACATCAAAGCAAGGAAGAAACTAGGAAAAATCTAAACAAAACATCAAACATTTTATAAAGCTAACGCAAAAGAATAAGAGACCATTTGTGGTCGGGCACCACTGCACAAACTCGAAAACAAATTGGGTAGCTGAGCTCTACCCTTATACAACCCGGATTACAAATGAATTAATTTACAATCAAGTAAGGAAATTCATGTTATGGGGGTCTTCATTTCTTCTTTTCTTCTTTCTTCTTTTGGTTCATTCTTTTGGATGGTAGGAAGATGGTTCCTCCAAAGGCTTTACATGGTACATAAGATGTAATCTTATGACCAATGCTCACCTAATTCCCCATAACATTCATTCCAAAAATCCTAATTACAAAATATACATGAAAAGGAAAAGTAAATCTAACTAACACTTGCAAAATATAGATTAGCTAAACAAACCATACAAATTCCAAACATGTATATTGGACTTAGCACCCTACACATGGGTAACCAAGTCCACCTATCCTATTGGATTATGCTCATGGGTTTAAGCACCTGCACAGTAAAATCATTTATATTTTTATTACAGCGCCCCTTAAGCATAATCCCCTACAGAAAATAATAATTAGACTAAATCATCCTACCATTCATTCTACATACCTTCACCCTAACATCCAGACTAAAAATAATACATCACAAAACAAAAGCAAACATCAAGCAATGCACCGCCCTAACCTAAAGCTAGAAATGATGACTTTGTCTAATGTGTGTGCTTTAAAAGGTTTTGTGTGGTATGCTTAGTTATGGCTTTAAAGCTTAGATTTTCTAAGTGTGAAGATGTTCAACTTAGATGGGTGGTTTCATTTAAATATTTAGTTGATTTGGTTGATTTTTATTTTGGTGATTTGCTTAAGTTTGAATCAACCTACAATTAATTACTAAGTTGTAAAGAGAGGGAAAATAAAAGAGAACTTCTCTTTCCTTCCTTACCTTAAGTAATTTCTAAAGTGGATTCATATTTAATTTTGTTTAGTGAATATTTTATTATGTATTTTATTTAATCCTAAGTTTATATTTTTTCTAAACAAACCTATTAAAAAAAAGGCATTTTAAGATTAAGTAACTGAACTAATATCACAAAGCACACACCACTTCATTTCTTTCCCAACATGTACAACATGCATATGTATGCATCCTAAGCATATCTATACATACAAATGGGAATATTTAGTAGACTTTATGATGAATGCTAAGAAATGTTACTTAAGAAAATTGGAATGCTTTATGATACATGATTTTCATTAAGTAGAAAAGAGGGGTTTCTTTTATCCATTATTCACATGCATATATATATATATATATATATATATATATATATATATATATATATATATATATATATATATATATAAGGCATAAGGCACCATTATTAGCACCAGAGGTGTAAGGTACAAGACCTACTTAGGGCTACTTAAAGCCTTGCAACCCCAGGGTTGTCCAGACTAATATACCACTTTTCTTAAATACAAACACATGTATAAAAGAAATGAATGGAAAAAGAGAGATGCAAAAAGTTTTTATTTGTTTGTTTATTTTATTTATGCAATTTATATGTACAAGTGTGGATGTTGTTCTTAGGTAATAGCATAGGAATGGATAAGAATGGGGTTAAGTAAGTGTTATATTATTTTTAAATGAACTATACACTTTGCCAAATCCTATTCAAAACTATGTTAAAAGAAAAGAGAAGGAAAGCTACACTATGCACATCTTCATATTTATATCCGCATGCAAGCTTATAAATAATTATAAGTAGCACACTTTCAGTTTTAGGTGTTTGATTTATAGATTTTGAAAATAGTTTTGGATTTAATAGTGATAATAGCCATTCATATTTTTTATTTTAGCCCAAACATGCAATTTGACATAAAGAAAATATTTCATTTTGATTTTGATTTTTTGAAAGATATGAATGCATGAATTTCATATGGCATAGACATTTAGCATGCTAGGAAAGAAATAAAGTGATGAAAGCAATGTAAATTCATTCACCCTAATTAATTCTTAAAGATAATCCTATGAAATAAGAAATTTCAAAGTGAATCAAAGTTTGTTTAATGTGATTTTTTGTTTTGAATTTGTTTTATGTTTGATTTAGGAAATGTGAAAGATTATTTTTTGGTCTTAACCCATTTTCCCCATGTGTTTAGCATTTTATTTTAATCTTTATATGATTAGATGATTTTTTATATTTTGAATAAGTTAAGGTATGAATTAAGTGTATTAATTACCCCTTACCTACACCACCTTAGCATATTTAATCAAATAATTATGAGCCAATGATATGACATAAAACCACACAATGAATTTAAATCAACAATTCTCCTAAGAAGAAAAGGTTATAATGCATTTGGCTCATGATTAATGATTAATTAAACTAAGGGGTTTAAGTTTAGTAATTTCATAACCCCTCTCACACATGTGAGTTAGATTTTGATTTCCTTAATGTGCTTAGGTTATTGAACACCTAAGCATCTACCCTAAGTGAATTAATTAAGATTTGGAAGGTTTTAAAATTTTATCAAATTAATTAGGTAGGAAATTAGTAAATTAATCCTTAATTAAGTTTATATTAAGGAAGAAAGAGGGGGTTTAAGGAATAGCTTAAGAAAAACATCCCAAAATTATTCCCTAAACCTCCTATTCCTTTAAAAAACCTTAATTAACTCAATTAAGGGGTTAAACTACTAATTACATACTTAATTAAACTTAATTACATTAAGAGGGTAATTAGAAATTAATCTAGTAATTCCTCTAATTAAACCATCAATAAATCCCAAAAAAAATGAAGGGAGGCAGAAGTCCACTAATCATATACAAAAAGTTTGGGATTAATCAGTGGAGTAATTAAAGAGTAATCAACTAAATCTAATTTCTAATAAAACCCAAATCTAGAAAATAATATCATTCAAAATCCATCAAAATCAACTTTATAATATTCTAGATTCAAATACCTTTCATATGCAATTTATTTCACATTTTTTTTGATTTTTCTACACTTAAATATGAATTTTTGAAGTTTCCTTGATTAATTAAGTGATTTAAATCCCTAATTATATAGTTAATCTCGTCGGCGCCATGTGGAGGCTGACGCAGTGCGTGCTTTCCACGTGGCATGATGGGATTCGCTATTTAAGTTATCACATCATAGTGCCATATCAGCTGCGGCGCTACGTGCTTTCTCCTCATCCGTTCGATCAAGGATCAGACGACTAAGGTTAAATTCGTGGTTCTAAAGGGATAAATTGTGGGATCTACATGGATTTAATCATGGTCGTCCATCCAAAATGCACGGATGGATGACCCTTGATCTATCTCTGATCTTTCCTATGGGAGATGGCCACCTTCCATCTTCCAAGGGAAGAGCCGAGCTCAATTGAGCTTGGATTGGATCTAAACTCAACCCACACCATGAACATGCAAATGAGATCACATCTAATGGCTAGAATATCATGGAGTGATACTTTCTTTCATAAAGCTCCAAACAATGGCTAAATTTAGCTTAGTTTAATGGCTTACCTCGCTAGAGGTGATCACCGGTGCTCGATTCCCTTGGAGAAGCTTCGTCTAGTGGAGACAAAGCTTTGTTGAAGTTTTGAGGCTTTGAAATTGGATGGATCTTCCTAGAGGCCAACTCCACCTTCACTTGAGCTTGGTCTTGGTCAAGGTAGCACCTCCCTTGCCTTTGGAACTTGGATTAAGCTTTAGGCAAGTTTGATTGAACCCTCTGATGAGGCTTGTAAGAGGAATTGGCTTGATTTGAAGTGTGGAGTAAGTTAGATTTTCACTTGAGCTCCCCTACTTTTAGTCTAAGAAAATTGAAAAAATGGAGAAGTTCAAGTTGCTTGAGAGAGCTTGGGGAGAGTTCCAAATGCTTGCTCTAGCTTCCATCAATCGAGTGTGAGAGTGATCGAATGAATTCAAATTAGGGGGAGTATATCTCCCCCTAGAGCAATCAGATGACCATGCCTTATGTTGCCATTTTTATCCAATTGAGCTCCTTGAATGCGTTTGTTAGGCTATTAGAGGTGTCCTTGCATTCGGTTTAGCCTAAGGAGTGGAGTAGTGGAGCTCCCATGTGATTAAATCAAGTGGAGGAGAGATCCTATGTGGCCATTTTTAAGCAAGTGGTCGATTTTGACCTTTGGCTAGGTTGGGCTGACCCAAACCCATTGGGTTAGGTGCACCACACCACTAGTGTCCACTTGGTCCATTAAGAGGGTGCCAAGTGGTCATGAAGAGGATTTGACCAAATTCCAAGTGGATTTGGCCAAAATTTACCCTATGGCCTAGGGGTGAAATGGTCATTTGGCTTGAGTTTCAATTTGAATATGTTTGGTATGTTTGAAAAATAGGTTAGGCCAAGTTTCATTGAATTTGGAATTGGTTAGATGTGATTTGGCTCATGTTGACCCATTTAGGTCAAAATGGGTCAACTTCGATCAAGCTGACCAATTGGTCAAATTGGGTCAAACTAAGGGTTGGGTCAAGTTCATATGACCATTTAAAATGTTTTTGTTGCTTTGGTTTGATTCAATTTGGTTTATATTTAGTTTTGGTTCAATTGAGTTCATTTAGGTCAAATGGGTCAAGTTGACAAAATTGATCCATTTGACCTATTTGGGTTAGGTCATGGGTTTGTTCATGTTTGGTTGGTCATATAAAATGGATTGGTATCTTTTTTCCAATCAATTTGATTTATATTTTAGTTTGGCTCAATTTAACCTTTTAGGTCAAGTTGGGTTCATTGTCAATTGGGCTAAGTTAGGTTTAGTTGGCCAATTGAGGCTTTGGTCAAGTTCAACATTCATTTTGGAATGAACTTGACCCATTGGTTTCAATCAATTTGGCTTAGATCAAGTTTTGACACATTTTAACTTTTTAGGTCAAATTAGGTCAACTTGGGTCAAGTGGCAAATTGGGCTAGGTTAGGCTCAAATTTTGACTTGGTCAAGTTCAAACATTGATCATGAATGATTTTTAATCAACATTTTCAATCAATTTGGCCTATGGTGGATTTTGGCTAGTTTAGATTTCATTTTAGCTAAGTGTTGACTTGGTCAACCCTTAGGTTTGACTTAGTTTGACCCAATTTGAGTGATTGATCATCTTATGATGATTGTTGATCATGATGAGAGGCTTAGGTGGGCTTAGTTCAATCCAATTTGGTTAAGATTAGAATTTGGCGCATAAGGGTACTTTAGGTCACTTTGGGTGAAGTGAGCCTAAGTAGGTCAAATGGCTTGGTCTAAGCTTGATTGGAGTTTGATTAAAATCACATATGGGCTTATGATTGAAATATAAATCCATTTGCAAGTGGTTTGAAGTCAAATGGGTTTTGATTCATTTGATAATTTCAAGTTCAAGGGGTGAACATGAGTTTGACTTGGGTTTGATTTTTGGATTTAGTTTTGGTTTAGTGATTGAAGCTTATGTTTAAATTTGGATTCATGGTTGAAGGATTGATTGAATCATCAAGAAAAATCAAGAGTTTGGCTTGATTTGAAATTGATTTGGCTAAGTTCAAATTTTGACTTGAAAGGCTTAGGTTGGATTTTGATTGAATTTGAGTTTAATTTTTGGAGTTGGTTTTGATTGTTTAAATTTATATATCATTTATATATGTGAATATAAATGAAAATATAATGGGTTATGAGAAAATTTCATGTGTTTGAATTGATTTGGATTTGATTTAGGCTAAGTCCTTAAGAGGGAATCAAAGTGACTTATGAAAGATTTTTTTTATATATTTGGATTTGAATTTTGGATTTATTTTGATTGATTTGATTTTATATTTCATTTGTATATGTGAATATAAATGAGTTGTAAGAAAATTTCATGAATTTGAAGTGATTTGGATTTGATTTAGGCTAAGTCCTTGAGAGGGGGATCAAAGGACTTAGGAAATATTTTGAACTTGGAATTTCAATCATAAGCTTCAATCATTTGTTTTTAATCATGGGTTTCAATCATTTGGCATTGATTTGGGTTTGGAGAAAATCAATTAAGCTGGAATTGATATAGGTTTGATTTTGATTTGATTTAAAGGAAGGAAGTGAGGAATGTGGTTTAAGCTATAGGGTAGGCAAATTTTCTTAACACTCCTAAGGCATGACCTATTCTTATGACTAACTCTTCTAAGTCTCTAGGGATAGGTTGAGTGTCCACCTAATCACTAGATGTGTTTTAAGACTATGGATCTCTTAAAGTCTAAGAGGAGTCTAATGGCTAAGATGGAGGGGTTGAGAGCTCATTCTAAAAATGAGGTCAACAAACTCCCATTCTCAGAAGCTTCAATCAACTGAGTTGGAAATACTTCAACCTCTACATCCAAAAGTCTAAGACACAGATGGGTTATAAAGGTCGAACTCAATAAGCCCACAAATGGCCAAGTTGTTGACGATCTCCTCACTCAATAAGCCACAAGAAAAGGCCACAGTGAAATAAACCCCGTTCATTAGTCCGATGACAAAATCACAAACCCATCATAGCTTAAGTCAAAGACTCGAGAGAGCTAGCCAGACTTAACCCAAAATAGTTATCATGATAAATTTAGTCCTCTTAATTATTGATTATAAAATTAATTATTAGCATTAAAATAATTAAGCAAAACCTATCCATATAGAACATATAAATTATTTCAGACTAGTCATCTCTTTACTATAAAAACATGATAAATGAGTCTATGTCTTCATAAGACTGCAAATTAAAAAATAATAAAAAAAAATTTGCTCTATGGTAGAATCAATATCGAAGCAGTAATAAAAAATCTTCATAAGGCTGCAATAAATATCGATGAATGAACTTCACCATCACATTCAAAAGATCAAAATTGGTAAGAATATAAATATTGCATAATTTCACGATCAAAAGATCAAGCAATCGAGCTATGAATGCGACGCATATATGGTGTCCTGAGGTCGCGATGATGTCTAACCTCGTCATAAAATTAATTATGCTGTTAGCTTAGAAACATTGAAACCTATTAAATGAGACTGTCCACGATTATTTCGGATGAATCTACGCAAATATTGAGCGATCAGAAGTGATAATACATATTTTGAGCTAAAATTGACTCGATTTGATGCCGACTTGATCCAAATAGCATCCGATCGTTGTTAGTTAAACATTTTTATAGTGAGTCACCTTCAAATCTATGGGGAGTAAGAAAAGGAAAGACACTATAAAAATTTATCTTGTTAAGATGCCATGCAGATTCGTAGATGTACTTATTCAGGTGATCGAGAACGTTATCAAGTAAATAATGTGCTATCTCGAAAGATAAAAATCACTACCCTTTAATGGACCTAATCACCTCAATAAGGACTCCTAAGGATGATGGGTCTACATATGTACCAGAGATTCTTCCCCTACTTTACATGAAAATGTAAAGCAGGATTTATTTTAAATCAGGTTCGTTAAGTTCCCTACAAGGGCAAGTCCCTATAGTTAATTACATCCTAAGGGACGAGATCCCTTAGGAAAACTCTCTATTAAGATAAATGATCGTTGTCTTTGAAGATTTCAATAGGGAAGGACTATCAATTGATTGATTTATGTTTGAAGGATCAAATGGGATTGATTAAAAGAGGGAGTTATTATCGAAGCCAAAATGGAAGATAAGTAGAAGATGCCCATAATGCTAGGAAACCTAACGAGCATCTCAGACTATCCTATAGTTGGGCTTTACATTTTTAAAATTGATTTAGTTTGTTTGAGTTGCATTGTTCATTAGAAATTTAGGACTTAAGATTCCTTAACACAAGATCAAGAAAATGCCTAAGAGGTGAGGAATTATGCTTATGGGCCACAAAGGGGAGAAGAAACCTCAGAACCTAAATCTAGGGAGCTTTGGCGAGGGCCAAAAGCACAACCTAAATCTAAGGTCAAAAATGGGTAATTGGTTTGCCTCCACAAGAGAGGGCAAATCACCTGACAGCTTAGACTTACAAATACCTTGGGGTGGCTGCCAACTAACTCCTCCTATGATTTTAAATACATGTAGACAAGTCTTTATGCTTATGCAAGATAGCTAGGCTGTTATTATTTAGAAAGAAACTAAGTCCTTAAACTCAATCCCTAAAGTGACTAGATCATCTAAAGGGCATGCTTCAAATGACCTAGATCTAATGCAATTCAAGTTTCATTTTATTTTTATTTTGGACAATTATTTTGACTCAGCTAATAGGATTTATATGAATAATGCATGAGAAAGAAGATTATTGGCCAAAATCAGCGAGAAGGGAGGAGGTGAGTTTTCACCACGGCTCTCAAAGGTCAAGATGAGTTTCTCTGGCAAAGGTGGAAGCCCTTCAATCAAGAGTTAAATAAGATGCATTTGTGCATGATATTATAAAAGAAATATTCATCTAGCTAAGGGAATGCTAATTCTTTTATCTCTATTTTAAACCTAAGCTTTAAATGAGGTTATGAGTTATTTAATTTTATTTTTAGTTGTTAAGTTAGGTAAAAGATTTATTTTTCCCTAAAGAGCCTAATCCACATCCGGGCCGTACATAAAGCAAGGAAGAAACTAGGAAAATCATGCTACTTAATGTAAAAGCTAAACAAATCATCAACTAATTTATAAAGCTAATCGCAAAAAGAATAAAAGGCCATTGTGGTCGGTCACCACCGCATAAACTCAAAAATATCAAATATGGGTAGCCGAGCTCTACCCTTATACAACCCGGATTACAAATGAATTAAATTACTATTAAGCAAGGAATTCATTGTTATGGGGGTCTTCAAGCATTATTCTTCTTTCTTCTTCTTTTCTTCTTTCTTTCTTCTTTTGGTTCCTTCCTTTGGATGGTTGGATGGTAGTTGCTCCAAGGCTTTACATGGTGCATAAGATATGATCTTATGACCAATGCTCATCCTAATCCCCATAACAATTATTCCAAAATCCTAATTACACAAATTTACATGAAAAGGAAAAGTGAAAAATCTAACTAACACCTGCAAAACAAAAGTTTGCTAAAATAAATCACACAAATCCTAAGCATGTATATTGGACTTATCACCCCACACATGGGTGACTAAATCCACCTAGCTTATGGATTATGCTTGGGGGCATAAAGCACCTGTAAGCAAAAGTATTTATATTTTTATTTATGGTAGCACCCCTTAAGTACAATCCCCTGTAGAAAAGAATAGTTAGACTAAGAATGTTCTACCAGTCATTCTACGATCATACACCCTAACATATAGTCTAAAACATATATTACAAAATAAAACAAACATCAAACCATGCACCGACCTAACCTAAGGCTAGAAGTGCTGACTTAGGCTAATGTATGTGCTTTGAAAGCTTGTGTGATATCCTTAGCTAGGGCTTTAGATTCAAATTTTCTAAGTGTGAAGATCATGTTCAACTTAGGCGTGGGTTTCATTTAAGTTGTTTAGTTGTTTTGGGTTGATTTTATTTCAAGTTTTGATTTGGTTCAAGTGGATCCTACAATTAATTACTAAGTTATGAAAAGAGGGAAAGAGAAGGAGACTTCTCTTTCCTTCCTTAACCTAAGTAATTTCTAAAGTAGATTCACATTTTAGCTTCATTTAGGTGAATGTTTTGATTAAATCTTTTAATCAATCCTAAATTTAGATAAACTCTAAACACACCTATTCAAAAAGAAAGGCATTTTAAGATTAAATAAAATGAATCAAAATTCACATAACTCACATTACTTCATTTATTCCCAACACATATAACATGCATATGGATGGACCCTAAACAAATATATACATACAAATGAGAGTATTAGACACACTTTATGATGCATGCTAAGTAATCCATTTAAGGAAATTTAGAAGTAGAATATGCATGATTTTTCTTAAGTAGAAAGGGTTTTCCTTATCCAAATTTTCACATACACACATGAAAGTAAGAAAGGCATAAGTGACTATAGCACCATTGTTAACCATAGGTGTAAGGTACAAGACCTACTTAGGTCTACTTAAAGCCTCACAACCTCAGGGTTTTCCAGACTAATATACACTTTCCTTAAATACAAACATATGTATAAAAGAAATGAAATGGAAAAGGAGAATGCAAAAGTTGCATTAATGAATTCATTTAATTTTATGCAATTTATGTATGTGAGTATAGGTAACCCTTCTTAGGTGATAGCATAGGGATGAATAAGGTATAGAATTAAGTAAGTGTTAGGTTCTTTTCAAATGAACCTTACATCTTACTAACTCCTATTCAAAACTATACCAACATAAGAAAGAAAGGAAACCTATGCTAAGCATACCTTGATATTCTATCACATGCAAACTCATAATTAAAATATAAGTAGCATACTTCCAGATTTGGTATTTTATTTATATGTTTTGAAAATAATTTGGATATAGTAGTGATAATAGCCACTCTATTTCTACTTTAGCCAACACATGCAAATTTGACATAAAGTAAATAATTTCATTTTAAAATTTGAATTTCAAAATTATGAATGCATGACATCACATGACATACAACTTAACATGTTAGGGAAAGATTCAAAGTAATGAAAGCATGTAAACAAACTTACTTCACTTAAATCCTAAAGATACTCTTATGGAATAAGAAAGTTTAAAATAAATCAAAGTGATTTCAAAGTGATTTTTGTTTAGTTTGAAGTTTGATATAATTTTAAAAAGGTGAGATGAGTTTAATGTTCCTAACCCATTCCAACATGTGTTTAATATTTTTGTTTAATTTTTAGATAATTAGATTCATTTTTATGCATTGATTAGGTTAAGGTATGAATTAAGCAGCTTAATTAACCTTTACCTACACCACCTTAGAAGAATTAACTAAATAATTATGAGCCAATGAGATAAACCCACAAGAAATTTAAAATTGCAATATACCTAATAAGAAAGAGGCCTAATGAATTGGGTTTTGATTTTCTTAATTGAACTTAGGCTATTAAACACCTAAGCATCTACCCAAAGTAGATTAATTAAGTTCTGGAACTTTTTAAAATTTTTAGAAATTGATTAAGGGGATAATTAAGGAATTAACCCTTAATTAAGAGGAGATTAAGGAGAGAAGATAGGGTTTAGGGAATAGCTTAGGGAAAATACCCCAAGAATATTCCATAAACCTCCTACTTATTGGATCTGACCTTAATCAACCCTAATCATAGGTTGAAATCACTAATCATACCCTACTTATGCTTAATTAGATAAAGAGGGTAATTATGAAAACCTTATGCAATTATTATAATCAAGCCTTCAATAAATCCCAAGAAAATTTGGGGTGGCATAAGTCATCCCCAAAAACATTCCCAAGAAATTTGGGATTAATCAAAGACTTAATTAAAAAGTAATTAGCAAAATAAACTTTCTAATAAAACTCAAATTCAGAGAAAAGCATAATTCAAAAACCATCAAACTTAATTTTAAAATGTTCTAGGTTTAATTATCTTTCCACAAAATTCATTTCACATTTTTTTGACTTTTCTAAAGGGAGTTATGATTTTTAGAATATCTCTAGGTTAATTAAGAATTAATTAAGAATGTTTAAATAACCCTAACTAATCCCTGGCTCACGGAGCAACATGTGGCAGCGGCGGTCAGCACGCTTTACATGCATCACGCTGTGAGGGATTACTTAAATTTCACTTCCCAAACGATGGCTGGCGGCGCACACGCTTTGATTCTCTACCGTCAGATCAAGGACCGGACGGCCAGGGAGCTCCCTACATTTTAAAAAGGGTAAAAGGAATTTCTAACGTGTGGAATTATCTCACCCATCCATCTAAAATGCCTGGATGGATGGCTGAGATCTCCCAAGTTCTTCCCTTTGATCAACAAAGACCGTCCATGATCAAGGGTTAGATCCATGATCGATCAAGCATGGATTCCAATCAAACTCGACCCGCACCATCTAAAGATAGAGAGCGGAAAATCTAATGGTAAAAAATTGATGGGGTGAAAATTTCTTTTACAAAGCTCCACACCACATTGAGTTTAATGGTCAAAAAATCCCATACCTCACCGGAGGTGATCACCAGCGCTCGATTCCCTTGGAGAAACTTTGTCTGGTTGAGACAAAGCCTTGCTGAAGTTTTGAGCACTTGAGGTTGAGTGGATCTTCCTATGGGTCACCTCCTCCTTAGCTTGAGCTCGGCTTTGATCCAATTCAATCCTCCCTTGCCTTTATAACTTGGGAATGAACTTAGGTGAGATTGACTTAGTCACCTAAGTGAGCTTGCAAAAGGAATTGCAATGGATTGAAGTGTGGAAGAAGTTGGCAATTCAATTGGCCTCTCCTATTTTCACTGTTTGAAAACTGAGAAATGGAGAAATGGCAAGAGCTCTAGGATGCTTTCTATCACTCTCAGATGGCTCCTAGGTCTCACTAACACTCAATCAAACTTAGGAATGATGCATTTGAGTTTGATTAGGGGGAGTATATCTCCCCCTTGAAGGATCAAATGATCACTAGCTTATGTGTCATTTTGATCCAATTGATCAAAATGGGAGGGCTGTTTGATTAGTTAGGTATGTGCACATGGTCGGTTTAAGCCAAGGAGTGGATTACTAACCTCCCATGTGCTTGAATTTGAGCTTGAGAGGGAGTTTGAAATTTCAATTTTGACCCATAGGGTTGGGTTTAGTCTAGGGACCAAATGGGCTGACCTATACCCATTGGGTTGGGTGCACCACTCTCCCTTAGGTCCCCTTGAGCTTTTAGGAAAGCCTCAAGTGAAGGTGAAGAGGGTATGACCAAATTACCCATGGGTTAAGCCAAAATTTATTCTATGTCCTAAGGGTAGGATGGTCATTTTATTATTTTTCCACTTTGGATATGTTGGGTATGTGGAGAAACTAGGTTTGGCCAAGTTTCATGAGATTTGGAATTCATTTGGTAGGGTTTGGCTCATGTTGACCCATTTATGTCAAAATGGGTCTACTTGGGTCATGTTGACTAATAGGTCAAATTGGGTCAAGCCAAGGGTTGGGTCAAGTTCATATGACCATTTGAAATGTTTTGGTGGCTTTGGTTTGATTCAATTTGATATATTTTTGGATTTGGCTCATATGACTTCATTTAGGTCAAATGGGTCAAGTTGACCTATTTGACCCATTTGACATATTTAAGGTAGGTCAAGGGTAGGTTTAGGTTAGGTTAGTCATATGGAATGGATTAGTATATTTTTTCCAATCAATTTTGGTTAAGCTCAATTTTGGCTCAACATGACCCCTTTAGGTCATGTTAGGTCTAATGTCAATTGGGCTAGGTTAGGTTTAGTTGGCCAATTGAGGCTTTGGTCAAGTTCCACAAGTGATTTGGAATGGACTTGACCCATTGGTTCCAATCAATTTAGCTTAGATCAAGTTTTGACACATTTTGACCCTTTAGGTCAAAATGGGTCAACTTGGGTCAAGTGAGCCAATTGGGTTAGGTTAGACTCAAATGTTGGCTTAGTCAAGTTCAAACATATGTCATGAATGAACTTAGATCAATGGTTTTAATCAATTTGGCCTATGGTAGAATTTGGCTATATTAGGTTTCATTTTGGGTTAAGTGTTGACTTGGGGTCAACCCTTAGGTTTGACTTTGTTTGACCCAATTTGCTTGATTATCCCATGATGATTGTTGATCATGATGAGAGGGATATATGAGTTTGTTTCAATCCAATTTGGTTAGGATTATAATTTGGCTCATAAGGGTACTTTAGGTCACTTTGGGTGAAGTGAGCCTAAGTGGGTCAAATGGCCTGGTCAAAACTTGATTTAAGGTTGATTGAACCTGTATATGGACTCATGATTGAAATATAAATCCATTTACAAGTGATTTGAAGCTAAATGGGTTTTGATACATTTGATAATTTCATATTCAAAGGAAGAATATGAAAGGGTTTTGGGTTTGATTTTGGAACTAGGTTTTGATTGAGTGATTGAAGCTTGGATTTATGTATGAGTTCATGATTGTAGGGTTGATTGAGTCATGGGAGAAAATCAAGAGTTTGGCTTGATTTGAGGTTGATTTGGCTAAGTTCAAGATTTTGACTTGAAAGGCTTAGATTAGATTTTGAATTGATTTGAGTTTAATTTTTGGAATTGGTTTTGATTTTTTGAATCTATATTTCATTTATATATGTGCATATAAATGAGAATATAAATTGATCATGATAAAATATCAAGGGTTTGAAATGGTTTAATCATGATTTGGGCTAAGTCCATTAAGAAGGATTTTAAAGGACTTAGGAAAATTTGGAGTTGGAAGTTTGAATTTTTAAATTTGGTTTGATTGATTTATATTTATATTTAATTTATATATGTGAATATAAATGAGAATATAAAAGAATTATGAGAAAATCCCATGACTTTGATATGGTTGGATGATGGTTTAAGCTAATTTCATTAATGAGAAATTAATGACTTAAGGAGGTTATAATTTGAGAATTTAATTCTTCGATTTGATTTGATTGATTTATATTTATATTTCATTTATATATGTGAATATAAATGGGAATATAAATGAGTTTTGAGAAAATCTCATGAATTTGAACTAGTTTGATCATGATATAGGTTAAATCCATTAAAGGGAATTTTAAATTGGAATTTAATTTTTGGATTTGATTTAATTGATTTATTTTTATATTTCATTTATATATGTGAATATAAATGAGAATATAAAAGAATTATGAGAAAATCCCAAGGTTTGAATTGAGTTGATCAAGGTTTAGGCTAAGTCCATTAATAGAAAATTCATGGACTCAGGAAATTTTTAATGAATTGATTTGGAATTTTGAGTTTAGTTTGATTGATTTGAATTTATATTTCATTTATATATGTGAATATAAATGTGAATTTAAATGTGTTATGAGAAGATTTCAAAGATTTTAATAGGTTTTGATCAGGATTTTTGTTAAGTCCTTAAGGGAAGATTAAGGACTTAGGCAAAATCTGGACTTAGAAATTTTTGATGAATTTTGTTCATGGGTTACAATAATAGATTTCAATCATGGATTTCAATCATATGGAGTTGATTTGAAATTGGAGAAAATCAATTAAGATTGATTTGGGGTTTGACTTGAAAGAAGGAAAGTGAGGAATGGTTTAAGCTAAAGGTAGGAAATTTTCCTAACACCCCTAAGGCATGACCTATTCCTATGGCTAACTCTTCTAAATCTTCTAGGGCTAGGTTTGAGTGTCCACCTAATCACTAGATGTGTCTTAAGACTAAGGAACTCTTAAAGTCTAAGAGAAGTCCTATGTCTAAGATGGGAGGGTTGAGAGCTCATCCTCAAAATGAGGTCAACAATCGTGAAATGGACTGCATCGTTCCGTTTGGAACATTGGAATAACCTTAAATCAACATATATATATCAACCATATAATAATATCAGCATAAAATTCATATTAAGATTGATTAAAAATTAAGAAAAATTTTAATTAACAATGCCTATACCCTTATCTAGCCCTAACCATTCCTAATCCCTCAATTCCCTTTATTCATATAACGACCCAAGCCGGATTGAGCCGCAAGCCTCACACACACGATCCTCCTCTCTCCCTCTTTGTCCAACCTCCTCGAACCCATAGGCTCACACGATCACCCCTCCCTCTCTCCCTCTCTCATTTGATCGGTTGAGGAACAACAAACCGCATGCACAATTTCTACCCGTTCCCTCTCTTTCTTCTATTGATCGACGTTAAACCACAAGCTCTGGACCCCATTTTTCTTCATCAAGCAGAAAGCTCTCTGTGGTCATTTGATTCCATCAAGCCATAAGGATTTTGTTCTCCCTATTTTTGATCGAACCGTAGGTATCGGAAGGGGAACGAAAACAAACTGGAATCTTCTTTTCTTTCGCTCTCTTTCTCCCATTGGCCCTCTTTCTTCCCCATCTGTACCTACCTAAACTCACGTAAATTTTGACTAGTGAGGAAGTGGCAATGGGAGCTCATTATAGAAAGCTTCAATGGGAATGCTGGCGTGTGAAGGAGAAGAGGAGTTCGTGAGATCAAGCCAATCATCCTGCAAAATTTGTAGCAAGAACATAACTGCTAGTTCTCTTAGGCTGGGCTTATCCACCAAAGATCATAGAGGATTTGACATGGTGAAATGGCATCATCTGACTTGCTATCCAACCAAGTCACACCCATTATGCACACCAACGGACATTAAGGGTTTCTCTTCTTTGAAGGGCTCTGATCAGGACTTTCTGAGGAAACAGGTAGCAGAACCATCTTCAACTTAGTTCGTCTATGGTGATGACAGAACATAGATTGAAGAATCAGATGAGATGGAAGTTAAAAAAAAAAAGAGAAAGCTATTTGGAGCTGAAAATGAGAAACAAATTTGGAGGTGAAATTTTCTTTATTTGATGTCAAAAATAAGTACACGGATACTAATCTTCCAACAAACTGGAAATCCTTCAATACTATCTTTTTTAATGAACTGGAAGAAGGTCTTCATGATACAAAAAGATTGTTGCATTTGATTTTAATGGATTTCTTGCTAATACATATGTGAAAAGGTTTGAAGACCTCTTCACGCTCATCAGGGCATGACTAGATAAAAATCGATCGATGAGTTTCAAAACATCGACCATCACGCTCATGAGAGTGTGACGGTAGGCCCAAAAAAATCTATTAGATGTGGCACCCCTATGCCAAAATACTGCCGAAATTTGGACTGAAATTCGGGACTTAAAGAAATTAAAATGAAAATCATCTAAACTTAAATTAAATAAAAAATACATGATAAATATGATAATAAACATTGAATTATAGAGAAATAAACTGAGAGTGCTTAAGGGAAACTTTGAAAAAAGAAAACACTTACTTTGAATGCAATCAAATCCTCTCCCTTACCTCAAAATCCTTAAAGACTATGAAATGTTTTCAAGCAAATAACATGAAAGGCAAAGCCCTATGTTATCCTTTTTTTAGGTATAAAAAAATTAATATGAGACCCATCCTTTTTTAAATTAAAAAATTAAATGTGGCGATGGGGTTTTGATGGATAATTGTCATCAATGAAAGTTGTATGTGATAATATTTTTTCCTTGCAAATGCATTTCTTTATGGCTTAAATTGAAGCAAAACAACAAATGTAAATTCCATGGTAAAGTGAGTTCTCTTTCTCTCAAATTCCTTAAAATTAAAAAAGCTTTAATTAAAACTTGGGGAGGCTAATACTAAACTCACAAGAGACTTAAAATAAATTTGAAGTCTAGTTTTCAAATAAACATGGAAATTGATGTGGAGTTAAGAATGAATCCAAATTGGGTTTAATAGCTCTTATTTAAATATGGATGTGACTATGATGCTAGCCAATAAGCATGAATATGACTAAAGCAGTAGACACTGGGGTTATTATAACTTATTCCTAGTGAATTAAAAATGAATTCAATTGAACACAATTGAATATGAAGAATTTATATGAAGCTTGAGAGCTTACTTTTGAGCAAGAGTAGGTTCTGACATCTCACAAAATAGCATGAATAAGATTTTTCTTGACTATGTAAAGTGTCAAATTCATGAATAAATAGCAAGCTTGAAATATAATCAATTAAACATCAAGATAATTACATTCGATATTGAATGAAATGAAGACCTCAATTTAATGTAGAACAATAGGTGATTGGTGATGAACCTAAAAGTCAATTCTAAATTGAGAATAAGAGTTTGTAAGAAGTTCGATAGATTGCTTGCAAGCACAAGTTCAATTAAAGAGCTCGCTAATGAGTATGGACCTAACATTAAAGTTTAGAGATTCAATAAATAAACTCCATACAAGCAAATATGTAATATTTTGAATTACAAATAGAAACTTAGTTCTGCTCTAAATATGCCACATGATCAGTAATTCTTTGTACAAGCAGACAGATGGCGACACTAAATTAAATTCTGCATGAATGAAAGAGCTTCCTTCAATCCAAAATTAAAAAAATTCTTATTCCAATTGTGATTTTGAAAATCAATAATTTCATTGATTATATGAAATATTTTAAGCTAAAAATACTTGCGTGTGCTTAGATATGGAAATTTAGAGTACAAATTTTATTGTCTGAAAAGGCTGCGCAGGCTAAATTGGAATTAAATGAAAATATAAAATTAATCTCATGATTTAAAAATAAAATTATCTAAATTATTAAAAAGTCGCATGGGCCCCAACACTATATTGAATGCTTAAACTAGTGTTAGGATCGATAGGTTGCTTGTTGGTCTTAGATTTTAATAAAGCCTAAAAATCTAATTATTATAAGAATTTCAACTTAATAAAATATCTGAGAAGCTAATTTTATCATATGATAGTAGATCCGATCCTCTATTATTAAACTAATAGAGTCGATAAGATCTAAATAAATAAATTAAATGATCAAGCAAACTCATAAACCCCGATGATGGTTGTGTTGAATGAAGATTTCAACTAGAGGGAATACTTCTATCAAAATATGATATTAATTTAAGATCAAATTAAGAATAATTAAGAATCAATCTAAATGTTAAATATAATATATCATTAAGCCATTAATTATTAAATAAAATTTAATCCTTAAATATTTAAAGCAAACTCCATTCAATCCACCTTTTGCTACTATTTGTTAAATGTGATAAATTAAAAAAACTCTAGCTCACAAAGGAGCCAATGTCAAGTCAAGTATATTTCTATATTCACTCTCAATCAATCTCATGCTAGCAAGGACATGGCCCGTGTCCTCTATCTGCTTGGTTTGGCTAGTAGGCTCCACATATGACACAATTATGACTAGAGTCCTCTGATCAGGTGGTTGCCGCCAAATGACACCATTATATTATGATCACAATTGTAGCCCATATGGTCCCCAATGGCTCTGTACCTTGAGATTTGAATCATAGGGTACACTTGAAAGGGAAAAAAGCCCTCTATTAGCTATGGTATACTTAAGTTTGTCTCCTTAGACAAATACCAACTTGGTCTACAAGGATTTCTTGGACGACGCAACCCGTGATTGCTGACAGGGATCCTTTTGTCAAGTTGGATCGACTACCTCCTCTGACTAAGTAAACTAGGGACCACGACAGCTCAGGATGACGGAACCATGGGATCTAGATCAGGCACATCTGTGGTGTTTCTTTTCCATTTGAATGAAAAAATTATGTTGATGACACTGCGTAGATATGCTGATGTACTCATTAGGGTGATCAGGTGCAACATTTGAGGAATGATGTACTATCTTGAGAGATAGAAGTCACCATTCTATAATGGACCTAATCACCTAATAATGACTCCTAAGGATAATGGGTCTTCAAATGTACCAGAGATCTTTCCCCTACTTTACATGAAAAAGTAAAGTAGGATTTATTTTAAACTGAGTTCATTAAGTTTCCTATTGAGGCAAGCACCCATAGTTAATTATATCCAAAGGAATAAAATTCCTTAAGAATACTCTCGATTAAGGTAGATGATCATTATCTCCAAAGATTTCAAAGATAAGATTATCAATAAATTGGTTATTTTAGAAAATCAAGTGGAATTGATCAAAAGGAGGGAGTTATTATCGAAACCAAAGGGAGATGAGTAAGGGATGCTCAAAATATTAAGAAACCTAGTGAGCATCCCAAACTATCCTATGGTTGGGTTTTATATTTTTAAAATTTGAGAAGAATTATATATTTGAATTAAATTTTTATTAGAAATCTATGGCTTATAATTCCACAACACGAGATCGTGGAAATGCCTAAGAGGTGAGGATTTATGCTTGTAGCCCACAAAGGAAAACAACAACCTCATATCCTAAATCTAGAGAGCTTTGGCGAGGGCCAAAGCACGACCTAAATCTAAGGCAAAAAATGAGTATATGGTTTATCTCTACAAGAGAGACTAAACCACCCAACTATTGGACTTAAAACTGCCTAGGGGTGGCCGCCAACTAACTGATCCTATAATTTTAAATACATGTAGGCAAGTCTTATGCTTTGTAAGATAGTTAGGCTGTTGTTTATTTAGAAAGGAGACTAAGTCCTTAAACACACTCCCTAAGAAACTAGATCATGAAGGTCATGAATAAATGACTTAGTCTAATATAAATTTTGTTAAGTTTTATTTTAATTTTTGGACATTTTTATTTGACATAGGCTATGGGATTTCATATGCCTAATGCATGAGAAAATTGGTTATGGGCCAAAATACGAAAGGAGGTGTGTTTCCACCATGACTCTCAAAGGTCAAGCCATTTTCTTTAGTAAAGGTGAAAGCCCTCCATTAGCAAGAGTGAAGCAAGATGATTTATGCATGATGTGAGACATACAACATCCAGGTAAGGTGTTACTAAATATTTTATTATATTGATTTATGTCCTAGGCTTCAGGTGAGATTATGAGTTATTTAATTTATTTTTGAGTTGATTAATTGGATAAAAAATTTATTTTTTCTAAGAGTCTAATCGCATCCAGGACATTTAATAACCATCAAGCAATTAAGAAACTAGGAAAATCATGCCATCCTATTTGCACAATCATAAACATAACATCAAATAATTTATAAAATAAGTGCACACAAAATAAGAGGCTGGTGTGGTCAGGTTCCATTGCATAACCCAAAAAGAAATGTGGGTCACTGAGCCCTACCTTAATACAACTTAGATTACAAATGAATAATTACAATAAGAAGGAATTCATATTATGGGGGTCTTCATTCTTCATTTCTTTCTTCATTTCTTCATTTCTTCATTTCTTCATTTCTTCATTTCTTCATTTCTTCATTTCTTTCTTTCTTTTGGTTTGACTTGGGATGTAGTTTGCCCCAAAGCTTTACATGGTATATAAGACATAGTTTTATAACCAATGTTCACCTTAATTCCCTCATAACATTCATTCCAAATTTTGATTGCAAAATTTACATCAAAATGGGAAAGGTAAATCTAACTAAACCTACAATATAGAGATTAGCTAAACATACCACACAACCCAAGCAGTTGTATGAATAAGTTGGACTTAGCACCCCACACATGGGTAACCAAGTCCACCTATCCTAGTTTGGATTATGCTTAGGGGTATAAGCAACCTACACAGTAAAAAAATTTATGTTCTTATTATAGCGCCACTTGAGCACAATCTCCTATAGAAGACATGATTTGGCTAATATTAGCCTAACATCTATACTACGCACATACACCCTAACATCTAGTCTAAAAATATTATGTCACAAAATAAAATCAGGCATCAAACCATGCACCTCCCTAACATAGAGCTAGATATGGTGACTTAGCCTAATGTGTGTGCCATTTAAGGCTTGTGTGGCATGTCTTAGCTAGGATTTAAGGTTAGAATTTTTTAAGTGTGAGAGGTTTAACTTAGAGGGTGGATTTTATTTAAGTGATTTTAGTTGATTTATCAATTTTAGTTGATGATTTAATTTGGTTTGAATGAACTTACTCTTAGTTAATAAATGTTGTAGAGGGAGGAAAAGAGAAGATAACTTCTCTTTCATCCCTACCTTAAGTAATTTCTAAGATAGCTTCATTAATAATTTTTCTTTAGTAAATGTTTTATTATGTGTTTTAATTAACCCTAAATTTAGATTTTTTTTTTCTAAATAGCTGTATTTAATAAGAATGGCATCTTAGGATTAGCTAAGGTGGATTACTACCACATAACACACACCCCTATAGATGTTGATGCTTTTGACACACACTGTAATTGCTAACTCTAGTCAGACAATCAAAGCCTCAGACTCAGCTTCATTGTTGGTGCATGGATTGAAAAGATAGTATGAGAATCTCATCACATCATAGTCTGGAGTTAAGAGAATGATTCTTACCTCGCCTTTCCTGGAAGAGTAGATCATGGTTCTTCTCCTTTTTGAATGGAAGCCACACCATCAAAATACATCTCCCAACGGTGTTTGTTAATCTCCCCTAAGTTCATGATTTATTCATTGGGAAGATCATCACTAAGCGAAGAATCAATAGGAAGTGGGTGTGCTGTTAAGAAATTTGCTAGTTCCTGTCCTTTTACAGCATGGAGGGGTATGAATGTGATGTCAAACTGCAAGAGAATCGTGGACCAATGTGCCAACTGTCTAGATAATGTCTGTTGTGTCATAAGATACTATAGTGGATTGATTCTTGAAATCAAGTTTATCTTATAAGAAATCATATAGTGTCGTAGCTTTTGGGATGCAAAGATGAGAGCTAAGCAATGTTTCTCAATAGGTGGGTAGTTTGCTTTAGCAAGGATCAGATGATGGTTGAGGTAGTAGAGAGTGTTCTCCTTCCCTTCATCATTGGTTTGGGCCAACAAAATGCCAAGGGAGTTGTCCAATGTAGCAGTGTAGAGGATAAGTGGCTTGCCTAAGAAAGGGCTTGCTAGAATTGCCAGCTTCACCAAATACTGGTTGACGTCTTCAAAAGCATGTTGACACTTTTCATTCCACTTGAACTCAGTGTCATTTTTAACAAGTGCTGAAAATGGCTTGTATCTCCCCAATAAATTGGAGATAAAGCATCTTAGATACGACAATTGCCCGTAGAAAGACCTGAGTTGAGGTAGACTTTTAGGGGGTGTTATTTCTAAGATAACTTTGATTTTCTATTGGTCTATCTCTATTCCCTGGTGCCGGAAAATGAACCCGAGGAACTTCCCTGAAGCCTCTTTGAATGAACACTTCAGGTCATTTTGAGGTTGAATTGTCTTAACCGTTCAAAAACTACTCTCAAGTCAAAGAGATGATCTTCCTTTTCTTTGCTTTTGACTACTAGATCATCAACATAACATTCAACTTGATGATGAATGAGTTTATTGAAGGTCTGAGTCATGGCCCGTTAGTATGTAGCACCGGCATTTTTAAGGCTGAAAGGCATGACCTTATAATAATAGATTCCGATCGAGGTTCAAAAAGCAATATTCCTTTCATCCTTGGGGGCCATCTTAATTTGGTTGTAGCTAGATGACCATCCATAAAGGAGAAAACTACATGAGGTGAGGCAATGTCCACCATTAATTCTGGTATAGGAAGTGGAAATTCATCCTTAGGACATACCTTATTTAAGTCTTTGAAATTGATGCATATGCAAATTTGGCCATTCTTTTTCTTAATTAGTATGACACTAGCTAACTAGGTAGGGTATTTTTCTTCCTTGATAAAACCTCATCGATCAGTTTCTTGACTTCAAAAATGACCTGTTGTTTGATTTCTAATCATATGCATTTAGAAGCTTGCTTGATAGGGTTAGCATTTTGGTCTATTGCTAGTTTATGGATTGTTACGTCAAGAGATAATCTGTACATCTCTTCATAGTTCCATGCAAAGCAGTACTTAAACTCAGTCAATAGCCTAACTAAGTCATTGGTTTCTTCTTCATTCAACAGAGAGATGATGTATGTAAGGCGTGGATCTTCTTCTGTCTCGAGGTTGATTTCTTTGAGTTTGTCGATAGTTAAATGGATTTTTCTCTTCAAATTATGGAGGTGCATCTTTGATTTGAAGATCATCTGGATCATTTGAAGTTTCTAAACACACTTTCTCGTAAGAGTTAGTGTGGTTTGAGAAGAACTTATCAGACTCTAGATGATTGGTGACAACTAGGCCATAACCATTGTTGTCGACTAGACCCACAGTACTAAATCTTAATCTTGGTCTTGATTGTGCATCCCTGCCTTTATTGTTCTACAACTTCTCAAAATACTAGGACCTATTCCTGGACCATGTATAAGGATTCAAACTTTTCTTTGCAAGATTATGTACACAAGGCGAGTACCAATTAATAGGTAATTCCATTAAATCTTTATATAAATTATCCTCAAGTTCTACATCAGCTTCTATACTTGAGGATGATGGTCCCAATTGGAACCTCTTTTAGCTTGACATCCAAGGAAGATCTAGGGGCTTCTTTAACTATTAAACCCTCAGCTTTCTAAGAAGAAAGTAGGGTTAGAGCTAAAGTTCCCAACTACTTCCTAATGGTTTTACATAATCCTGATTCAAATACATTCATGCTTTTCTTGGATGCCTGGTCTTCATCACTATCTGGCTCGAGTGTCACCTCCAATGAAGCTCACTAAGAGGGGTTGGCTGGTGTGCTTATCACATGAGACTCATCTTTTGAGCTGGATTCCAAGTCTATGTGAATAGCTGGAGTACTCCTATGAATTAAAACATTGCCCCTGTTGGCTGGAGGCCAACCAGGGGGTCTTCCACCTCTGGAACTGCTTCTGTATGTACCTCTACCTCTACCTGGTGGAGGTCGAGTCATCCTACCCATATGTCCGTATGGTGGAACGAACTGTGGGTGGAATGTAACATGTGGCCCTACCTCTTCCTTGGTGTCCCTTTCTCACTCACTTGTACTTTTCTTTTTCATTTCTTTTTCTTTTTCTTTTTTTTTCTTCTTTTTTTTTCTTTTGCATTTGAATTTTGACCAAGTTTGCGAGAATAGACATTTTGATTTTGAGTAAGATAGTAGGTCACATCTTCATATATCTCAACCTCTCTAACTAAAAATGGCTTTTCAACTCCTTTGACATAGTATTTGATTCCATCTCTTCGAAACTTGATGCACTGATGAAGAGAGGATGGAATCATCTTATTCTGGTGTATCCAAGGCCTATCGAGGAAAGTAGTGAATGATGTATTTGAATCAATTATATAGAATTTGGCTTCAGTCTTCTATTCGCCTATTTCCAAAGGTAATACTATGGAGCCTAAAGCCCTCTCACCCTATTCATTGAATCCTTTCAACATCATCCAATCTTCTAAGAGCTTAGAGATGTCAATCCTTAAATAAGCAAGAGTTTTCAGGCTCATGATGTTCACTGATGCATCTGGATCAACTAAAATCCTATAAAGTATGAATCTGCCCATATCCACTATGATGTAGAGGGGACGGTTGTGCTCCATGTCCCCAGAAAGGTCTCTCTGAATGTGACTGGGCTTCTTTTGAATAATGTGCCTCCTCTCCAAAGTGATCATCAAGCTAAGCATATCTGATCAAGAGCCTTGATTAATGATTCCCTCATCTCTTTGGATAAGACAATGGCATCATATATGCTTAGTTTAGCTGACGACTCTCTTAGGTGAGCGAGGATATTGTAGTCAACTCTAGGCTGATCCTCCATAAGCATATCCATGGGTGGAGCATCCTGTGGAGGGGCTTCTTGCTCGTTGGTACCAATGACTTGTTTACCTTTTTATTGAGGAACTACCCTAGGAGGTAGAACATTGCCACTGCGAAGGTTATCTTCGGTGATCTTGTGGCAGGTTAGTGCAAGATTCTACCTGCTCGTTAGGCATACCTACAACTTCTCCTATAGATGATTCCAAGTCTATATTAAGAGTTGAACCCGTAGTATTCAGAAAAAGGAAAGTCTATTTTTGAATAAGAAGGAAGTTGATCGGAGTTGTTATAATTATTAATACTTGAAGAGTTTTCTAAAGGAGTAGAATCAGATAACCAATCAGAAGTAAAATAGATGTAATTTAAGCTATCTTTATTCCTCGATTTCTTAGATTTAAAAGGAGGTATGTAGTATAAATCTAGTAAAGTAAGTGGGGTGAGGGATTTGATGCCCTCATCCGCCGATACAAGATATCTACTAGAAGAAGAGCAGCTGAAGGAGGAGTGCCTGCTGAAGTAGTAGCTGCAACAGTGGAACGTAGGCTAGGCTCGATCGGTGGTTGCACTACTTTGTTATCCCGGGCAAGTATGTGCTGCTGCTACTGAGCTCCTACTTTCCCCAAGTTGTCTTTGGCAACTTGCGAAGCTTCCTTGATGTTGGAGGTTTGAGCTGCCTCAAGAACCTGTAAAGAAAGTTTCTTGATTTTAGAGATAATCATTTTAGAGGTTTGGGATAAAGATCACATGCATCCACAAGGATTATCCTAACAGAACTGGATGGTTATTCTATTAGATATTCCTTAAGGATAACTATAGTGCCTGACTTGTAGCTATGCTCAAGCCAGTCCTTAAATATAAAGCAATCCTCCAAAACATGGCCTAGCATGCGGTGGTAGGGGCAAAAGTTAGGATCATTACCGCCACTTCCTAACTTTAGGAAAATTAGGTTTCTTTAAGAGGTTCTTAAAGATTTTCCTGACTACCTCCCTCTTAAATAAATAAGTTTTATTTAATTTATCCAAAAGAGTAGGTGGATGATAGCTACCTAGGGGCGAGTATGTGTACCACTGCTGAAAATATGGCTGAGGAGAAGGTGGCGAAGGCCGTGGAGGCTACTATGGCAGTCGGCAGGATGGAATCAGTGGTGGTAAAAGAGGTGGAAGCAATGACTGTGGAGCTCGAGGTCTCTCATACTGATCTCTGGTTAGTTGCTTTCCCTTATCTAATGTTGCTACCCCCCTGACTTCTTTTCATAAGCTATATGTGGCTTTGGATTTAATGATTGATCCTGAAAAGGAAACTATTTGGTCTCTCCTTGTAGACTAGCCACCTTGTTGATTAGCTTCTCAAATATCTTTATCTTGGAACCATTAAGCATGAAGGCGACCGGGCCATGAATATTCTTTAGTACAATTTCAATAGCATGATGTTCAAATAACTGTCGTTTGCATTTCATGCTTAAATTATGCCATCTAAGAATATAATCAATGAGAGACTCACCGGGGTGTTGTTGTGCTACAATGAGATCTCCCACAGTTACCCTTTGCTGAGATCCAACAAACCTCTTAATAAAGAGTTCCTCCAACTAAGCAAAAGTCTTCACTGAATTATTGGGGAGTTCAGCATACCAATTAAAAGCTATGCCTGCTAAATTGGTGATAAAGAGACAGAACAATAGTGCATCATTACCAGCAGCATTGCAATAGCTAGCCTTGAAGTGCGCTATATGCTGGCGAGGGTTCCCACTGCTATCAAAACTTTTGAAAGAAGTAGTCACAAAACCCTTAAGATATTAGATAATATCGAATTCCTTTAGGCAGGGTCTACCCTTTGGAATTGATGAACCACCTCAGGCTTGCGCTAGGGCTTCTTTTACCTGTTGTTCAACCATGTGTTTGATATCTTTTTTCTTATATGGAGGTACTATTCACTACCTTCCTTACAAGCTAGTGTTGCCCTGCTCTACTAGAGTGAACTCTTGGGTTGGTCCAGAACATGCAATAAATCAGGTTGACTAGTCTCCATAATGGTAAGATGTGCTGCTGGAGCTTAATTTTGAAGTGCTAGAACTACCACTAGGAAATCTTCAAGCCTCTTTCCCATCTTATAAATCTGCTCATCCTTCTATTTGAGTTGTTGAAGGAGGGGTTGGGTCGAATAGGCTGTATCATCCTGTTAGGCCGCAACACCTTTCGAACTCTGATGATTTCGAAGGAGGGAACCACTGGTATCAACCATATGCACTTCTGGTGAGTCTTCTAGCAAATCATCTTCATTGGGATCAATGCTAACCTTCTCTTCCTTGAGGTTAGACTAGTCATACCCTAGGATTTCCTTCTTCTCAGTGAGATACTGTGCTACGATATCATCCAAGGAGCGATCCAAATGTGCAGGCACAAATGATCACAGCTGACTGATGGTGAGATCATGGTTATGAACAGAGATACAACTGACCTCCCATGCTACTAGAGAGCTAACCTTGTGAGGGTTATTCTCACTAGAGGATACATGTTCATGGTTGTCACCTGCCATAGGTGGAGTGCTGCTCCTGGGAGGATCTATCACCATGGGGACAATAGAACTATCTCCTTCTCCCTCCACTGCTACTATATCCATGATCTGCTAAGGTGGTGGTTGTGATGGCCTGACTACAATGCTACAAGGTCGTCACTCCCTCTTTACTGCAACAAAAGTAGGAGGTCGAGCAGGAGAGCTCGGCCTTACCTTAGTCAGCGATGTAGATGAAATGGGATCCCTTGGCCATAGTCGGATCACCAGTGGAGATTTCTTTTCCCTCGATGCTGCCTTCCTGGCTTTAGATGGAACTGTAGAAGATGGGACCTACATGGCGGATAGAGTAGCGTGTGGTGGAGACAACACCGACTCTCTAGGGGCTCTCTTCCCATGATGTAGTAGTCAATAGAATACTATGTGATGACGCGTGTGTAGCACGATCGGGAAATCTACAAGGGCGAGGTTCGAATGCCCGGCATACCTTCACCTCTCTCGTAGTAACATGAACCGACGACTCTCGCCTTCTCTGATGCTCACCTACACTATGAGAACCGATAAATCAAACGAGCACTAACTTTGACCTTCGTAAGCCCAACTTGGCAGAAGCCCCGAGGCCATATAATCTTCTCTTATCTCTAGTAGGTGCCTCATAATAAACTGTAGGTGGACATGACACTGTAATCCTCCTTAAAACTTCCTCTCCATCAATTCCAAAAAGAGGATGGAACTTGATCTATGTAATCAAAGGAGAAGCTACCCTGGGTGACTCCTCTACTGCAATGTGAGATACTACTTCCATCTCCTTGGCATTGCGCACATGATGTCGCTTGATCTTGCCGCTCTTATTATGCTGTTGAGTTCTTCTGGGTGGAGCAGTAAGGGAACTAGACCCTATCTCAAAGGTAGGGGAGACTGTCCCTAGAGCCAGGGTGGCCCTCCCCTTAGAGGAAGCTAGTAAGTGGGCACTAGCCCATACTGGGGCAGTGATGGGAACAACTGAACACAAGGGTACTAGAGCTACTACGGGAACCTCCACCGCCTTCCTCTTTAGTGAGAGAATTTCAGAATCTTAAGGCATCTCAACATGGATGACTTGCTTCTGCCCAATCACCACATTCCTATTGACGGTGGTGAGGGTAGCCCCCTCACAAGTGATCTTGGCCCCCTCAAATCCTCAACCAAAGTGTATCAGATGAGCGAAATCAATTTGTGGGGAGGCTGGCCTGATCCAAGGCCAAATCCATCCCAAAGGGGAAAGTGAACACATACTTCTGAGCATCCATTTTAGCACTGTACTGAACTTGAGAAAAAGTTATCTGAGACTGAACTGGAACTCTGTAATTATTGGAAACAAACTCAAATCAGATTTTATGTTTTGATATTTTACTAAATTTTTAAATTTAGTTTAGAATTTGAACTCACACTCAACAATTTGAACATGTTAAGTGGGGATCATTAAATTTAGGAGAGAAATTTTGAATGAATTGGAGAAGAGATTTTATGTTTAGAATCCACTTTCAACAAATTTTTGTATGTTAAAAATGGGTTCAAATATTTTGAAGAGATTTTTGATTCTTCCACTGGTTCATATTTGAATTTTATTTTTATGTTTGGGGGCCCTTTATTTAAAAAAAATTGAGTTTTTTAAATAGAGGGTCAATTGATTTTGTTTGGGATTACTCATTTAGTAAATTTGGGTATGCTAAATGAGATGTCTAAAAATAATTTTCTTTTTGCTTGTTTGCTCCAATGTGTATCATGTGTGAATTTAGAAATGGAATCTTTACTTAGCAAATATGTGTATGCTAAATAAAGCCCAAATCTAAATTTTATTTTGATTTTGAAAATGGGATCTTTACTTAGCAAATTTGTGTATTCTAAATAAAAATCCAAATGTGTTTGAATTTTTTTTGTTTTGGTTATGAAAAGAGGATCTTTACTTAGCAAATTTGTGTATGCTAAATAAAGTCAAAATGTGTTTGATTTTTGTTTTGGTTTTGAAAAAAGGATCGTTACTTAACCACTTTGTGTATGTTAAATAAAGTCCAAACGTGTTTGATTTTTGTTTTGATTTTGTGTTATTTTTTAAAGGAGGGATTTCTATTTAACAAGCATGGTGTGTTAAATGGAATCCAATTTATTTTTTCAATTTTCTTTTTGAAAAATGAAACTCTCATTTGACAAATTTTGGTATGTCAAATGGAATTCGAATGTATTTTAATTCTCATGTAAAATGGAAATCAATCATGTTTTATTTTTAAAGATGAAATTTTTGTGTGTGATTATTGCTTTTTGAAAGGAATTCAAACTTAATACATGTGTACTGTGTTGAGTGGAATTTTAATTGGTGTAATTTTTTTTGAAAATGGAACCTCCATCCAACATATTTGGATACATTGAATTAAGAGGCTTATCTTTAAATTTGTACTTTTTGAAAAGAAATAAATTCCAATTTCAACATATGTGAGATATATTGAAATGGAATTTCAATTTTATGATATGGTTTTATTTGTAAATGAAATCTTCATTCAATAAATTAGGGTATGTTGAGTGAGGATGTTCATTTTCAAATATGTACTTTTGAAAGATGGTTTTGATTTTTTTTTTTAAATTTAGAAATGACATCTTCATTCAATAAATTTGAGTATATTGAATGAGGGTGTTCATATGTGCTTTTGAAAGATGATTTGATTTTAGTTTTGAGAAGAACCTACATATAACAATTCTAAAGATTGTTAGATGGGGTTGAATTATATATATTTTCTGAAAATTTTTTGTGCAAATATTTTATTATGTGAATTTTGGAAATTTCTTTTGAAAAGTGATATTTTTATAAAGGATTTATTTTTCTTATTTGTGAAATGAACATTACCTTGCCCTAGAAATGGAAGGAGGTTCAACAAGGTTTTTAGTAATCTCTTTTATTAAATTTTATTTTCACCTATTGGGGGACCCAATAGGGGTTTTAAGATCTACATGGAGTGAGGTCCTAAAACCTAAAGGATGTTGGCTAGCTTAGCTTAAAAATAAAATGTGCTAAGTGCAAATGAAAAAGATGGATAATCTCATATTCATATAAAATACAAATCCACTATCGACACTTGGAGACAATGATCATTTACCAAAGATGGAGAGAAGAACCTTCCCAAGCGGAGTCTCCAGAAAAATCTGTGGTGTTTATTTTCCATTTAAATAAAAAAATATTGTTGATGACACCATGTAGATCCACTGATGTACTCATTAGATGATCTGAAGCGACATTGAGGAATGATGTACTATCTCGAGAGATAGAAGTCACCATCCTACAATGGACCTAATCACTTAATAAGGACTCCTAAGGACAATGGGTCTTCGAATGTACCATATATCTTTCCACTACTTTAAATGGAAAAGTAAAGTAGGGTTTATTTTAAACTGGGTTTATTAAGTTCTCTATGGAGGCAAGCCCCCATAGTTAATTACATCTTATGAAATAAAATTCCTTATGAATACTCTCGACTAAGGTAGATGATCATTGTCTCCAAAGATTTCAAAGATAGGATTGTCAACAAACTGGTTATTTTGGAAAATCAAGTGGAATTGATCAAAAGGAGGGAGTTATTATTGAAACCAAAGGGAGATGAGTAGGGGATGCTCATGATATTAGGAAACCTAGTGAGCATCCTAAAATATTCTATGGCTGGGCTTTATATTTTTGAAATTTGAGAAGAATTATATGTTTGAATTGTATTTTTATTAGAAATCTAGGGCTTATAATTCCACAACACAAGATCATAGAAATGCCTAAGAGGTGAGGATTTATTCTTGTAGCCAGCAAAGGCAAACAACATCCTCAGATCCTAAATCTAGGGGGCTTTGGCGAGGGCCAAAGCACGACCTAAATCAAAGGTGAAAAATGGGTATATGGTTTATCTCTACAAGAGAGACTAAACCACTTGACTGTTGGACTTACAACCATCTAGGGTGGCTGCCAACTAACTCATCCTACGATTTTGAATACATGTAGGCAAGTCTTATGCTTTGTAAGATAGCTAGGCTATTGTTTATTTAGAAAAGGGACTAATTCCTTAAACACACTCCCTAAGAAATTAGATCATGAAGGTCATGAATAAATGACTTAGTCTAATGCAGATTTTATTAAGTTTTATTTTAATTTTTGGACATTTTTATTTGACACAGGCTATGGGATTTCATATGCCTAATGCATGAGAAAATTGGTTATGGGCCAAAATCAGAAAGAAGGAGGTGTGTTTCCACTATGGCTCTCAAAGGTCAAGCCATTTTCTTTGGCGAAGCTAGAAGCCCTCCATTAGCAAGAGTGAAGCAATATGATTTGTGCATGATGTGAGACATATAACATCCAGCTAAGGGGTTGCTAAATCATTTATTATCTTTATTTATGTCCTAGGCTTTAGGTGAGGTTATGAGTTATTTAATTTAATTTTGAGTTGATTAATTGGATATAAAATTTATTTTTCCTAAGAGTCTAATCACATCCAGGCCATTCAACAACCATCAAACAATTAAGAAACTAGGAAAATCATGCCATACTATTCATAAACATAACATCAATCAATTTATAAAATTAGCGCAAAAGGAATAAGAGGCCGGTGTGGTCGGGTTCCACCTCACAACCGAAAAAGAAGTGTTGGTAGCCGAGCTCTACCCTTATACAACTCATATTACAAATGAATAATTATAATTAGAAGGAATTCATATTATGGGGGTCTTCATTCTTCATTTCTTTCTTTCTTTTAGTTTGACTTGGGATGTAGTTTTCTCCAAGGCTTCATATTGTGTATAAGACATGGTCTTATAACCAATGTTCACCTAATTCCCCCATAACATTCATTTCAAATTTTAATTGTAAAGTTTATATCAAAATTGAAAAGATAAATCTAACTAAACCTGCAAAATAGAAATTAGCTAAACATACCACACAACCAAAGCAGTTGTATTAATAAGTTAGACTTAGCACCCCACACATGGGTAACCAAATCCACCTATCCTAGTTTAGATTATACTTAGGGGTATAAGCAACCTGCACAGAAAAAATAATTATATTCTTATTATAGCACCCCTTGAGCACAATCCCCTGGAGAAGACATGATTAGGATAATATCGGCTTAACATCTAGACTACGCACATATACCCTAACATCCAGTCTAAAAATATTACATCACAAAATAAAATCAAACATTAAACCATGCACCGCCCTAACATAGAGCTAGAAATGGTGACTTAGCCTAATGTGTGTGTCATTTAAGGCTTATATGGCATATCTTAGGTAGGCTTTAAGGTTAGACTTTTCTAAGTGTGAGAGGTTTAACTTAGAGGGTGATTTTAGTTTAAGTGATTTTAGTTGATTTGTCAATTTTAGTTGGTAATTTAATTTGGTTTGAATGAACCTACTCTTAGTTACTAAATGTTGTAAGCAAGAGAAGAGAAGAGAACTTCTCTTTCATCTCTACCTTAAGTAATTTCTAAGGTAGCTTGATTAATGATTTTTTAGTGAATATTTTATTATGTGTTTTAATTAATCCTAAATTTAAATTTTCTCTAAATAGCCCTATTTAATAACAAAGGCATCTTAGGATTAGTTAAAGTAGGTTACTACCACATAACACACACACATTTAGTTCTTTCCACCATGTATACCATGCATATGAATGATCCTAAGCATACCTATAAATGTAATGAAAATTTTAGCACACTTTAATGATGAATGCTAAGAGATATGATTTGAAAATTTGGATGTTTCATTAATGCATATTTTTATTATGTAGAACAAGTGGTATTTCCCATCCATTAACAGAATGCACATCCATATGTATAAAAGATATAAGTGAGTACGGTGCCATTATTTTCTACACCAGGGGCGCAAGGTACAAGACTTACTTAGGGTTACTTAAAGCCTCACAGCCCCGAGATGTCCAAACTAATATACCACTTTTCTTAAATACATGTAGATGTACAAAGAGAAACAAACGGATGAAGATCATGAAAAGATTATGTTTGATTTGGTTGTATAATTTACATGTGTAAATGTAAAGATCCTTCTTAAGTCATAACATAGAAATTCATAGGAATAGATTTAAGCAAGTGTTATGTTTTTTTCAAATGAACTATACTCTTTGCAAATCCTATTCAAATCTAAGTTAAGAGAAGAGAAAAAAGCAACATAAAACACATTTTATACTATAATCACAAACAAGCTTATAAGTACTTATAAATAACATCGCATCATTCATAATCTTTGATTTATAGATTTTGAAAATAATTTTTGGTTTAATAGTCATAATAGCCACTTATATTCTTAATTTTAGCCAAAATATGCAATTTATCATAAAATGAAATATTTTATTTAATTGATTTTTCAAAAGAAATGAATGCACGATTTCATATGGAAAATAATATTTAACATGCATCGAAAGAAATAAAGGGATGTAAGCACATGACTTCATTCACCCTAATTACTTATTAAGGACAATCATATAAAATGGAATTATTTAAAATGAATCAAAATTCTTTAAAGAGATTTTTATTTTTGAATTTAATTTGACTTAAGAAATGTGAAAAGGGTTTGCTGGTCCAAACCCATTTCCCACATGTGTGAATTGGTTTAGTTTAATTTTAGAACAATTAAGTTGATTTTATGTTTAGTTTAGGTTAAAGTATGAATTAAATCCATTAATTACCCCTTACCTATACCACTTTAACATAATTAAATAAGTAATTATGAGCCAACATATGATATGCAATAAAATGAAATTTAAATCACCAATGCGCCTAAGAAATAAAGGGGCCTAATGCAATTAGCTTACAATTATTGATTAATTAAGCTAAAGCATTTAATTAAGTACTTTCATAACCATACTACACATGTAGTTTGATTATAATTTCCTTTGAAGTCTCTTAGGTTATAGAACAGCTAAGAATCTACCCAAGATTAAGTGATTAAGTTCTTAATAATTTAGTTTTGAGTTTGATTAATTTAATTAATTAATCAGTTGATTAAGCCATTAATTAATTTGTAAATCAATTAAGTGTTTATCCAAATGAAATAAACTTAGGGGAAAAGATTGGAAAAGACATCCTAATATTATTCCCTAAGTCCATTCACCATTTCATGATGATTAGCAAACTTAATTAATATATTTATCACTATTTAATAAGTTAATTAATTATTTAATTAATTAAGAAAGTGATTAGGGGTGAAACAAGCAATTCTTCTAATTAATCCATTAATAAATTCCAAGAAAATCGTGGGAGGCTGAGATCATCCCACTAATCAACCTTGGGAAGTTTGAAATTAATTATAGAAGTAATTAATGAGTAATGATCTTTATTGCATTTCTAATAAAACCCAAATTGAGTTAAAATCACTACTCAAAATTAATTAAATTAAATTTTATATTATTATCCTTTGAATTATCTTTAAAAAGAACTTGAGTTTGTATTTTTTTGGATTTTTCTGTAATTAGTTATGAATTTTGGAAATTTTAGCATTAAAAATGAATTAATTAATCCCCTAATCCCATCAGGCCACGTGGCGGTTGATGCGGCACCCTGACACATCGTGCTTTCCATGTGGTGAGATGAGATAGGTTATTTAAGTTGTCACATCTGTCGAGTTAGTCGGCGTGGGACTTTTCTAGCCATCCAATCTAAGATCGGACGACTAATCCATAGCTTAAATCAAAGGAGGATGTGTCATGATTTAGTCATAACTGTTCATTCTAATCATGCTGAATAGACGATGTGTGATCTGTCTCCTCCCTAGCGGCGAGAGACGAATGCCTTTCGTCGATCGTTGCTTGATTCAAGCTCACCTAAGCTCGGATGGAGTTCAAACTCACCTCACACTTTTAGGGAAGCACAGTCAATGTATCTACTAGTCAAGATCTCAAAGGATGGAAGTTTTCTTCAAAAAGGACCAAATAATTTTTTCTATAGCTATGGTTTCAATGGCATACCTCATCGGAGGCTATCAATGACGCTTCCAATAGAGAAGGTAACTTTATTTAGTAGAGATGAAATTTAGTTGAAGCTATTGGCTCTTGATTTGAATTGGATAGTTTGGTTGACCAAGCTTCCCTTTAATGGTGAATGGGATTGATCAATGTGATGCTTCTCATTGCTTGGAGACTTGGGAAATGACTTGGATGAGCTCGATGAAGTCCACTGATGGTGCTTGCAAGGTTAATTTGGTTTTTATGGAGAATTTAGTGAGTTGGATCTTCAAGTGACCTCCCCTATTTCAAATTTAAGCAAAAACTGAGAAGGAGAAATCAATGGAGCTTAGGAAGGGCTTGGAAGAGCTTGGGGAGCATTGACTCACTCTCCTTGGCTCTATCAAATTGAGTTCTTATGGTTTGAGTGGGAATGAGGGGGAGTATATCTCCCCCTCCTTGGATAGAATGGTGGAAGGCTGAAATTCCATTTTTGATCAATGGGTGAGATTGGTTGATCAGTTTTGGTTGTTTAGCATCCCATGTGAGTCATTTTTGGCGGAGTAGTGGAGGAGTGTGAGTGCTCATGTGCTAGGTGAGTGCATTTTGTGATCCAAGTGCTCAATTTCTATTGGAGGGGTTAGTTTAGCCTTGGGTTGGGTCATGGCCGACCCAAGCTCATTGGGCCATGTTCACCACCGTCCTTGGTGGCCCATGTGGCCCACTAGGAGGATGCTAAGCAACCTTGAGAAAGAATTGGCCAAATTTAAGTGAATTTGGCCATAGGATTCCCTTTGACCTAAAGGCAAAATGGTCATTTGGCTACAATTTTTGATTTGGCAGATTTGAAATGATTTAAAAATGGGTTGGGCCAAATTTCAAGTGATTTGGAGTTCATTTGGTTTGAATTGGTTCAATTTGACCCATTTAGGTCAAGTTGGGTCAAATAGGGTTAGGTTGGCCAATTGGTCAAATTGGGTCAAACCATGGGTTAGGTCAAGTTCAAATGATCATTTGGAGCTTATGGGTATCATTGGTTTGGTTCCATTTGGTTTAAATTCAATTTTGGTTCATTTAGGTTCATTTAGGTCAAATGGGTCAAGTTGAACAATTTGACCCATTTGACCCAATTGGGTTAGGTCATGGGTTGGTATAGGCTTGGTTGATCATTTGAAATGTATTGTAATCTTCGGTTTCAATCAATTTTGATTTGGTTTGATTTTAAGTTGGTTTAAACATTTAGGTCAAGTTGGGTTCTTGGCCAATTGGGCTAGGTTGGGTCCAATTGGTCAATTGAGGCTTTGGTCAAGTTCAACAATCAATTTAGAATGAATTTGACCCATTGGTTGTAATCAATTTCGCTTAGATCAAGATTTGACCTATTTTGACTTTTTAGGTCAATTTGGGTCAACTTAGGTCAAGTGGCCAATTAGGCTTGGTTTGGCTCAATTGATGGTTTGGTCAAGTTCAATCATTGATTATGGATTGGTTTAGATCAATGATTTCAATCAATTTGGATTATAGTGAATTTTGGCTTATTTAGGTTTCATTTGGGCTAAGTGTTGACTTGGTCAAAGGCTAGATTTGATTGGTTTGACCTAATTTGAGTGATTGATCATCCTAGGATGACTGTTGATCACAATGTGAGGTTTAGATGGGCTTAGTTCAATCCAATTTGGGTTGGATTAGAATTTGGCTCAAAAAGGTGCTTTAGGTCACTTTTGGTCAAGTGAGCCTAAGTGGGTTAATTGGCTTGATCAGGGCTTGATCAAGTTTGGTTGAACTCACATATGGACTTATGACGGAAATATAAATCCAATTCCATGTGATTTGGAGTCAAATGAGTTTTGATTCATTTGACAATTTCAAGTCAAAAGGGTAAGTATGGGTTTGACTTGGGTTAGTTTTATTTTGGTTTGGTGATTATAGTTTATGTTTATATTTGGGCATGTGATTGAAGGAATTACTGTATGAAGAGAAGATCCAAAGGTTTGGATTGATTTGAGAATGATTTGGCTAAGTTCAAGGATTTTACTTGAAAGAGTATAAGTTGGATTTTAATTGGATTTATATTTGAGTTTTGAATTTAGTTTTGGTTATTTGAATTTATATTTCATTTATATTTGTGAATATAAATGAGTTATGAGGAAAAATTTTGAGTTTGGAGTGATTTGGATTTGGTTTGAGCTAAGTCCATAAGATGAAATCAAAGGGCTTAGTAAAGATTTTAGGATTTGAATTCAATCATGAGTTTCAATCATTTGATTTGGAATTGATTTATGATTTGGATTTTGGAATTAATTTATAATTCTTGAAAAAAATAAATTGGTTTGGAATTGATTTAAGATTTGATTTGGAATTGATTCATGATTTAAGAAAATCAATTGAGTTGTAATTGACGTAAGCTTTGATTTGGGATTGGTTTGAAGGAGGGAAGCAAGGATTGGGTTTAAGATATATGGTAGGCAAGTCTTCCTAATACCCCTAAGGCATATCCTATTCCTATGGCTAACTCTTCTAATCATGTGCTTATGACTAATCTATTTGCTCTCTATATTAAATGGATCTTCAGAGCACACAAGTCATCATGAAGCTAAGTAGTGGAGCCAAAATTCATCTAGCTAATGCTATTATCAATACTGGGCATGTTAGAGGTACTATTCAATTTAGTGGTGTAGACTTCTTAGTCATTGGTACTATAAATAATCCTTTATCTGAAGCACCTGCATATTGTACACACCAACCTGTGCAGGGAAGGAGGACAACTGGAATGGTCGCTACTATTACTAAGGTTTCTCGAAAGAGAACCTAAAGATTCAAAAGATTGGGTCATTCTGAGGTGCCAGTCATGAAAAGAACCGTCACTGGGCAGAAAGTTTCAGTCATGTGTATGAATGCGACCACTCTGCTAGTTGAACCTTTTGCACTAGGAAGGCATGATGCAAAAGCCTCCTCTTATGGAGAAAAACTAACTATAAGATAGAGGAGAAGAAGGAATGCTGGGTTGCGAGCTTATCAGCTCTCACCTGGGCCATCTATTACATAACCAACCTTACAACCAGAAGCGAGTATTCCCACCCCACAATATATTTTAAAATTTTGAGATGGGTGAAAAGGAATAACTCTACTAGTAATGTTAAGCAGTTTTTTTGGGCTAAAAAAAAGTCAGCTCTAACCCTTCAGAGGAAATAACCTGAAACTCTATTTGCTCGACTACATAGAGTCCTAATGGTTGTCAAGGAAAAAATTCTTATGTAGAAGAGGCATCAAAGGCTAATTGCTAGAGAAGCCAAAAAAATGTTCCACTACAAAAGCTACCATCACTGGTAGTAAGAGCTCAAGATCGTCCTAAGCATCTCCTGCATAATGAGCATCGGGGTGTGACACCTAGACCACATGTCCAGGAATCCTCTGCCGAAAGGTCCCAGCAAAAAAAAAGGGAAAACAAATATGGAGGCCAAAGCCTCGAGAAGAAGTAGCAATGCAAAAGCTTTTTCATTTGGAAGCAAGCTAACCTAGAAATAGTGGAGAAAAAGAAATGATGAACTGCATGCTTGTTGACCTCATTTTTAGAATGAGATCTCAACCCCTCTATCTTATACATAGGACTCCTCTTAGACTTTAAGAGTTCCTTAGTCTTGAGACACATCTAGTGATTAGGTGGACACTCAACCTAGACCTTAAGACTTAGAAGAGTTAGCCATAGGAATAGGTCTTGCTTTAGGGGTGTCAGGAAAATAATCCACTTGGTTTGACCCATTTTTAGAAATTGTCAAATGGATCAAAACCCATTTGACTTCAGCCCACTTGTAAATAAATTTATATTTCAATCATAAGTCCATATACGAGATCAATCAAGTTCAAATCAAGCTTTGACCAAGCAATTTGACCCACTTAGGCTCACTTGACCCAAACTGACCTAAAGTACTCTTATGAGCTAAATTCTAATCCTAACCAAATTGGATTGAACCAAACTCATCTATGCCTCTCATCATGATCAACAATCATCATGGGATGATCAATCAATCAAATTAGGTCAAAATAAGTCAAACCTAAGGGTTGACCAAGTCAACACTTAACCCAAAATGAAACCTAACATAACCAAATTCCATCATGGACCAAATTGATTGAAACCATTTATCTAAGTTCACTCATGACCTATGTTTGAACTTGACCAAGCCAACATTTGAGCCGAACCTAGCCAAATTGGCCACTTGACCCAAGTTGACCCATTTTGACCTAAAGGGTCAAAATATGTCAAAACTTGATCTAAGCCAAATTGATCCAAACCAATGAGTCAAGTTCATTCCAAATCACTTGTTGAACTTGACCAAAGCTTCAATTGGCCAACTAGACTAAAACCTAGCCCAATTGACTTTAGACCCAAGTTGACCTAAAGGGGTTATGTTGAGCCAAATTTGAACTTAACCAAAATTGATTGGAAACAATGATACCAATCTACTCCATATGACTAACCAAACCTAAACCTACCCTTGACCTACCTTAAATAGGTCAAATGGGTCAAATAGGTCAACTTGACCCATTTGACCTAAATGAAGTCATCTGAGCCAAATTCAAAACTAATCCAAATTGAATCAAACCAAAGCCACCAAAATATTTTACATGGTCATATGAACTTGACCCAATCCTTGGTTTGACCCAATTTGACCTATTGGTCAACTTAATCCTAGTTGACCCATTTTGACCTAAATGGGTCAACATGAGCCAATGAAATGAATTCAAAATCTCATGAAACTTGGCCAAACTTTGTTTCTCCACATACCCAACATATCTAAAGTAAACAAAAAATTAGCAAAATGACTATTCTACCCCTAGACCATAGAACAAATTTTAGCTTAATCCATGGGTAATTTGGTCATACCCTCTTCATATCCACTTGAGGCTTTCCTAATAGCTCAAGGGGACCCAGTGAAGAGTGATGCACCCAACTCACTGGGTTGGGGTCAGCCCAATTGGTCCCTAGACCAAACCCGACCCCATGGGTCAAAACTCCAAATTCAAAACCCATCTCCCACTCAAATTCAAGCACATCGAAGGTTGAAAATCCACTCCTTGACTCAAACTGACCATGTGCACACTCTTAACAGCTCAAAAAACCCACTACCTAAGTTCCATTGATCAAAAATGGCAAGTGGATGGACGGCCATCCGATCCTTCAAGGGGTAGTTATACCCCCCACCCCCTAATTCAGTTGGAATTCAATAGCCACACATTCGATTGAGTACTAGGGAGAGTAAGGATCCATCAAAGAGTGATCCCTTGCTTCCTAGAGCTCTAGCCATTTTCCTATCTTTGGTTTTTTAATAGTGAAATAGGGGAGGAAAACTAAAGAGCTAGCTTTCTCCATACTTGATTTCACTTTAATTGCCCTTACACACTCCATTAGAGAGGCAAGTCGAGTGCACCCAAGCTCTCTTTGAAGTTCCAAAGGCAAGGGGGGACCTTGCTCGATCAAAGCTGCAAGCTTGCTAAGGAGGAGGTGGTCCTTATACCAATCCATTCAACCTCTCAAGTGCTCAAAACTTCAGCAAGGTTTCATCTCAACCAGACAAAGCTTCTCCAAGGGACTCGAGCATTGGTGATCACCTCCGGTGAGGTATGGGATTTTCTGACCATTAAACTCAATGTGGTGTGGAGCTTTGTGAATGAAATTATAATCCCATGGAGTTTTGATCGTTGGATGTGCCGCTCTTTGGCTTTAGATGGTGTGGGTTGAGTTTGGTTTAAATCCGAGCTCAATCGAGCTCAGATCTTCCCCTTGATCATGGACGGTCTTTGTTGATCAAGGGGGAAGAACACTAGAGATCTCAGCCATCCATCCGTGCATTTTGGATGGATAGCAGAGATAATTCCCCACATTTAGATTTTCTTTATCCATTTTAAAATCGGGGGGAGATCTCTGGTAGTCCGATCTTTGATCGGTCGGCAGAGATCAAATCGCGTCCACCGCCAGCTGCCATTTTGGATTTGACATTTAAATGAATCCCTCACGATACGAAGCATGAAAAGCGCCCTGACCACCGCCGCCACAGATCGCATAGTGAGCTAGAGGATTAGTTAGGGAATTAATAAAAAACCTAATTAATTCAGGGATCTTCTAAAATTCATAACTCTCTCTACAAAATAAAAAAAAATGAAATAAAATTCTATGGAAAGATTATTCAACCTAGAATTTTTAAACTGAATTTTAATGGGTTTTGAATAATAATTTTATCTAATTTTGGGTTTTATTGAAATTTCATTTTACGAATTACCTTTTAATTAAGCCTCTAATTAATCCAAAACTTCTTAGGTATATTTTAAAGGATGACTTCTGCCTCCCTAATTTTCTCGAGATTTAGAAGGCTTAATTAGAAGAATTGCATATGAATTTCTTAATTACTCTACTTATATAATTAAGCATATTTAGGATATGATTAGTGGTTTTAATCCATAATTAGGGTAGATTAAGGTTAGATCTAGTAGATAGGAGGTTTAAAAAATGGGATATTTCCTGGATATCTCTTAATCTATAATTCATTAATTATCCCCTTTAATTTCTAAATATTCTAAAAGTTTCTGAACTTAATCTACTTGGTGGGTGTTTAATAGCTTAAGTTCAATTAAGAAAATCAAAACCCAATTCATATGTATGAAAGGGTGTTTTGAATATACTTAAGCTAAACCCCTTAGCTTAGTTAACTATTAATTATGAGCTAAATTGCATTAGGCCTTTTTCTTATTAGGTGCATTAATAATTTAAATTCTTTGTGAGTTTTTATGTCATCTCATTGGCTCATAATTATTCTAAGGTGGTGTAGGTAACGGTTAATTAAGTTACTTAATTCATACCTTAACCTAATTATTACAAAAAATGGATTTAAATATCTAAAAATTAAACAAAAATATCAAACATATGTGAGAATGGGTTAGGAATAGCAAACTCAACTCACCTTTTTAAAATTAAATTAAACTTCAAGCTAAACAAAAATCACATGGAATTCACCTTGATTTATTTTAATCGTTCTTATTCTACAAGAATGTCTTTAGGATTTAAGTGAAGTAAAATTATTTACATGCTTTCATTGCTTTAAGTCTTTCCCCAACATGTTAAATTTGTATGTCATGTGGTTTCATCCATTCATATTTTTCAATTCAGGCTTAAAAAATGAAATTGATTACTTTATGTCAAATTTACATGTGTTGGCTAAAGTAGAAATATGAATGACTATTATCACTACTAAATCCAAATTATTTTTAAAACATATAAATCTGAAAGTATACTATTTATATTTTAATTATAAGCTTGCATGTGAAAGATTATAAAGGTATGCTTAGTATAGGTTTCCTTTCTTTCTTATGTTGGTATAGTTTTGAGTAGAAATTTGGTAAGGTGTATGGTTCATTTGAAAAGAACCTAATTCTCACCTAATTTCATATTCTATTCATCCCTATTCTACCACCTAAGAAGGGCTACCTATATTTGCATACATAAATTGCATAAACAAAATGAACCCATTAATACAATTTTTTGCATTCTTCTTATCCGTTTCATTTCTTTTATACACATGTTTGTATTTAAGAAAAATGGTATATTAGTCTGGACGATCCTGAGATTGCGAGGCTTTAAGTAGCCCTAAGTAGGTCTTTCATCTTACACCTCTGGTTAACAATGGCACTGTACTCACTTATGCCTTTCTTACTTTCATGTGTGTATGTGTGTGATAAGGAAAAATTCTACTTAAGAAAATCATGCATATTCAACTTTTAAATTTCCTTAAATGGATTACTTAGCATGCATCATAAAGTGTGTTAAATACTCTTATTTGTATTTATAGATATGCTTAGGGTCCATCCATATGCATGTTATATATGTTGGGAAAGAAATGAAGTAATGTGTGTTATTTAAATTTTGATTCATTTTATTTAATCTTAAAATGCCTTTCTTTTTGAATAGGTTTGTTTAGAGTTTATCTAAATGTAGGATTAATTAAAATATTTAATCAAAACATTCACCTAAATAAAACTAAAATGTGAATCCACTTTATAAATTACTTAAGTTAGGGAAGGAAAGAGAAGTTCCCTTCTCTTTCCCTCTCTTCATAACTTAATAATTAATTGATGGATCTACTTAAACCAAATTAAAACATGAAATAAAATCAACCCAAAACAATTAAACAACTTAAATGAAATCCTCCTCTAAGTTGAACATGTTCTTCACACTTAGAAAATTTGAGCCTAAAGCCATAGCTAAGCATATCACACAAGCCTTCAAGGCACACACATTAGCCTAAGTCACCAGTTCTAGCCTTAGGTTAGGTCAGTGCATGGTTTGATGTTTGTTTTGTTTTATGATATATGTTTTTTTAGACTGGATGTTAGGGTGCATGCTCGTAGAATGAATGGTTAGACACTCTTAGTCTAACTATTCTTTTCTGTAGGGGGTTGTGATTAAGGGGCACTATCATAAATAAAAATATAAATGCTTTTACTTGCAGGTGCTTTATACCCCTAAGCATAATCCAATAGGCCATGTGGATTTAGTCACCCATGTGTGGGTTGATAAGTCCAATATACATGCTTGGGATTTATGTGGTTTGTTTTAGCTAACCTTTATTTATAGGAGTTAGTTAGATTTCTACTTTTCTTTTTCATGTAAATTTGTGCAATCAGGATTTTGGAATGATTATTATGGGGATTAGGATGAGCATTGGTCATAAGATCTTATCTTATGCACCATGTGAAACCTTGGATCATCTACTTTCCAACCATCCAAAAGAAGAAGGAAGAAAAAGAAGAAAGAAGAAAAGAAGAAAGAAGAATGAAGCTTGAAGACCCCCATAACAATGAATTCCTTGCTTAATTGTAATTTAATTCATTTGTAATTTGGGTTGTATAAGGGTAGAGCTTGGCTACCCATATTTGATATTTTTGGATTTCTGCAGTGGTGCTTGACCACAATGGTCTTTTATTCTTTTTACGATTAGCTTTATAAATTGATTGATGATTTGTTTAGCTTTTGCATTAAGTGGCATACTTTTCCTAGTTTCTTCCTTGCTTTATGTATGGCCTGGATGTGGATTAGGCCCTTTAGGAAAAAATAAATCTTTTACCCAACCTAACAACTCAAAATAAAAATAAAATAACTCATAACCTCACCTAATACTTAAGTTTAAAATCTAGATAAAAAGAATTAACAATCCCTTAGCTGGATGAGCATTTCTTTTATAATATCATGCATAAAAATATCTTATTTTACTCTTGATTGGAGGGCTTCCACCTTTGCCAGAAAAACTTTGCTTGACCTTTGTGAGCTATAGTGGAAACTCACCTCCTCCCTTCTCGCTGATTTTGGCCAATAACGTTCTTTCTCATGCATTAGTCATATGAATCCTATTAGCCTGAGTCAAAATAATTATCCAAAATAAAAATAAAATAAAATTTGAATTGCATTAGATTTAGGTCATTTGAAGCATGTCCCTTTACATGATATAGTCTCTTTAGGGAGTGAGTTTAAGGACTCAGTCTCTTTTTAAATAAATAAGCCTAGCTATCTTGCATAAGCATAAAGATTTGCCTACATATATTTAAAATTGTAGGAGGAGTTAGTTGGTGCGATCCCAAGGCGGTTATAAGTCCAAGATGTCGGGTGGTTTGTCCTCTCTTGTGGAGGTAAACTAAATACCCATTTTCACCTTAGATTTAGGTTTCGCTTTTGGCCCTCGCCAAAGCTCCCTAGATTTAGGTTTTGAGGTTGCTTCTCTCTTTTGTGGGCAATAAGCATAATTCCTCACCTCCTAGGCATTTCCTTAATCTTGTATTAAGGAATCATACGCCCTAAATTTCTAATGAAAAATTCAACTTAAACAAACTAAATCAATTTCAAAAATGTAAAGCCCTACTATAGGATTATTTGAGATTGCTCGCTAGGTTTCCTAGCATCGTGAGCATCTCCTACTTATCTTCCATTTTGGCTTCAATAATAACTCCCTCCCTTTCATCAATCCCATTTGATCTTTCAAAAATAATCCAATCAATTGATAGTCCTTCCTATTGAAATATTTAAAGACAACGATCATTTACCTTAATCGAGAGTTTTCCTAAGGAATCCCCATTCCTTAGGATGCAATTAACTATGGGGGCTTGCCCCTGTAGGGAACTTAATGAACCTAATTTAAAATAAATCTTGGTTTACTTTTCCATGTAAAGTAGGGGAAGAATCTCTGGTACATATGCAGACCCATCATCCTTAGGAGTCCTTATTGAGGTAATTAAGTCCATTAAAGGGTAGTGACTTCTATCTCTTGAGATAGTGCACTATTTCCTTGATAATGTACTCGATTACCTGAATAAGTACATCTGCGGATATGCATGGCATCCTAAAAAGATGAATTTCTATATACTTGCCACTTTCATTTCTCCCAACAGATTTGAAAGATGACTCCCCCCATATCAAAAATTTTTCTCCATAGATTTTTGTAGCGATTCCGCTAGGGATGGTTCCTCTCTCCATCTTTGGTAAATGATCATTGTCTTCGAGTATTGATAGTGGGTTTGTACTTTGGTATGAATCCAAGACTATCCTTATTTTCGATGGCACTTAGCTCATTTCATTCTTTAGTTGAGTTAGCCAACATCTTTAGGTTTTAGGCTGGCATTCCTTATTGGTCTTAAAACCCCGTTGGGTTCTCCAATGGGTAAAATGAAAAGATCTAAATAAAGAGAAACCATTTTAAAGACTTGCTCCATATCATTTTTATGAAAAGGAAATGTTCATTCTAAAATAATAAAGACAAAAATATATCTTCCATAAGAACTTTTCTTTTCAAAAAGCACCTTTTCAAAAATGCACTTAATAAAATATTTTCCTCAAAATTTTGTCACCCTCATTTAACAATTCCCATAATTATTACATGTAGATATTTTCTAAAATAAAACTAACAACATTTTCCAAAGCAAAAATGAATATCTTCTTTCAATTCACTTTGATAAAGATTTCATTTTCAAAATAAAATGAACAATCATCTTTTCCAAAAATGACAATCATAATCATAAAATTTTCAAAAAGCGCACATGAATTTTTCTATTCAATACATTCACAGCTATTGAATGGAAGTTTCATTTGTAAACAAAATTAAACTTTTCAAAAAACACACATGAACATCTTCATTTAATATACTCAATTTTATTAAAAGAATATTTCATTCCCAACTAAAAATAAATATCTTTTAGGAAATCCCACTTGAACATATCTCACATATGTTTTAAGTTGGAATTTTTCTCTTTCAAAAAGCAATAATCACACACAAAATAAAAATCTCACATTTCAAAAATAAGATTGATCTCCATTCTACATACCTAAATTTCTTGAATGGAAGTCCTCTTTATAAAAATTAAAACTTCAACAATCATATTCCAAATTTTTCAGAACATATTTTTGGAACTTCATTTAGCACATTCAAGTTTCTAAGTGAAGTTTCCAAATCTAAAATAAAAAAAATCAACAATCATATTTAAAAATGTTTTTAAACATATTTTAGAACTTCATCCTTAGCATGCTCAAATTTGCTAAGTGAAGTTTCCAAACCCAAAATCAAAAATCAACAATGAAATTTCAAAATTTTCAAACACATTTGGACCTTCATTTAACATACCCAAATTTGTTAAGTGAAGTCTCCAAATTGAAAATCCAAAAATTTTCTAAACACATTTGGAACCTTACTTAACGTACCCAAATTTGTTAAGTGGAGTTTCCAAATCCCAAAATCAAAAATTTTCAAACAACTTTTTGGAACTTCATTTAACATACCCAAATTTGTTAAGTAAAGTCTCCAAATCCAAAATCTAAAAAATTTTCAAATACCATTTGGAAATTCACTTAACATACTGAAATTTGCTAAGTGAAGTCTCCAAAGCCAAAAACAAAAATCTTCAAACATCTTTGGAAATTCCTTTCTTAACATACCAAATTTTCTAAGGAGAAGTTTCCATTATCAAAACCAAAATAAATCACTAAATGAAATTTTCATTTCATAAAATTAACTGGGACTTCATCTTTAGCATACCAAATTTGCTAAAGTTAAATCTTAAATTTCAATCACATAAAAACAAAATGAAGCACCTTAGGATTCCCTTAGCATACCAAATTTGCTAAGAATCCTACCTTTTAAAAAAAAAATCAAAATATCAAAACAAAATGAAACACTTAGGATTTTCTTAGCATACCTAAATTTGCTAAGAATCCTATTTTCAAAATCAAACAAAACACACTTGGATTCTTCACTTAGAATACCTAAATTTGCTAAGTGAGAATTCCAAATTTTCCAAAATCAAAATAAAATTCACAAAAAGAAACAATCACTTTCTCAAACACTTCACTTAGCATACCTAAATTTGCTAAGTGAAATTCCAAAATAATCAAACAAAAATAAAATCATTTGACCCTTATTTTAACATATCCAAATTTGTTAAAGGATAGGGTCCTCAAATTCAAAACAAAACATGAACCTATGGAAGCATCCTTATAAAAAATTTTGAATCCATATTTCAACATATGTAAATTTGTTAAAGTGTGGATTCATATTCAAATTCCTCTTTCAATCAATCTTCTCAAATCCATTTGAACCCCACTTAACACTTCCAAGTTGTTAGATGTGGGTTCAAATTTCTAAATTCAAAAGTCAAAAATCTATAGAGACATAAATATGATACAAATTCATTTCTCATTATAGATCTTTACAGTCAGTGTAGTAGCAATTCAGTTTTAGTCTATTATAGTTGTTGAAATGGCCAGTTCTTAAAAGTTTGTCTTTACCTTCCCCAACATTATGTATCTGGCTTTAGATCAGGTCAACTTCCCACATTTGGACCATACCCACTTGATTCACTTTGGTCAGGGATTTGAGGGAGCCAGGATTACTTGTGAGGCACTCCCTCACCACGAGACCAAGGTGATCGGGTAGAAGTCATCAGATTGACTTACCATGATTGATGTCTCCTCATCAAGAGGAAAGGCGTGGCAGTATACCACGACTTCAATTATAGCAATACTCCTGACAGGTTCATCCTAGAGTTTCTCATGTTACTGCTGTGAGGGCTAGTACCCTACCATATGTACTCTATAAGGGTAAGGCTCCCCTGGTCTCAAGGCTTGCCACCCCTACATTTGAGTATGGGTCTAGTTTGCACTCCTCCCATCCTACCCAAACATAGCATAGGAATAGGAATCACATGATCAAGCAGTACCACACTAGAATAGCTAGAGAGTTAGAGGAAGTAGCTCGTTCAGCCATGGATGAGTTTCCCATTGTTACTTCACCACTGGTTACAGAAAACCAGTTCCATCTTTTCTTTAGATTAGATAGAGAGGATGTCAGGAGGAAACATTCATCACCTCCTCTAATGGTATATCGCCCAATTTCTAGAGTAGGAGGTCATACGACCGTCTTATGCCAAGTAGGTGGAGCATACAGAAGCTCAAAGTCTGGGACATAATTTGATCTCCGATCTATTATCCTCCATAGCATGGGGAAGTAGATTCGCCAAGAGAGGGCTTGTGAGGCCCATATAGCACATATTACTAACAGGGAGCGATGTAGGTTCATCCGTCAGTCGACAGCATCTGCTTTGATTGATTTTCTAGCTCGACGTGCTACCCGCGTCGACCATACTGATAGTATTCTTCTCACTGGGACTAGCCGCCATAGGAGGGTAATTCCTGTGCACATAGAGTCAGTGGTGTCTCCACCCCACCACTCTACCCCTCTTCTACCATCGCCAGTACAGGTTACAACATCTCTCATTCCATCTAAGGCCATGAAGGTTGCATCCGAGGGAAAGAGCACCCCGTTGGTGATTCGGCTATGGCCAAGGGATCCTACCCCTTCTACACCACCCATTGTGGTAGGGTCAAGCTCTACTGCTCGGCCTTCTGCCCTAGTGGTGGTGTAGAAGGAGTGGTGACCCTGAAGCATCGTGGTTGTCCCTTCACCAACTCTGCCCATACAATAGGATGTGGAGATGGTGATAATTATTATAGATATTCTAGATGACAATCTAGCTACACTAGTGGTAGTGCAACATCCTAAGATTGCTACCCCTATCATAGCTAGTAGCAGTCAGGAGTGTCATTCATCCAGTGAGTACAGTCCACATAGGATTGACTCTCCAGTGGTAGGCGAGGTCTAGTGCCTCTCAGTGCATGATAGTGTTCACACCGGTCAACCCAAACTGTTTGTACCTACTTAGATGGATTGTTCTTTAGATGAGATAATCACACATTATTTCATGGAGAAGAAGGAAATCTTATGGTATCATTGGTCGGATGAAGAGAAAGTCAGCTTCGATCCCAACGAAGATGACTTGATAGGGGATTCAGCTGGAGTCTGCATGGTTGACACTAGAGGATCTCTTCTTAGGAAATAATAAGCCATGGAAGCTGATGAGGTTAATCAAGGAGACACTGTAGAATCAAACCAGCACCTACAACATTAGTTGAGGCAGAAGGACAAGCAGATTGATAGGATGGCACAATAGTTACAAGACTTGTTAGTAGTAGAGTCAGTGCTTCAGAAACAAGCCCCTTTAGTTCATCCCACTACAGTTGATGTCAGTCAACTTGAGTTTGTGCATGTCTTAGACCCATCCAAGATTTTACCTCTTGTTGAGCAAGGTAGCACTAGCCTGTATAGGAAGGTGGTGGAAATTACCTCCATACAAGAAAAGGATATAAAATCCATGGTTGAGCAGTAGGTGAAGGAAGCTTTGGCTCAAGCCCAAGGAGGATCATCAGTTCCAAAGGGTAGACCCTACCTAGAGGAATTCAATGTTATCCAATATCCCAAGGGTTTTGTGCCTCCTTCCTTCAAAAGCTTTGATGGTAGTGGAAACCCAAGGCAACACATAACACATTTCAGGGCCAACTATTATGATGTAGGAGGCAGCGATGCTTTGCTCTTTCACCTTTTTATTAGTAGCCTAGGGGGTATTGCTTTCGATTGGTATGCCGAACTGCCCAACAGTTCAGTAAAGACATTTGCTGAGTTAGAGCAACTCTTCATCAAGATATTTGCTAGAGCTCAGTAAAGGATTATTGTAGGTGATCTCTTTGTAGCACAACAACACCCCGATGAGTCACTTATTGATTATATCCTCTGACGGTGCAACCTGAGTATGAAGTGTGAACCACAACTGTCTAAACAGCATGCCATTAAGATTTTCTTAAAGAATATCCATGGCCCGATCACCTTCATGCTTAAGGGCTTCACTATCAAGACATTTGAGAAGCTAATCAACAAGGCGACTAGTTTACAAGGAGAGGCCAAACAGTTGCCTTTCAAGATCAGTTGCCTAAGCAGAAGCCATATAAGGTCTATGAGAAGAAGCTAGGAGCAGTAGCATCAATTAACAAGGGGAAGTAACCAACTAGAGATCAGTTTGAGAGATAACAACCTCAACAGCCTCCACCTCCTTTGCCACCACTAAGACAGCCATACCATCCTCCACCGTAGCCTCCATGGCTAGCACAACCATAGCCTCAGCCATACCACCACCAGCAGCGACATGCATACCTGCCGCCAGGTAGCTATGGTCCACCTACTCTTTTAGATAAGTTAAACAAACCTTATTCTATTAAGAGGGAAGTAATCAGGAAAATATTTAAGAATCACTTAAAGAAACCTGATTTTTAGCTACCCGAGCCTCAAAGACTCGGGGAAGTAGGAAAAAGTCATGATCCAAACTTTTGCCCTTACCACTATATGCTAGGCCATGTTTTGGAGGAATGCTTCACATTCAAGGACTAGCTTGAACACAGTTTCAAGACCGGCACTATAGTTATCCCAAAGGAATACCTTGTGGAATAACCTTCCAGTTCCATTAGGGTAATCCTTGGAGATACATGTGATCCTACCAAAACTAAAGAAGGTTGGGACATTTCTTTATCCAAAACCTCTAAGAAAATTATTCAGAAGATCAAGAAGCTTTCTTTGTAGGTGCCTGAGTTAGCTCAAACCTCCAATATCAAGGAAGGTTTGCAAGTTGCCAGTGCCAACTATAAGAAAGTGGGAGCTCGTGAATAGCAACATATGTCCCGGATAGCCCTTTAGCACGACCGATCGGTCCAGCCTCTTTTGCTTCCCACATCGATGACTCTTTCTATTTCAACTAGCTCTTCTATTTCTTCTACTAGTAGAACTCTTGTACCAGTGGATTAGGGCATCAAATCCCTTACTCCACTCACTTTACTTGATTTCTACTTTGTACCTCAAAATAATTCCATGAAATTGAAGAAAAAAGATAGTTTGAATTACATCTGTAACACTTCTGATGGGTTATCTTCTTCTATTCCTAACTATAACTCTTCAAGTCTAATTAACTATAATAATTTTGATCTTCTTCTTTCTGATTCAGAGTTAGACTTTCCAACTCTAAATACTATGGGTTCGCCTCTTGAATAGACTTGGAATCGTTCGATTTCGAGAGTCCTATAGGGGAAGCTGTAGGTGAGCCTGAAGTGTAGGAGAACCTCCCACCACCTTGCCTCAAGAGATCACCAAAGTCAACCTTTGTAGTGGCAAGGTTCTACCTCCTAGGGCAGCACCTCAGGATAGAGGGAAATAAGTCATTGGTACTGAAGATCGAGAAGCCCTCCACGTGCTCCACCCTTGGATATGCTATGGAAGACCCAGGTGGACTACAATGTCCTTTCTCATCTAAGAAAGTTGTCATCTGCTGCTAAGCATATATGATGCCCTTATCTTATCCAAAGAGATGAGGGAATCACTAATCAAGGCCCTCCTTGATCCTAAAATATGCTTAGCTCAGATGATCGCTATAGGTGAGGAAGCACATTATGTAAAAGAAGCCCAAATGATCACCTTCATAGATGAAGACCTTCTTCTAGGGGACTTGGAGCACAACCATCCGCTATACATCACAATCGACATGGATAGGTTCAGACTCACCAGGGTTCTCGTGAATTCAGGTTCATCAATGAATATTATGAGTCTAAAGATCTTGCCTATTTGAAGATCAACATCTCTACACTCTGAGGAGATAGGATGATTTTGAGAGGATTCAATGATCAAGGTGAGCAGGCTTTAGGTTCCATAGTATTACATTTGGAGATAGGTGACTGGAAGACTAAAGCCAAGTTTGACATCATTGATTCGAATACTTCATTCTCTACTTTGCCTGGTAGGCCTTGGATACGTCAAAATAAGATCATTCCTTCCTCCCTTTATCAGTGCATCAAGTTTAGAAAAGATTTATTTGAATACCTTATCAACGTACATGAAAAGCCAATTTCAGTTAGAGAGGTTGAGATTTATGAGGATGCGACCTACTATCTTCTTCAAAACACCCTTTTCTTGTGGACTTGGACAAAATTCAAATGCAAATACAAAAGAAAAATAAAATGAAATAAAAGAAAAGATAAAAGAAAATGAAAAGAAAAAGGAAAGTCCAAGTACACAAGAAAGCAGAATTGAAGAAGAAATAGATCAGCATATCACATTCCACCAACAGTTCATTCCATCATATGGACATGTGAGTAGAATGGCTCAACCTCCACCAGGCATAGGCATAGGCATTATGAGGCAGCTCAGATGGGAGACCCCTAGTTGGCCTTCACCAATAAAGGTCATGTTCCAGTTCATGAGTACCCCTACTATTCACAGACTTGGAATCCATGAGGATGAGTCTAATGTGATTAGTATACCAACGCTCGGTTCCATTGGAGGTGACTTTTGATCTAGACAGAGATGAAGACCAGGCCTCCAAGAAAAGCAAAGTATTCGAATATGGTTTATGTGAAACTATTAGGCAGCAGTCGGGAACCTTAGCTCTTACCTCACTTACATCTCAAAAAGTTGAAGGTTTAGTAGTTAAGGAAGTCCTTAAATCTTTCAGTGACATGAAGTAGAATAAGTTTTTTTGGGGATCATCATCCTCAAGTCCTGAAGTTGATGTAGAACTTGATGAAGATACTTTTAAAGAATTAATGGAATTACCTTTTGACTTTTACTCGCCATGTGTTCAAAATATTATACAGAAAGATTTAGTTCCTCACACATGGTCCAAGCACAGGTCAGAATACTTCAAGAAGCTATGGAATAATACAAGCAGAGAAGCACAATCAACGGTGGGACTAGGATTTAGTATAATGGGTCTGGTCGACGATGAAGATTACTGCTCAGTTGTTACCAATCATTTGGAGTCTGATATGTTCTTCTCACACACCCCCAACTCTTATGAGAATGTGTGTTTAGAAACCTCAGATGATCGAGATGATCTCCAAATCAAAGGGGCAGCGCCAGAATTTGAAGAGGAAATTCATTCAACAATTGACAAGCTTAAAGAAATCAACCTCGGGATAGAAGAAAATCCTCGCCCGACATACATCAGTTCATTGCTGAATGAAGAAGAAACTAATGACTTAGTTAGGCTATTGAATGAGTTTAAAGACTGTTTTGCATGAAGTTATGAAGAGATGCATGGATTATCTCCTAACGTTACAGTTCACAAGCTAGCAATAGACCCTAATATTATCCCTATTAAGCAAGCTCCTAGACACATGCAATTAGAAATTGAACCACAGGTCATTTCTGAAATCAAGAAATTGATCGATGCTGGTTTCATCAGGGAAGCCAAATATCCTACCTGATTAGCTAGTGTCATCCCAATTAATAAGAAGAATGGCCAAATTCATATTTGCATCAATTTTAGGGACTTAAGTAAGGCATGTCCTAAGGATGAGTTTCCTCTTCCAATACTAGAGTTAATGGTGGACATTACCTCATCTCATGCGGTCTTCTCTTTCATGGATGGGACATCTGGCTATAACCAAATCAAGATGTCTCCTAAAAATGAAAGAAACACTGCTTTCTGAACCTCGATCAGAGAATATTTTGTTATAGGGTCATGCCTTTCAGCCTTAAAAATGTTGGTGCTACATACCAATGGGCCATGACTCAGATCTTCAATGAACTCATCCATCATTAGGTTGAGTACTACATTGATGATATAATAGTCAAGAGTAGAGAAAAGGAAGACCACTTCTTTGACTTGAGAGTAGTTTTCAAACAATTAAGAAAATATAAACTCAAAATGAATCCCCTGAAATGTGCATTCAGAGTCGCTTCAGGAAAATTCCTTGGGTTTTTTGTTCGACATCAGGGAATAGAAATAGATCCTGAAAAAATCAAAGCTATCTTAGAAATGCCACATCCTAAGAGTTTAACTCAACTCAGATCCTTCCAAAGATGGCTGGTGTATTTAAGACACTTTATCTCCAACCTATCAGGGAGATGTAAGCCATTCTCAGCACTTGTCAAAAAGGATGCCAAGTTCAAGTGGGATGACAAGTGTCATCATGCATTCGAAGACATCAAAGAATACTTAGTGAAGCCGCCAGTTCTAGCAGCCCCTATCCCGAGCAGGCCACTCATCTTTTACACTACTGCATTGGATGACTCTCTCAGTTCTTTGTTGGCCCAAGCCAATGATAAAAGAAAGGAGAGCACTCTCTATTACCTCAGCCATCGTCTGATTCCTGCTGACGTAAACTATCCACCCATTGAGAAATATTTCCTAGCTTTAATCTTTGCATCTCAGAAGGTATGGCACTATATGCTTTCTCATAAGGTGAATTTGATCTCTAGAACCAATCCACTGCAGTATCTCATGACACGGCCAATGCTATCCGGATGTTTGGCTCGTTGGTCCATGATACTCTCACAATTTGATATCTCATTTGTACCCCTCCGTGCGGTAAAAGGATAGGCACTAGCGGATTTCTTAGTAGCACACCCACTTCATGCTGATTCTCTGCTTAATGATGATCTCCCAGATGAATAAATAATGAACTTAGGGGAGGCAGACAACTGCCGATGGGAGATGTATTTTGATGGTGCTACTTCTTTTATTAAAGGTGAAGAACCACGATTTATTCTCCCAGGAAAGACATGGGTATGAATAGTTCTTCTAACTCCAAACCGTGATGTGATAAGATTCTCATACTATCTTTCCAACTCTTGCACCAACAACAAAGCTGAGTATGAGGCTTTGATTGCTAGTTTGGAGTTAGCCATCACTATTAGTGTCAAGATCATCAATATCTTTGGGGATTCTTAGTTGGTCATCAACCAGATTGCTGGGTCCTACCAGGTCCTCAAGCCCAAGCTTCATCATTAATATGAGTATACCATGAAGCTGTTGGCCTAGATTCCTGAAGTTATCATCTACATGGTTCCCCGAGCAGAGAATGCAGTAGCAGATGCCTTGGCAAAACTTGCCAAAGAGTTGGCATGTCCGAAAGATGAGTTCATTTCAGTAAGGGTCCAAAATAGACAGGTCCTATCCCTTGTTGACTTTAAACTCATCAAGAAACATTCTCTTGAAGGGGAGGTTGTCATTGCCAAAATGGATGAGGAGCTAGATTGGAAGAAACTGTTCATAGATTACTTGAACACCGACAAACTACCTCAAAAAAAGTCACAAGCCCATCAGGTGAAATAGAGAGCTCTCTTCTATGCTCTTGTTGATGGCACCCTGTACCACTGGTCCTTTGACAAAATGTGATTACATTGTTAAAATAAACACGAAGCCCATGGCATTATAACTGAGGTACACTCAGGTCTATGTTGAGCTCATCAATCTAGTTTGAAGATGAAGACGAAGATCAAAAGACTTGGATACTACTGGCCTTTGATGATCACAGACTGCATGGATGTAGCTAGGAGATGCATCAGTGTCAGGTGCACGATGTGATCCTTCACCAACCACCCAACATTCTACACCCTATATTGGCTTCATGGCCATTTGAGTGTTGGGGTACTGACATTGTAGGTTAGATCGATCCTCCTTCTTTCAAGGGGCATCAATTCATCATAACTGCCACTGACTACTTTTCCAAGTGAGCGGAAGTCATCCCACTCAGGGAGGTCATAACTCACCATGTGCTTCAATTTTTCAAGAACTATATCGTATATAGGTTCGGAGTGTCTCAATGAATTATATCTGATAATTATACTGCATTCAAAAGCTTAAAGATCAACAGCTTTGCCAGAAGATACGATATAGATTGGAGATACTCCACCATCTACTACCCTAGAGCAAATGGCTTAGCAGAAGCATTCAACAAAACTCTTATCCAAATAATGAAGAAGACTCTTGATGATAACAAATGATAGTGGAACGAGCAGTTGGTTGAAGCCTTGTAGGCCTACCACACCACATACTGAACTCCAACTCAGTCTACCCCATTTTCCTTAATGTGTGGATCCGAAGCCGTTCTTACTTTAGAAGTTCAACTCCCATCACTAAGGATAACATTGGGTAGCAAGATCACTACAGAGCAGAATGCAAAGTTACGATTAGAAGAGCTCGAAGGTTTGGAGGAGAGTCGCCTACGGGCGTGCCAGAATCTTGAGTTGTACAAGGACAAAATGATTCAAGCTCACAACAAGCTGGTCCACCCTAGGTCTTTCTGAGTAGGAGAACTTGTGTTAGTCCTAAGAGACCAATTGTTGCTTGTCAAAAGATGGGAGGAAAGTTTGAACCCACTTGGGAAGGCCCCTATGTCATAGAGAAGGCCTACCAAGGAGGATCTTATCAGCTTATTGATTGTAAAGGGGAAACACCGATGCAATTAATGGGCTCTATCTAAAGAAATATTACCCATGAAATAAATCATGTTTGAAAATAATCATTAATAAAAGAACAAAATCGATTCATTCATCAAATCTTCTCTTCTTTCAAAGTGTTGTTTGCTTGTCTTGCGAATCCGCCATGACGTGTCTGGGGTTGGTGTAAGAGTCCACCAGTGGCATCCTATCCCTCTTTCACAACACAAACATAGTCTCCCAGTGCTATTAAAATAGCTGTATGAGAACCTGAGAGGCATCATATTTTGATTAGCGCAATAAAGATAGGTGTGAGAGAACCCGAGCAGCATCCTTTCTTAGTGGGAACTTTTTTTTCCATCTGTGGCATCATTTCATCAATACCCTAGCGTGTTTAAGGTAGGTGTAAGAGTCCCCTAGAGGCATCCTATTCCTCTTCACACATGCATAAAATAAACACAAATCTTTTATCTCAAGCTATTCTGATGTGGGAGCAAGCCCCCTGTGGCATTCACTCACTAGCTGCTTTAGGTTAGGTCTACATGCTACCTTGCTAGTATGTCATCCCAATGGTCATTTATTGGAGGATATGAGTCCCCATGCTTTCTTTCTAACTTGACTATTGTAAACCAATGAGTACTTTGTTATAATGGTTGTCTTCATTGTCCAACTAGTAAGCTACCTCATAATTGACTATGTTTAAGAAGATGTGAGTCCCCATGCTTTCTTCTTGAACTAGCCACCATGCTCTAACTAGGTCGAGAATATTTAAGATTTATGATAAGTCCCCCAGAGGCTCCTTTCCTCTTGACTACTTTTGAGTTGATATAAGTCCCCTAGTGGCATTCACCTAGTAGTCACCCTCTGTCGAATAGCACCTATCGAGCCGAAGAAGACTATCCCAGAAATTAGTTTCTCTATATGAGGATGTGAGTCCCCGAGCTTTCTTCCTAGGTTAATTATTACAAACTAATGGGCACCTTAGGCTGGTTGATGTTCGCTATGTCGACTGACTCACCCGGAGTACACCATTGGCGATGAGTCCTGCTTTCTGCTTGAGTTGGACACCGAATACCTATTGATATATGAGTAGCCATGTCATTTTCTCCAGGGTGTTAGATTAAGCCCCTTACCGGCTCCATCCCTCACAGGCACTCTATTTGGATCATGTTCTTTGTGACCCCATTTAGACACTACCCAAGTTACTTTTGGATCGGACGATCCCCTTTCCTATTAACCACCTCTATGGTTAGAGAATTTGTTCAGTGGATGCGCAGATTCTCCCTTGCTTTAGTAAATTTGAGATGGGTCTAGGCTAATGTAAGCTTCTTCTTATTTTAATCCCTCACAAACTAACAGGGTGCACAATTAAACAAACATATAACTAAAATAAACAAAATTAATTCACTTGTAGATTAGGAACTCATGCCTTCAAAGAGCCCCTTCTCCCAAGCAGGCATCCTATCTTTAGGCGCTAACTCCCTATAGGAATTGCACCACGAGTTGAGATAAATCCACATACTCACTCAGTCCCTTAGTTCAATCTATTTTACGATAAGTAGGTTATTCTGGCAATCATTCCACTTTGAAAGATATAAGACTATGACACATTCTTTCTAACATGATTGTCACAAATTGACGGGTAACCTCAGGTCAGGTTCGATTTGTTGCCTAAAGTAACCGATCACCCAGTGGTCTTTTCTAATGGAAGATGTGAGTCTCTGAGCTTTCTTCCCTTCAATTGATCATTGCAAATCAAAAGGCACTACTTTGGTCGGATAGCTCTCCCATCGGCCGGGAAGCTAGTCCCTTTGGTTCAGTAAATCTGAGATAGGTCTAGGCTTCTATAAGCTCCTGCTCAGTGTGATCCATCACAAACCAATGAATCCATAAACAAATCTAAAAATTAATCCTTGACTATCTTTGAGTTGATCTAAGTCCCCTAGTGGCATTCACTTAATAGTAAGCCCTAGGTCAGGTTTGATTTGTTGCTCAAAGCAACTGATCACCCCAATGGTTCCTTGTTTCTAGAAGATGTCAATCCTTGTGCTTTCTTCTTAAGACTTGACCTTTGTATACCAAAAGGCACCTCCCCTTTGGTTGGGTAGTCTTACCTCATGGTGGGTAGACTTATCCCTTTGAATTGGTAAATCTGAGTTAGGTCTAGGCCTTCATGGCCCCTACTCAGTGCAGTTCATTACAAACCTATGTGATCCATAATAATCAAAATAAACAAATCTAAAAATGTAATCAATCTTGACTATCTTTGAGTTGATCTAAGTCCCCCAACGGTATCCACTCAATAGTCAGCCCTAGGTTGGGTCTCAATTTGTTATCTTGTCAATAGATCACCTCGGCAACTAATCTCTACTTTGGAGGATGTAAGTCTACTACCTTTCTTCCTAGTATAATTGTAGCACACCAAAAGGCATCCCTTTGGTTGGCTAGTCCTACTACATGTTTAGTAGACTACCCCCTTAGATTGGTAAATCTGAGTTAGGTCTTGGCCTCCATGGCTCCTACTTAGTACATTCCATCGCAAACTAACAGGATTCATCTCAAAATTCAAACCTAACAAAATTGAAACAAATTCAACCTTCTTCCCCAATGGAACAAATCAAATCTTTTTCTCCTTAGTGAGATTCAAATCAAATCAAACCTTTCATCTCCTTGTGGATAACTTGAACCTGCTTCCCTAGTGGAAGGTTCACACTCTATCCTTAGTGGATTCTTCCCTCTCTCTTATGTCTTGGACATAAGTAGAGCCACATTGCACTAAGCTCTAGATTCTTTCTACACCTTGGGTTAGGGATAGATTATTTATGTTAATGCTTGTGATCTTTCAGTGTTGTTGATCATTTCGGTTAACACCAATATGTGCGATGTTCCTTGTCAGCCACACCACACCAATTGGGCGCCCTTTGTTGATTTCATTTTTAGAATGAGCTCTCAACCCCTCCATCTTAGACATAGTACTCCTCTTATATTTTAAGAGTTTATTAGTCTTAAGGCACATCTAGTGAGTAGGTGGACCCTCCCAAAGACTTAAGAGTTAGCCATAGGAATAGGTCATGCCTTAGGGGTGTTAGGAAAACTTCCTACCCTTAGCTTAAACCATTCCTCACTTTCCTTCTTTCATGTCAAACTCCAAAATAAATTCTCTTTGATTTTCTCCAAACTCAAATCAAATCCATGATTGAAATCTATGATTGAAACCCATGATCAAAATCCATCAAAAATTCCTAAGTTCAAATTTTGCCTAAGTCCTCAATCTTGCCTTTAAGGACTTAACCAAAATTATGATCAAAATAAATTCAAATCTTTAAGATTTTCTCATAATCCATTTATATTCTCATTTATATTCACATATATAAATAAAATATAAATACAAATCAATCAAACTAAACTCAAAATTCCAAATCACTACATGAAATTTTCCTTAAGTCCTTAATTTTCCATTAATGGACTTAACCTAAATCATGATCAAATCATTTCAAACTCATGAGATTTTCTCAAAACCCATTTATGTCCTCATTTAAATTCACATATATAAATGAAATATAAATATAAATTAATCAGACCAAATCCAAAAATTCAAACTCCAAACTCCAAAACTTTCCTAAATCCTTTAAATCCTTCTTAATGAACTTAGCCTAAATCTTGATCAAACCATTTCGAACTCATGGGATTTTCTCAAAACTAATTTAAATTCTCATTTATATCCACATATATAAATGAAATATAAATATAAATCAATCAAATCAAAGGCAAAAATTAAATTCCCAATTTAAAATCTCCTTAAGTCATTAATTTTCCATTAATGAACTTAACCTAAATCATCATCAAATCAATTCAAATTCATGGGATTTTCTCATAACTCATTTATATCCTCCTTTATATTCATATATATAAATGGAATATAAATATAAATCAATCAAAACAAATTCAAAAATTCAAGCTCCAAACTCCAAAATTTTTCAAAGTCCTTTAAATCCTTCTTAATGGACTTAGCATAAATCATGATTAAACCACTTCAAATCCTTGAAATTTTCTCATGATCCATTTATATTCTCATTTATATTTACATATATAAATGAAATATAAATTCAAACAATCAAAACCAATTTCAAAAGTCAAACTCAAATCTACTCAAAATCTAATCTAAGCCTTTCAAGTCAAAATCTTGAACTTAGCCAAATCAATTTCAAAAAAAGCCAAACTCTTGATTTTTCTCTCATGATTCAATCAAACATATAATCATGAACCCATATAAATCCAAACTTCAATCACTCAATCAAAACCCAAATCAAAAATTAAACCCTAAAGCCTTTTATATTCTTCCTTTGAATATAAAATTATCAAATGGATCAAACCCCATTTAACTTCAAACCACTTGTAAATGGATTTATATTTCAATCATAAGTCCATATACAAGATCAATCAAGTTCAAATCAAGCTTTGACCAAGCCATTTGACCTACTTAGACTCACTTGACTCAAAGTGACCTAAAGTACCATTATGAGCCAAATTCTAATCCTAACCAAATTGGATTGAACCAAACTCATCTATGCGTCTCATCATGATCAACAATCATCATGGGATGATCAGTCAATCAAATTGGGTTAAACCAAGTCAAACCTAAGAGTTGATAAAGTCAACACTTAACCCAAAATGAAACCTAACATAGCCAAATTGCACTATATACCAAATTGATTGAAACTATTGATCTAAGTTCACCCATGGCCTATATTTGAACTTGACCAAGCTAATATTTGAGCCTAACCTAACCCAATTGGCCACTTGACCCAAGTTGAACCATTTTGACCTAAAGGGTCAAAATATGCCAAAACTTGACCCAAACTAATGGGTCAAGTTCATTCCAAAACACTTGTTAAACTTGACCAAAGCTTTAATTGGCCAACTAGACCCAACCTAGCCCAATTGACCTTAGACCCAACTTAACCTAAAGGGGTTATGTTGAGTCAAATTTGAATTTAACCAAAATTGATTGGAAACAAAGATACCAATACACTCCATATGACTAACCAAACCCAAACCTACCCTTGACCTACCTCAAATAGGTCAAATGGGTCAAATAGGTCAACTTGACCCATTTGACCTAAATGAAGTCATATGAGCCAAATTCAAAACTAATCCAAATTGAATCAAACCAAAACCACCAAAACATTTCAAATGGTCATATGAACTTGACCCAACCCTTGGTTTGACCCAATTTGACCAATTGGTCAACTTGACCCAAGTTGACCCATTTTGACCTAAATGGGTCAACATGAGTCAAACCCTATCAAATGAATTTCAATTCTCATAAAACTTGGCCAAACCTAGTTTCTTCACATACCCAACATATCCAAAGTGAAAAATTAGAAAAATTACCATTCTACCCCTAGGCCGTAGAACAAATTTTGGATTAATCCATGGGTAATTTGGTCATACACTCTTCATATCCACTTGAGCCTTTCCTAATAGCTTAAGGGGACTTAGTGAAGAGTGGTGCACCCAACCCAATGGTTATGGGTCAGCCCAATTGGTCCCTAGACCAAACCTGACCCCATGGGTCAAAACTCCAAATTCAAAACCCATCTCCCACTCAAATTCAAGCACATGGTAGGTTGACAATCCACTCCTTGGCTCAAACTGACCATGTGCACCCTAACTCAAACCCAAACATAACCCCATTGATGGACAAGTGGATGGTCAGGATCCTTCAAGGGGAGATATACTCCCCCTAATTTAGTTGGAATTCAATAGCCACACATTCGATTGAGTACTAGGGAGAGTAAGGAGCCATCAGAGAGTGATCCCTAGCTTCTTAGAGCTCTAGCCATTTTCTTATCTTTGGGTTTTGAACAGTGAAATTAGGGGAGGAAAATTGAAGAGCTAGCTTTCTCCATACTCGATTTCACTTCAATTGCCCTTACACACTCCATCAGAGAGGCAAGTCGAGTATAACCAAGCTCTCTTTGAAGTTCTAAAGGCAAGGGGGGACCTAGCTCGATCAAAGTCACAAGCTAACTAAGGAAGAGGTGGTCCATATACCAATCCACTCAACCTCAAGTACTCAAAACTTTAGCAAGGTTTCATCTCAACTAGACGAAGCTTCTCCAAGTGACTCGAGCACTGATGATCACCTCCAACGAGGTATGGGATTTTTTTACCATTATACTCAATGTGGTGTGCAGCTTTGTCAAAGAAATTTTAATCCCTTGGAGTTTTGACTATTGGATGTGCCGCTCTTTGGCTTTAGATGGTGTGGGTTGAGTTTGGTTTGAATCCGAGCTCAATCGAGCTCAAATCTTCCCCTTGATCATGGACGGTCTCTATTGATCAAGGGAAGAACTTGGGAGATCTCAGCCATCCATCGGTGCATTTTGGATGAATAGCCAAGATAATTCCTCACGTTTAGATTTCCTTTATCCGTTTTAAAATCGTGGGGAGATCTTTGGCCATCCGATTTTTGATTGGATGATAGAGATCAAACTGCGTCCCCCGCCAGCCACCATTTTGGATTTGACATTTAAGTGAATCCCTCATACATGTAAAGCGTGTTGACCCACCTCCATGCGGTCGTGAGGTGAGGATTAGTTAGGGAATTAATAAGCTAATTAATTCAGGGTTCTTCTAAAATTCATAACTCTCTCTACAAAATTCAGAAAAATATGAAATAAAATCTTATGGAAAGATAATTCAATCTAAAATATCTTAAAATTCTTTTCAATAGGTTTTGAGTTATAATTTTCTCTGATGTTAGGTTTTGTTGGAAATTTGATTTTGCTAATTACCTTTTAATTAAGCCTCTGATTAATCCCAAACTTCTTGGGTATCTTTTAGTGGATGACCTCTACCTCCCCTAATTTTCTTGAGATTTATTGAAGGCTTGATTAGAAGAATTACATATGAATTTTTTAATTACCCTCCTTATGTAATTAAACATAATTAAGGTATGATTAGTGGTTTTAATCCATGATTAGGGTTGATTAGGGTCAGATCTAGTAGATATAAGGTTTAGGAAATAATTTTGGGGCATTTTCCTTAAGCTATTCCCTGAACCCCCTTTTTATCTCCTTAATATCCTGTTAATTAAGGGTTAAATCATTAATTATCCCCTAAATTAATTTCTAAAAATTCTAAAAAATTTCCAGAACTTAATTAATCTACTTTGGCTAGATGCTTAGGTGTTTAATAGCCTAAGTTTAATTGAGAAAATCAAAACCCAACTCATATGTATGAAAGGGTGTTTTGAAATTACTTAAGCTAAACCACTTAGCTTAATTAACTATTAATTATGAGCCAAATTGCATTTGACCTTTTTCTTATTAGGTGCATTGCAAATTTAAATTCCTTGTGAGTTTTTATGTCATCTCATTGGCTCATAATACTTGGTTAATTATTCTAAGGTGGTGTAGGTAAGGGTTAATTAAGTTACTTAATTCATACCTTAACCAAATTAATACATAAAAATGGATTTAATTATCTAAATTAAATAAAAATAACAAACACATGTTAGAATAATTAGAAATAGAAAACTCAACTCTCCTTTTTAAAATTAAATCAAACTTCAAGCTAAACAAAAATCACATTGAATTCACCTTGATTTATTTTAAACTTTCTTATTCTATAAGAATGTCTTTAGGATTTAAGTGAAGTGAATTTATTTACATGCTTTCATTGCTTTAAGTCTTTCCCCAACATGTTAAATTTGTATGTCATGTGGTTTCATGCATTCATATTTTTCAAATTCAAATTTAAAAATATGAAATTGTTTACTTTATGTCAAATTGCATGTGTTGGCTAAAGTAGAAATATGAATGGCTATTATCACTACTAAATCCAAATTATTTTCAAAACATATAAATCAAATATCAAATCTGAAAGTATGCTATTTATATTTTAATTATAAGCTTGCATGTGAAAGATTATAAAGGTATGCTTAGTATAGGTTTCCTTTCTTTCTTATGTTGGTATAGTTTTGAATAGGAATTTGGTAAGGTGTATGGTTCATTTGAAAAGAACCTAATGCTCATATAATTTCATATCCTATCCATCCCTATTCTACCACCTAAGAAGGGCTACCTATATTTGCATAAATAAATTGCATAAACAAAATGAACCCATTAATACAATTTTTAGCATTCTTCCTTTCCATTTCATTTCTTTTATACACATGTTTGTATTTAAGAAAAGTGGTATATTAGTTTGAACAACCCTAAGATTGTGAGGCTTTAAGTATCTCTAAGTAGATCTTGTATCTTACACCACTGGTTAACAATGGCGCTGTACTTATTATGCATTTCTTACTTTCAGGTGTGTATGTGAAAATTTGGATAACCCCCTTTCTACTTAAGAAAAATCATGCATATTCAACTTCTAAATTTCCTTAAATTGATTACTTAGCATGCATCATAAAGTGTGTTAAATACTCTTATTTGTATGTATAGATAAGCTTAGGGTTCATCCATATGCATGTTAATGTGTGTTATGTAAATCTTGATTCATTTTATTTAATCTTAAAATGCCTTTCTTTTTGAATAGATTTATTTAGAGTTTATCTAAACTTAGGATTAATTAAAAGATTTAATCAAAACATTCACCTAAACAAAACTAAAATGTGAATCTACTTTAGAAATTACTAAAGTTAGGGAAGGAAAGAGAAGTTTCTTTTTCTTTCCCTCTCTTCATAACTTAGTAATTAATTGTAGGATCCACTTAAAGAAATTAAAACATGAAATAAAATTAACCCAGAATAATTAAAAAACTTAAATGAAACCCTCCTCTAAGTTGAACATATTCTTCACACTTAGAAAATTTGAACCTAAAGCCATAGCTAAGCATACCACACAAGCCTGCAAAGCACACACATTAGCCTAAGTCACCACTTCTAGCCTTAGGTTAGGTCAGTGCATGGTTTGGTGTTTATTTTATTTTGTGATATATATCTTTTTAGACTGGATGTCAGGGTGTATGCTTGTAAAATGATGGTAGGACGCTCTTAGTATAACTATTCTTTTCTGTCGGGATTGTGCTATCATAAATAAAAATAAAAATAGTTTTGTTTGCAAGTGCTTTATACCCCTAAGCATAATCCAATAGGCCAGGTGGATTTAGTCACCCATGTGTGGGGTGATAAGTCCAATATACATGCTTGGGATTTGTGTGGTTTGTTTTAACTAACCTTTATTTTGTAGGTGTTAGTTAGATTTCCACTTTTCTTTTTCATGCAAATTTATACAATTAGGATTTTGGAATAATTATTATAGGGATTAGGATGAGCATTGGTCATAAGATCTTATCTTATGCATCATGTGAAGCCTTGGAACATCTACTTTTCAACCATCCAAAAGAAGAAGGAACCAAAAGAAGAAAGAAGAGAAGAAAGAAGAAAAGAAGAAAGAAGAATGAAGCTTAAAGACCCCCATAACAATGAATTCCTTGCTTAATTGTAATTTAATTCATTTGTAATACTGTTGTATAAGGGTAGAGCTCGGCTACCCATATTTGATATTTTTGGGTTTGTATGGTGGTGCTCGACCACAACGGCCTTTTATTATTTTTGCGATTAGCTTTATAAATTGATTGATGATTTATTTAGCTTTTGCATTAAGTGACATGCTTTTCTTAGTTTCTTCCTTGATTTATGTATGGCCTGGATGTGGATTAGGCTCTTTAGGGAAAAATAAATCTTTTACCCAACTTAATAACTCAAAATAAAAATTAAATAACTCATAACCTCACCTAAAGCTTAAGTTTAAAATCAAGATAAAAAGAATTAGCAACCCCTTAGCTAGATGAGCATTTCTTTTATAATATCATGCACAACATTATCTTATTTTACTCTTGATTGGAGGGCTTCCACTTTTGCTAGAGAAACTTGGCTTGACCTTTGAGAGCCATGGTGGAAACTCACCTCCTCCCTTCTCATTGATTTTGGCCAATAACCTTCTTTCTCATGCATTAGTCATATGAATCATATTAGCCTGAGTCAAAATAATTGTCCAAAATAAAAATAAAATGAAATTTGAATTGCATTAGATTTAGGTCATTTGAAGCATGTCCCTTTACAAGATATAGTCTCTTTGGGGAGTGAGTTTAAGGACTTAGTCTTTTTCTAAATAAATAACAACATAGCTATCTTGCATAAGCATAAAGACTTGTCTACATGTATTTAAAATCATAGGAGGAGTTAGTTGGTGGCCACCCCCAGGCGGTTGTAAGTCCAAGTTATCAGGTGATTTGTCCTCTCTTATGGAGGCAAACTAAATACCCATTTTGTCCTTAGATTTAGATTGTGTTTTTGGCCCTCGCCAAAGCTCCCTTGATTTAGGTTCTGAGATTATTTCTCCCCTTTGTAGGCTATAAGCATAATTTCTCACCTCCTAAGCATTTTCTTAATCTTGTATTAAGGAATCATAAGTTCTAAATTTCTAATAAAAAAATCAACTTAAACAAACTAAATCAATTTTAAAAATGTAAAGCCCAACTATAGAATAGTTTGAGATTGCTTGTTAAGTTTCCTAGCATCGTGAGCATCTCCTACTTATCTTCCATTTTGGCTTCGATAATAACTCCCTCCCTTTCATCAATCCCATTTGATCTTTCAAAAGTAAACCAATCGATTAATAGTCCTTTCTATTAAAATCTTCAAAGACAATGATCATTTACCTTAATCGAGAGCTTTTTAAGGAATCCCAATTCTTTAGGATGTAATTAACTATGGGGGCTTTCCCCTGTAGGGAACTTAACAAACCCGATTTAAAATAAACCCTGCTTTACCTTTCAATGTAAATTAGGGGAAGAATCTCTGGTACATATGTAGACCCATCATCCTTAGGAGTCCTTATTGAGGTAATTAGGTCTATTAAAGGGTAGTGACTTCTATCTCTTGAGATAGTGCATTGTTTCCTTGATGACGTACTCAATCACTTGAATAAGTATATCTGCACATCTGCATGATATCATAAAAAGATGAATTTTTATATGCTTGCCTCTTTTATTTCTCCCAATAAATTTGAAAGACGACTCCCCCCATATCATAAATTTTTCTCCATAGTGCTCAACAGCCATTATTCAAGTAAAAAATTAAACAACCAACTGTGGAACCATAAGCGAGTGTTTCAACCGATAATATGTTTGACAGCCTAAGATGGGTAAAGGGAATAACTCTACTGGTCACATCAAACAGTCCTTCTAGACTCAATAACATTAGGTTTCAGCTTCTCTAGTGAGAAAACTCGAAACAGTAAATACAAGAGTGCATCAGGTCCTTAAAGTTGCTAAGAAGAAATGACTGATGAAAAAAAATATCAAGGTCCTGTCATCAAGGAGGCTAGAGTTACTCCATCAAAGAGACCTTCTCCTACAACCCTGGCAATATGTCGACTAATTCAAGTCTCACACAGTGAGCATCTAGGTGTGACACTTAGACCATAGGTCCATGAATTCATCATCGAAAGGTCCCGACAAAAAGGTAAGTAAATTTGGAGGCTAGAGCTTTGAAGTGAAATCACTTTAAAGAAAGACAATGATATGACATCTAGACTATCCTCCCATAAAATTCACTCCTTATGCTAAAGTATTTGGAGTTGAAGCAGCCTCGCCACTTTAAGTTGAATTACTTTCACTCCAAGTAGTCATTCAACACAATCTCACTTAAGATGAGAATGTTCATCTACGGATGGAAGAGCTTAACATGTTTGACATAATTAGGCTCTAAGCTTAGTAAAATTTAGAAGTATACTGAGCCAGGATGTTCAAAGTCTTCGATCATACAGTGCATCCACGAACTTTTCAAGAAGGAGAAATGGTCCTAGTGTTGAGAATACCAATTATGCATCACCATCATTACATGTGTAAGTTTTGCTTAGAAATTCTCTCGTAGCACAAGAATGTATTTCTGAAATAAAACAAACATCCCCCTATCAGACAGTGGGCATTTTTTAAATTTTATAATGAAATGTTAGGCTTTTCTCATAAGATAAGGGGCCTCCTTTTATATTTGGGTTGACATCGCGCCTAATGTCGAGATCTCCATATACATGTTCAAATTATGTATTCAAATTCATAAGTTTTAAAGTCTTACTGACCAAAAAAAGAAGTTTTCAAGTCTGCAAACATCAACAAATCAAGTTGGAAACACATCTTCCATCCATACATCAAATACAGGGCTTGAGCGGGTGCATAAGGTCGGACTCAACATGACCAAATATGACCAAGTCGCTGATAGGTCTACTTACTGAATATGCCACAAAGGCCATAGTAAGAGATCCCCTATCTCATTAGTCCAATGATAAAATCCTCCAAGAATTGCTCAAGTACAAGACTCAAGTGGGTGCATAGGGTCGAACTCAACACATCCAAATATGGTCGAGTCGCTGATAGGTCTGCTTACTCAACAAGCCATAAAGGCCACAGTAAGATATCCTCCTACTTTGTTAGTTTAAAGACAAGAGCATCTAAATCTCAAAATCCCTCCAACTTGGTGAGTTCAAATGACCTAGACTGGGATATCATGCATAATGGTCGTAAGGTCATTTTTAAAAATTCAATAAAAAGATTCTCACTTAAGAAGACACTAAACTGAGTTTGGTATCAATATTAAATGTGAAATGATAACTCCTTCAACAAGTCTACTAAAAAAAAGTAAAGATCGAGGGAAACTCTTCTTCAACAAGTCCAACCAAGCATAAAGCAAAGGACCAAAGAAGTCATCCCAATGTTCGTACAAAGCCAAAGGCTGAACTAAGAGAGTCATGTCATCAATATGTCCATTATGCGCAAAGCGTAGGACTGATGACTCTTTGCCAATGACCCAACATAAGCTCTGAGGGTCAAGTTGCCCATTGGCATCCTTCTATAAGCCCACAAAAGTAGAAAGCTAGGGAAGAAGGTATGTTCATATCACCTAAAAAGTCTTTAAGATCATTTAGGGAATTCCTTCGCCAAATCTGTCAAGGCATAAAACCAGCATATAAGGAAATATGAATCATAAAATTTTTAGATTGAATCTTCAACAAGTTTGTCAAAGCATAAAACATAGGATCGAAGATGCTCTCACCTCACCAGCAAGTCATTATCTCCATCAAGTCCGCTAAAGCACAAAGCCAGGACAGAAGAAAAATACAAATTTCAAATTTCGGGATGAAGTCTTCAACAAGTCTGTCAAAGCACAAAGCATAGGATAGAAGATGCTCTCATCTCGGCAAGAAGTCATCAACTTAGTTAAGTCCACCCAAGGCACAAAGCTAGGACAGGAGAAAAATATAAATTTTAGACTCTCAAGAGGAAGTATTCAACAAGCCCGAAAGCACAAAGCATAGGACTAAAGACATTTCAAAATTCTCTCAACAGTTACTGTAAAGACTATCCTGTGAAACATGGGGCCTTCTTGTATATATATTCAGGTTGACATCGCGCTTCATACCGAGATCCCTAAATAAATAGATATAATCAAGATGATAAAATTTTCTAAAGCACTGTGAAAATCCCCCCTATTACACAAGTGGAATTTTTTTATAGAGTTTATATGTAGATGAAATCAATATTATTTGTTCATTTCTCTTAAGAGAAAATGTATCAACTCAAATATTGATATATTTGATTACATCTTAAAATTCTTTCAAATGTGTTTTAGAATTCCCCATGCAAGATAGGGGTGTTTCTTTATTTCATATGGGTTTACATCGTGCCATAAGATGAGATCCTTGAATATATTCTGATTTAGGTAGACATCATGCTTAAGCTGAGATCCCCATTTGATTACTCTAATATCCTAGTAGTAAAGATACTTTTAATTATCATGAATAATAAAAAATGTATCTTTAAACAAGTTGCAGATAAGATGATTCTGCAGTTGAAAGATTCATCTTCTACGCTTATGAAAATCCTAAAAGTCAAATGAGAGGATTTTAAATTTTTAAAGTTTGATATTGTTAAGTTGGGGAAGCGCAAGTTTATTCATAGCTAAAGTATAAGACTGAAGTGGGTCTTGTCTGTTGGATTCAATAAGCCAAAATGTGGCTAAGTCATTGAATTCTCTTCATACTCAACAAGATATAAGAAAAGGTCGTAGTGGCAAAGCCACCGCTTGGTAGTCAGATGATAATAGTTATTCTTCCTCAAGCTGACTCGACTTAACATGACCAAGTCATTCAAAATAAAAAATTCTCTTAATTGATTAACGGACTATGAATGAGGTTATAGAAGATGATTTATCCTTAAAACAACATCTATCTAAAATATCTTGAAGATATACAAAGATGAAGATATAATGCCTCAAGTGTAGCACAAAATAAAGAAGAGAGAAATATTAATTTCCACTGAGAGAATAAGATAATACATAACTGGTAAAAAGAGAGACAAAAAGAAAAGGTACATCAAGGAAGCCTAGACTAAAGCTCTTGAAGCTGTGCTGAATAAAATGTTAAAGACTGATGCTCACTCTTAGCTAACTGTAAAACCTCCATAGCTCTAGTCAAAATAGCTTCAGCATCCACCATAGCTTTATGGCGTACCTGGTAATGGTGCTTCTCCTGCTCTATAGCTCGAGCTCTCCCATTTTGCTCAGCTTGTAAGTCCGACTAGCAGGATATCACACTCACGAGATCCCTCTACAACTCCATGATCCTGGCAGTTAGTCTGTCTAACTCAAAAGTGACATTTGTTAATCTCTAATAGTCATATCGTAAAGCCTTAGCTCTCTTCTCAAACTCATCATGTCCTAGGTCAGCTGCCTCCCTATGGAGCCTGACTTGCTCCTAAAACTCTGCTAATGAAGTACTGGAGCAGATGATATTGACCGATCTCATCTGGTGGATCAGAAACTCTGCATCTCTATAAAAAGTCTCCCAGTACCTAAGAGCCTGCTCCTCCAACCAGTGCGAGCTAGAAGATCCAGAATGATGTTCACATATGATGTGAAGCAGTCTAGTGACTCTGCTGAGCCCAGTGTAAGCCTAGAAATTACATCTCTCGAAAGCATCAAGTTGTAATCCTACATGCCTCTATCAAGTGGATATAGTGTACACAGATATTGGTGGTTGATCTCAGACTCATAACCCACCTCAGACACTATAAGAAATAAATAAAAATAGTCAGCATAAAGTAGACTAATAAATGTAAAGAAGTGCAACTAAATAATAAAGAGAGGAAGTAAAGTACTTGAACTTGGTGAATTTGACTGAATTGGTGTATCGTAAGCGATATAGTCCTTGAAGACCCTCACAATCTGATAAGCTCCAGGGCTATGTGCTGGCTCAATAGAAGCTCCACTAGGTACAAGGTCTCTCACCTCAGAAGTCTCCCTAGGATAATGGACATAGTAAAACTTAATAGGGAAAAGTGGCTCTATAGAAAGAGTAGCAAAATCTGAGGTGGTTGTATCAAAGGCAGGCACACTCGATGGCTCTACTCCAAATTCCTCAATAGCACATCTAGTACTAGCTGACACCTGTGACACCTCATTAGGAGTTAGAAGTCATCGTGGAAGTGGACTCATGGAACAACCAACTAAAACTTGAACATGCTCTCTAGACTGACTGTACCTACGTCTGTGAGCTGTCAAAGAAATCTCATGTAGTTAGAAGCAGAATCTCTAGCTCATACTCTAATATGAGGAGTGGTGTCCTTAGCCCTGACCTGCTCGTCCACTGGCACATCTGTCATAAATCAAATTAAAATATCAATCACACTAAATACATCTTAATGATATAAAAAAGAGATATGACAAAAGTATTAGAAAAGAAAAAAAAGATATTGATTAAACCCACAAGCATTATCTCCCGGCAGATAGATGGGTCCTCTGACCTCGAGGAACTCCCAAAGACCTTGTCAAACACTCATGTCTCTTGGCACTATACTCCAAGAAAGGACCAAAAAATATTCGTACCCAAGTGAGATGAGTATAGTTGACCCCTGTGTGACTATGTAGAGGAGCTATCAAAAAATGAGAGCCAGCACCAAGCCTCAGTAAATGTAGCCAAACTATAGAAGCAACATATTAATGTGTCTCAAGATGCACTATCCTAGTATTCCTGACATCTACTATTCCTGGGATGAATGGTCAACCATCATGAGTAATATACTAAGAAAGTCTGAATTATTGTTCAATACAATTAGGCTGATAGCCCTCAATGATAATTGGCTGGCCAAACCTGTAGCACAACCAGCCTGGATGTATGCTAAAAAGGTACTCGACCACACTCAACATCCATTGATTGTAGAGTAGTGATGCTCTGCCACTCTCATCAAAGCTATCAGTAAGATCATCCTCTATCAAGTCAGGTGGTAAACCAACTGTATCTGGCTGGTGAACTAGTAAGAATCGATCTTTGACTAAGTGAGGTGCAAAGAAGAACAGGCGTATCTGATCCCTCTAAAGGTAGATGATGCTCAGTACAACTAAAAAATTATGGGATATCCTCACTCTGAAAAGTATGTTGGGCACTCAAAATCAGCAAAAGCACCATGTATGTGAAGGTGAATCCAAGCATATAAGTAATGCCAAGGAAAGGTAACGTCATGTCTATCCAATGAATCTGCCTCAAAAATTGCCCTAAGGACTCTGTGAACTTTAGCTAGCACTATTGAGGCTAATGAGATCCGCTCACCTCATGAAATCTTGCTGGTTGCTAATAGAACACCTAGACGCATAGATCTCTCTATTATTAGGAGCACAAAGATGCAATCCTACTAAAAATAACTCCTCACTCAAACCCTATATAGCAAGAGAAATGTACTTAATTGGTAAGGAAGGCTCTGTAGTGTCCTAAGACAAACTACCACCATCTGACACTCCCAATCCAAAAGGATCATGTAGCAACACAGACTCCTCAGACAAAGCATGCTCCTGTAAGAAACTCTGAATCCATGTACTCAGTAGAAGTGTAGCACATGAACGCCTATAATACCTAGAAGCTCTGAATGTTTGGTGGTAGTGGTTCAAAAGATCAATATAAATAGGAGGCATGGCTAACCTACCTCGTCGCTCGCTATCATCTGAAGGCTGCCTATAGAATAACTCCTCATCAAGTGGAACACACTCCTTGTAGCAGTGGCCAAATACTGGAAGGTCTGACACAGCCTGTAAGTCCTAAAGTGTGACTGTCAACTCCTCCATGCCTATCTAACATGTGTTGCAGCTCATATCCCAGAACTCCACAACTCTATGAACCCAAGTAGGGGGAATACCACTAAAATCAAATATGGACACATACACTGCCTCATAAATACTAGATGTTTGTAAAGTGTCTTTCCGAGCTTGCAAGATGTACCTAACCCATGTGACGTATCCAGGTTGAAGGATAGAAATCTTGCCAATAGATGAATCTCAAAGCAAGTCTGATAAGCTCGACTGTAACTAACGGTAGCTCAGAAGTCTAGACTATCTCATATGCTCAATGCTGTCAGAAGCAGGCTATAAAATATCACAATATCTAGAACTGACATTAGCTACTGTGCTATAAAGAGGATTGTAGTCCCCATATTTAAGCTTAATGGCAGCCACCCAATCTGCAAGATCCTCAAAAGCAAAAGAGTCTGATGTACAGTCTAGAAGTATGGAGGATCATGTGAAGTAACCTTGGTATAGATCACGTCCTCTCAATATATCAGTGTGTTGTTCAATCCTATCCCTAATATCAGCATCTCCATGAAGATCGTGTCTATCAATCTCCAACCAAATAGCCTTCTCGCTAGGCTCACTAGAAGATGAGTCATCAGATCTCCTCCTGCTGAACATTGTCCTATCAAATGATAAAAAAAATGTATATAATGATGCAGGTGACAACATGACAAAACATAAGCAGAATGAAGATAACAAGCTACACTAAGAAGCAGTAAAAAAGGGGAAGAAGAGGTAAAATAAAAAAAGGAGAGAGAAGAATCACCTTAAAAGAAAAAAATCAATGAGGTCAATTAGTTTTCAATAAATATGACTCACTTCATGCATGAATCACATTTGTTATGGGGCATTTGTTGTCCTCCACATATGCTACATAAGTTAAATCGAGCCTATAAGATGAATTTGATTGACTTCGAATGCTTCAGAATGTATACTAGAGTTGGAAGGCTACGATGATGCCCAAATGATCTCTAATTGATAAACAGACTTTGCCATCACATTTATAATATCAAAATTGATTAGAATTAAATATTGCATAATCTAGTGATCAACCGATCAACTGATGAAGCTGTCAGTTTATCGACATGCATATCAGAGTTAGAAGACTGCAATGATGCCCAAATAATCTTTGATCGATGAACGGACATTGCCATCATGTTTAAAATATAAAAATTGGTTATAATATAAATATTGCACAATCTAACGATAAACTGATCAAGTGATTAAGTAATCAATGCACTGACGTGCATATCTGACTCAGGAGGCTACGATGATGTCAAAATGACCTCTATTCATTAAATTAATTATGTTTTTAGCTTCAAAACATTGAAACCTATGAAATGAGACTATCTGTGAATGATTCAGATGAATTTACGTGAACATCGAACAGTCGGAAGTGATAATATGTATTTTTAGCTGAAATTGACTCAATTCGATGCCGACTTGAATCAAATGGCCTCCGATCCCGAAACGGACTGCGCCGTTGCATTCAAAACATAAGAATAACCTTACATCAATATATATATTAACTATGTAATGATGTTGGCATAAAATTCATATTAAGATTGATTAAACATTAAGAAAAATTTTAATTAACGATTCCTATACCTTTATCTAGCCCTAACCATTCTTAATCCCTCAATTGCTTCTATTCATAGCACGACTTGAGATGGATCGAGCTGTAAGCCTCACACACACGATCCTCCTCTCTCCCTCTTCATCCAACCTCCATGAACCGCAAAGGCTCGCACAATCTTCCCTCCCTCTCTCCCTCTCTTATTCGTTCGGTTGAAAAACCACAAACTGCATGCTGTTGACCCCTAATATTATTTTAAAAAATGATAAAAATAAAATGCTCATGATCCCCTCTTTTCTCCCTAAAAACTGAAAAAATTGCTCCCACTCAGCTCTCATTTCCCTCTTGTTTACTCCCTCAAAATCATAAGGAACCGCACAAAAACCCTTCTCCCTCATTCGTTCGCCCCATCCTGCAAGGAACCACAATGTTTCCCCACATAGATTCCTCATACTCTCTTTTCCAAACCACTCACCCTCCGCTCTTACTCTCTTTGAATTGATTATGTTTCCATTATTTTCCTATCTAAAAGACCCTCCTTTCCTTAGTCTTCCTCGCATTCAGATCACCTTCTTCGCAAGCAATGGTCAGTGTTTGGATCTATGCCATCATCTTCGATCTAGATGGAACTCTTCTTGATACCAAAGAGCAAGAGAATGAGTATTAAGGGAGTTCTTGGAAAAGTATGACAAAGTTCTGGATCCAAAGAAGTGGTGAAGAGGCTTAGAAAAATGCACAAGGAGTCAGCCAAACCTATCGTGGAGGATTATGAACTACTAATGACAGTGGAGGAGTATTCCCAGGCCATAATTCCCATCTATCAACAAAGGTGTTCACAAGTACAAGCATTGATTGGTGTTAATTGGCTTATCCAACATCTTCATGAACATGGAATCCCAATTGGGCTTGCTTCAAACTCTATAAAGAAGCACATAGAAGAAAAGATTTCTCATCAATAAGGTTGGAAGGAAATGTTTTCAGTTATTATTGGTGGTGATGAAGTTAACCTTCTCTAGATATATTCATTGAAGAAGCAAGAAGACTAGGTACTGATGTATCAAACTATCTTGTGATTGAGGATTCTCCAGTTGGAGTTAGAGCCGCAAAGGATGCTGGAAATGTGGGCAGAGAGGAGTTGGATGATCCTCAGTTCTGCCCTACTTATGCCTTGGATATTTATTGTTATCTTTGATCCATGGAGGTTAAGGAGAAGAGGAGGCCAATGGCAGGATATATATTGAGAGTATTCAGAATGTTGTGAATCCTAATATGAGGGGAGTTTTGGTGGATTGGCTTGTAGAAGTTACTGAAGAGTATAAATTGGTCTTTGATACAATTTACCTCATAGATTTCTACATTGATCGGTATCTATCATTTAATTTTATTAACAGATAGAGGCTTCAGCTTCTTGGTGTTTCAGCTATGCTCATTGCCTCAAAATATGAAGAGATCAACCCTCCTCATGTAGAGGACTTCTGTTATATATAATGGATAATACATATACCAAGAAACTGGTTGCTAAGATGGAAAGTGACATCCTCAAATTTCTCTTTTTTTTGGTAGTCGTGAGGCAACTTCGTCCTCAGGCGGGTTCCTCTTGGCATACTCTTCATGATTCGTCCTCTGATCTTTCTCTTGTGGCTGCCGAAAGGAACTCCATCATCAGATGGATTCCACCCGGTCTCTGGTATTTTCCCATTCTTTCCCTTCCACTACGTTTAGTTTAGATGCTAGAGTTTATTAGTGTTGCTGATTATGGATGTGTAGAAATATGTAAATGTATATGGAATATGTGCTTGTGATTCTTTTTACAGGTTTCAAGACCCCGCTAATGCCCAATAGGGCATAGTGGTGTAAAGAGATGGATGTGGTGTTGCAAGACACCGCTCACTATGCTCATTAGGGCATACCGAATAAGCCAAAACTATTAGATGCAACCCCTTATGCCAAAATGCTGCTGAAATTCTGACTAAATCTGGAACATAAAAAAAAAAGGGGGAGGAGATTTGAATGTATAGAAATTACATATATATTTACTTTTATATAGGTGATTGAAGGCCTCGTTATGCTCATCAGGGTGTAATGAGATTGAAATTCAGCCAAGGTGCTTCAAAACACCAATCGTCACGCTCATCGGGGCGTGATGGATAGGCCAAAATAGTTTCTATGTAACCCCATATGCAGTGATGAAGCCAGAATACTGCCAAAATGTTGCCAAACTTTCATCAAAATTTTGGGAATTAAAAAAAAATATAAAATATAAAGTTCTAAAGAAATGAATTGGAAATTAAATATAAATAAGCATGAAATGAATTTGAAAGAGGCTTGATTACAAATAAAATTAAAAATCATATTTCAAATATGAAACTAGGGATCAAATTCAAGTGAACCTATAAAACTTGAAATAGACTTGAATTCCTTTGATATACATGAAGTGAATCTCACAATATTTTGCTTAAATAATCTAAAAGGAGAATCCTAGTGAATCATTAAAGATTATAGTGGGATTAAAACATAACTTATAAGCATACAAATGTGGTTCAAGTGAGACTTACAAAGGACTTATATTAAACCAAACAACTCACCATTGGATATAAACAAGTCATCCTAATGTATATTAAACTCTACCATGACTCGTTTCAAATGATTCAGTGGAGAGGAAAAGTTTTGTATGAGGATTGAAATGAATTTAAAGGACCTATTAATAAGCATAAAAGTGAATCATCACTGATCATTATGATTATTTTATGATTCACTTTGAAATAAATAAAAAGGTTTTATATGAGTACATAGCTTAGCTATATGAAGTTTATAAGAAGCTTAAATATGCATGTGGTGTTTAGTTTTGAGATGTGGGACACCACACAGATCTTAGGGGGTACTTATTGAAGTGATCGGGTACAACATTAAGGAATGATATACTATCTCGAAAGATAAAAATCACCACCCTATAATAGACCTAATCACCTAATAAGGACTCCTAAGGCATGATGGGACTTCGAATATACAAGAGATATTTCCCCTACTTTACATGGAAAAGTAAAGTTGGGTTTATTTTAAGACGAGTTTGCTAAGATTCCTATAGAGGCAAGCCCCCATAGTTAATTACATCCTAAGGAATGAGATTCCTTAAGAACACTCTTGATTAAAGTAGATAGTCATGATCTCCAAAGATTTCAAGGAAAGACTATCAAAGAATTGACTATGTTGGAAAATCAAATGGGATAGATCAAAAGGACAGACTTATTTTGGAAGCCAAAGGAGATGGGTAGGGAATGCTTATGATGCTAGGAAGCCTACTGAGCAATCCAATCTATCGTATGATTGGGCTTTGTATTTTTGAAATTGAAGAGAGTTAATTATTTGAGTTGACATTTTATTAGAATACTAGAACTTATAATCCCACAACATAAGATTGTGAAAATTCTTAAGAGGTGAATATTTATGCTTGTAGCCTGAAGGAAATAGCTACCTCAGATCCTAAGCTAGGGAGCTTTGGTACAAACCACAAACACGTCCTAAATCTAAATGAAAGGTGGACATAATGGTTTACCTCCACAAGAGAGGATAGACCATCTGATTGTTGGACATACAATCACCTGGAGTGGCCATCGACTAACACCTCTTATGCTTTACATCCATGTAGCCAAGTCTTATGTATTGCAAGATGGCTAAGGTAGTTATTATTTAGAAAGAGACTAAGTCCTTAAACTCACTCCCTAAGAGACTAGATCATGAAGGGCATGAATAATGACTCAATCTAAAAAATTTTAACACATTTTTATAGACTTTCTTATTTTGACACAGGCTGTAGGATTTTATATGCTTAAATGCATGAGAAATTGATTATGGGCCAAATCAGAAGAGAAAGAGGTGTCTTTCCATCAAAGGCTCTTACAGGTCAAGCCTTTATTTTCTAGCACAGATGGAAGCCCTCTCTTAGCAAGAGTCAAAGAATATGACATGCATGATATTATACATTCATTCATCCAGCTAAGGGGTTGCTAAAAATTTTATTATCTTGATTTAATTCTTAGGCTTTTATATGAGGTTATGAATTATTTTAAATTTTAATTACGAGTTATTAATTGGGGTAGAAAAATTAATTTCATCCTAAGAGCCTACCGCATCCAGGCCACACATTCAAACATTAAATATGAAGAAACTATGAAAAACATGCAATTCTAGTGCACAAGCTAAACACAACATCAAACAATTTTATAGACTACCATTAAAGAATAAAAGGCTAGTGCGGTTGGGTTCCATCGTACACCCCGAAAAGAGAAAAAAATAGGTAGCTGAGTTCTACCCTTATATAACCTGGATTACAAAAATAATACATGTTATGGGGTCTTCTTTTCTTCATTTCTTCCTTTTCTCCTTTTTGATTTGATTTTCTCCAAAGGCATGATAGGGCACCCTAGGGACTAAGCCTTCTGGCCACTGCTCATCCTAATCCCCCATAACACTAATTCTAATTTCTAATGCAAAATTACATTAAAAATAAGAAAAGAAAATCTAGCTACACTTGCAAAAAAAAAGTTAGCTAAACACACTATACAACCTAAGCCGTTATATGAATAATTTGGACTTAGTATACCACACATGGGTAACCAAGCCCACCTATCCTAACGTGGGTTATGCTTAGGGGCTAAACAACCTGCCCAGAAAAAGCATTAATATTTTTTTTATTACAGCGGCCCCTTAAGCACAACCCCTATAGAAAATATGATTAGGCTAATAACAGTGTAACATCCAGTTTATGAAACATACACCCTAACATCCAGTCTAAAATATTACATCACAAAACATAACATCATATATACAATCAATACATCGACCTAGCCTAATTCTAGGGTCGGTGACCTAGTATTCTAGTGAGTGAAAAGAAGGCTTGTGTAGCAAGAATTTACTAGGCTTCCTTAGTTTAAGTTTCAATTTGGAGTTCAAATTTGTTTAAATTTTACCATTTAGGTGATTTCAATTTAAATGGTTTAATGATTTATTTTTTATTTTTATTTCACTTTTATTTGGTTAAAGTGATGTTTAGGTTTTCAAGAATGAAGAGTAGAATGAATTCCATTTGTAGATGAAACTCATCCTATTCTACATCCTAACTCCTAAAGAGTCTAACTAAGGTCCTTAAGTATCTTAATTAGCCCATTTGAATTTATGTAATTTATTTGATTTGATTTAGATTTTAGAATTTGAGTTTGTTTAATCTTCATGCCTTTGATTGATTAATTTTGGATTAAATGTGTTGATTTAATAAATCTTGATAATTCAATATCCTTAATATCTAATGAAGTTTAAGTTTATTTAAATCCATGTATTTTTGATTGATTAATTTTAGATTAAATGTGTTGATTTAATTAAATCTTGATAATTCAATATCATCAATATCTAATGAAGTTTAAGTTTATTTAAATCCATGTATTTTTGATTGATTAATTTTAGATTAAATGTTTTGATTTAATTAATATTTTGATAATTCAATATCCTTTAATTCAATCTCTAGTTTCTTTCCCATGGATTTTTAATTTAATTCCTTAATTTCATATGATTAATGTCATTTCGATGTTGTATAAATTCATTGATTTCATTATTCCATTTAAGTTTGATTTAGATTGGTGAATGTATTTTAATTTACTTATGATTTATTTGAAGTTTAATGTATTTTTTTATTTGAATTTCAATTAAGGGTTTAACTTAATGAATTTAGTTGTTTAGTTTATGTATAGATTATCTCTTCAGTTTGATAATTAATCTCTTATCTAAATTCAATAGGTTTGTTTTATTTGAGTTTTATTTTTCTTTGACTTATTTTGATATTATTTGAAATTAAGAGTAATTGGATATGATTTAATAACTTTAGAGTTTATATTTAATTTTATATTTATTTGATTTGATTATGGTTTATTTATTTATAGTTCAATTGGATCAAATGAATTGAAAGTTTGCTTTGATTTAATTGGGTTTGATTATTTATGATTAGAATTTCGTTTTAATTTCATTCATTTATCATGTTTATTAGATTTTAGTTTATGTTTTGATTTTACACTTTTTAAATAATTAATTAGTTTATCTTATTTAGGTAGGTTGAATTAGATTTAATTTGATCATGTATTAAATTGGTGAGAGTCTTTCTTTATTTAATTTAATTTGATTTGATTAGCTTTATTAATCTATAGGTTTTCTTAGGTTCAATGTGATTATATAATTAGTTTAATTAAGAAGTGTGTTTAGGTTAATTATTATATTAAATAAATATTTGTTTAATTTTTAATTTGGTTACATATTTATTTAGGTTAATGATGTAATTAATGACCTAATGATTTAGATTTAATTTAGGATTTGATTGGTATTTAATTGCATTTTAATTATGTTCAAATTTATGTTTGTTTAAGCTTAAGTTTAATGTGATTACTTTAATTAACTTAAGTGGTTTATTTTAAGATGTGTGATTAAATTAATTAGTGGAGTAATTAAAGATTTGATTTGAGTTTGATTTAAGTATTAATTTTAATGTGATTTATTTAAATCAATTTGGTTCATTAAGATGATGGATTAACTCATTAAGTTTGCATTAATTAGATGTTTAATTAATTAAGTTTGATTAAGGGTAATTGAATTTTGAATTATCAAATTAATTAAAGATTTGTTTAATTATAAATTAATGACTTAATTGTCCACATTTGAATGGTTTGATTTAATAAGTTTAATTAAGTGTCTAACTTAAATTTTATTTAATTAAGTGTTCGATTAGATTAACTGAGTTCATTATTTATTTTTATTTCAGTTAAACTTAATTATTCATAATTATAGTTAAGTTTGATTTCATTCATTATGTTCATTAAATTTCATTTAGCGCTTTAATTATGAATTAATATTTGATTTAATTATTAGGTTTATGTATTAATGGCTCATTAATTATCTTATTCCAAATATATGTGATTTAATCATATGTTAATTAAGTTTCCTTTAACTTTATTTGGTTTAATTTGATCAATATTAAATGATTATGTTGAATTGGTTTATTAATCAATTTGATTTTTAGTTTGTTTAATGATTAATTAATGTTCAATTTATTTTAATTTGTTAAGTAGTTTCAGATAATTAAGATTTAATACTTGTGTTGGTTTAACAAGATTAGTTTAATTTTATATTATAGTTTCATTGATTTATTTAATTTTGAGTTTAATTTAAAAAAAATCTAATCATTTAATTGGATTTCATTAACTCAATTAGGTTCAATTATGTTTAAATTTAATTTCATTTGAGCGGTACATGATATTTTTTTGATTTAAGGTTTTATTACCATTTATTTGGGTATTATATCATTTCTAATTTTGGTTTGATATTTAAATTATTTTTATATTTTGTTTAAATTAATTCTTTAATTGATTAAACTTTAATCTTAAGTCTTTATTTGGGGTTCATTAGGATTCAAAAAATCGCATTATTTTCTTAAGAGTCCTAGATGTCAACTGAAGTGATTTAAGCCATTTTAAAGATTTTTGTAAATTTCAAAATTTTTTATTTGATTTATTTTATTAAAATAAATAATTTGAACTTTAAAATTTAGTTTCTCCCATTCCAGAAGTCCTTTTTATCTCATATTTTTATCATAGGTGTGTTTTAACTTTTATTTCAATTCCTAAAAATTTTAACTCAATCTGACTTGTATTTTTAGACTAATTAATGAAATTTAATTTTCACAAAAATTTAAATTAAGCTCAAACTATTCAGTAGAATTTGGGGATTTTTGGTTCCTTGGATTCCACTCGGAAAGATGAATCCAATTAGCCTTTATTTGTAATATTTTGCTATATATTTTATTTTTATGAATTTTCAAAATTTCAATCAATTTAAATAATTTTAAAAATAAAAAATAGGTGATTTTCCCACTTAACCCAGTCAGCATCGCCCGCGGCACTGACGGGGCAACGCAGTGCCATGTGGCACCACATGATTGGGCACCGCTATTATGCGTGGCAAGAGGCGCCACGCGGTGTTCGCGATTGCGATGCGCGGCCCAATCGAGAAAAAAGATCGGATGCGATAATGACGCGACGATCGGACCGACCATCACGGATAGATACTACATCCAATCGAATCAATGGAAAATGCGTGGATCCAATGTGCGATCCAGATAGTCCGATCGTGGATCAGAAGGTCTGGATCCAATCGATGGATCCGATGCGATCTACAAATTAAAATACACGAGTCTAATGCGATCTGGGCTATCCGATCTCACGAATCATGGGATCGGACGGCTGCTACTCTCCAACCGATGAAATAGACAAAAATACTATTCACCCAAGCAATTTTTGCATATTCTGGGTGAAATTTCATCCAATTGGGCTCATTTTCATGGTGATGTTCACAAGAAAAATTCCTCGATTCACATGGGAATGATATAAAATTAATATTGCAAGGTTTATCTAAGAAAATTCCTAAGATCGCATGAAAATTATCATAAATCATAGATCCTACAACCAGCTAAAGTTTGGTGAAATTACCTCACCGGGGATGGTTTCCAGCAGTGGTGATGATTCGATCATGCTCTTGAGTGAAAGAAGAAGCTTTAAAATGAGCCTAGACCTTCGCCTTCACTTCTGAATGATATACCTTCCGGTGCTTACCATTTTCTCATCAGGATCCACCTGGTTTGATGTTTTTAGCTTATGAAAAGTGGGGAAGTGATTGCTGATGGCTTTAGGGTTCCAAGAGGGTGGAATGAGGAGAATATGCTCAGTTTTTAACCCCTCTCCCTTCTCTTCAAGTGGATGGACGAAAATCCATCATTATGTGTGATGGGGAGATAGTTGGGAGGTAATGGCTGATTGTGGACTTTGGATTTAATTCCCAAAGTCTTCATTTGCTGTCATAGGATCAGCTCCATTGAATGCAAGTGGTGGGGAGGTTTGAATGCAAGTGATGAGAGAGAATTGAATGAGATTAGGTGGAATCCTATGTGGAGGAGGCTCCATGAAGGATTTGATTAGTTTGGGCTGATCATGGGCTGATCCCAAGTGAGTTTGGGATGGGTTCAATTAGATTGCAATGAGTTTTGACTTGATTCAAATGGGTCGGCTCAATTTGGGTCATATGGGCCATACTGGGTCAAGTTAGGTTAGGTTGACCAATTGGTCAAATTGAGTCAAACCATAGCTTAAGTTAGGTTCAAATGATGATTTGAAGAATTTTGGTATGATAAATTTGATTTAATTTGGCTTATAATTGATTTTGGCTCATTTGGAATCAAATGGGTCAAATGGGTCAAATGGGTCAAGTTGACCAATTTGACTAAAATTGGCCAAATTGGCTTGGGTTATGGGTTGATTCATATTCAATTGGCTAATTAAAAATAGATGTTGTCTTTGGTTCGAATCAATTTGGATTTAATTTGTATTTAGGCCAAATTGACCCTTTAGGCTAATTTGGACTAAATGGCTCAATTAGGCTCGATTGATCAAATTGTGTTCAATTATGGCTTTGGTCAAGTTCAATAATCAATTTGGAATGAACTTGACCCATTGGTTGTAATCAATTTAGGTTAGATCATGATTTGACCCAATCTGATTCTTTAGGCCAATTTGGGTTAACTTGGATCGAATGGCCAATTGAGCTTGGTTTGGCTCAATTGGTGGTCAAGTCATATTTAAATATTAATTTTGGGTTGATTCAAATCATTGGTTTCAATCAATTTGATATAGGATGAGTTTTGGCTAGTTTTGATTTATTTGGGCTAAGGGTAGACTTGGTCAAATGACTAGGTTGACTTGGTTTGACCCAATTGATTGCAATTAATCACCATAGGGAGATCAACAATCATGATGGAAGGTTTTGGTGAGCTTAGTTCAATCCAATTTGGGTTGGATTGAAAGTTGGCTCAAATAGGTTCTTTAGGTCACTTTGGGTCAAGTGGATCTAAGGGGATCAATTGGTCTGGTTTTGGTTTGATTCGAGTTTATTTGAACTTATATATGAGCTATGGATTGAAATATAAATTCAACGGCAATCAATTTAGAGTTTAAGGGATTTTGGTCATTTGAAATTTTCAAGACAAAAGGGCTAGGTTGGGTTTGACTTGGATTGGTGTCGATTTGATTTGATGAATGTATGATTCATTTATATTTGGGTAGATAATTGAATGAATGATTGATTCAAGAGAAAATCCATTAGTTTTGAGTTGATTTAAATAGGATTTGGTTAAGACTAAGAAATTAGCTTAAAGGGTATAAATTGGATTTTAGTTTGATGTTGGATTTGGTCTTGGACATTTAGATTTATATTTCATTTACATTTATGAATATAAATGAAGATCTAAATGATTCATGAGAAAATCACTTGAGTTTGGAGTGATTTGGAAGTAAATTTGACCAAGTCTATGGATGTAGGTCAAAAAGGCTTAGAGGGCAATCAAATTTAGTTTGATTCATTATTGGTCATTGGAAGGTGGGTTTCCTTTATATTTGTGAATATGAATGAAGGAATAATTGACTTATAAAGAAACCAATTGAGTTTGATTTGATCTAAAGGGAGTTTTGGCTAAGCTTATGAAGGTGGGTCATATGGCTTAGGAAGGGTCTTGGGGTTTGAATTTGATTTTGGGTTTCAATTATTTGGAGTGAAATTTGGGATATGGATTTGGAATTTGGAATTTGGATTTGAATTTGAGGTTTGATTTGTGATTGGAATCTGGGTTTGATTTGAGAAAGTGTATCTAGATTGGGTTTAGGCTATAGTTTAGGTGATTTTCTTAAGTCCTAAGGCATGGCCTAATCTTATGATTAACCCTTCTAAGTCTCTAGGCTTAGGTTAAGTGTTCACCTAATAACTAGAAGTGTCTTATGACTAAGGAGTTCTTAGTGTCTAGAAGAATCCTAAGTCTAAGAAGAGGAGGTTAAGAGCTCACTCCAAAAGTGAGGTCAATAAATTATGGAGATTGATTAAATGGTTCATCAATGAGCACAAATCATAAGTGTTGCCTCCTAATAAATGGTTGAACCGTATCATGCATTGAGTGATTTGGAATAAACCTAGTTGAATCTATGACTGAACTAAATTGTGCTTACAATATCCTAAATGACTCATTATTGAGTGCAACAAGTCCTCTAGTGAATAATAGACTTTCTCACAATTCGTTTCAATCTAGGAAAGAAGTCAAAGAATTCATTAGAAGTATGTGATAAATTTCAAGGCTTATTAATAAGCATAAGAAATAGATATGAATCTCTCAAGCTCAACTACTAAAGAAGCAAATATGAATCACGATATGCTATTCCAAATTGTAATATAAGTCAAAAATTTCTTTAACACCACCGGATCTGTAATTCTTCGTAGAAGCAGACAAAAGGCGATGCTAAATCAAATTCTTTATAAATTATAGAGCTTCTTTTAATCCAAAAATTAAGAAATTTCATTCTAATTATAATTTTTAAAATCAATGATTTTATTAATTAGATGAAATTATCTAAGTTATAAATATCTGCATGTGTCAAGACATGGAAATTCAGAGTGTAATTTTAATGTCTAAAAAGGCTGCACAGGTTAAGTTAGAATTAAATGAAAATATAAAATTAATCTCATAATTTAAACATAAGATTATTTGAATTATCAAACACCCGCATGGGCTTCGGCACTATGCTGAATGATTAAATTTAGTGTCTGAGGATGATGCATAGGTTACTTCCCGATTTGGTCTTAGGACCAGGTCCGGGTTAACAAAACCTAAAAAATTTAATTATTATAAGAATTTTATCCTATTGAAATATCTAAGAAGCTAATTCTATCATATGATAGTAAATCTGATCCTTTATTATTAAACTAATAGAGTAGACAAGATCTGAAATGATAAATTAAATGATCAAGCAAAATAATAAACCTTGATGATGGCTGTGTTGAATAGAGATTTCAACCAGAGGGGATACTTGCCATCAAAATGCTCTTGCAAGTTCAAATCAAATTAATCTAAATTAATTATTAATATAAATACATAATTTAACAAATCACTAAGCTATAAATGATTAAATGAAATTCAATCTTTATAAATTTAAAGCAAAATCTAACCCAATCCACCTTCTGCAATAGTTTGTTGAAGGTGACAAATTAAGAAAATTCTAGCTCACAAAGGAGCCAATGTCAAATAAATTGTTATACTATATTCACTCTCAATCAATCTCATTCCAGCAAGTATGTGGCCCGTGTCCTCTGACTACATGGCTTGGCTAGTAAGCTCCACATATGATATTGTTACGACTAGAGTCCTCTGATCGGGTGGTTGTTGCCAAATGACATGATTATATTATGATCATGACTGTAGCCTGTATGCTCCCCAATGGCTCTTCCCTTTGAGTTGTGAATTATAAGGTACACCTGATAGAGCGAAAAGCCCTCTGTTAGATAAGGTAGACTTAAGCCTATCTCCTTAGATAAACACCACCCGAGTTTTACAAAGATTTCTTGGACGACATAACCCATGTCTTGCTGATAAGGATCCTTCAGTTAGGTTGGGTCAACTACCTTTTCTGACTAAGTAGACTATGGACTGCGACAGTTCAGGATGACAGAACTATGGGATCTAGATAAGATATCATCATTCCCCCAACCATCTGCTTTAAGTTAAAATGATGCATTTCATAAATTCTAAGTTCTAAAACTCCACATGCTGCTACTACACTCTACGCATTCAGTGATCTAATGACTAGCCTTAATTGAAAGTTCTCTCTCAGCATTGAGAGAGGTAATTAACTATAAGTGCTTGTTCCTTTTAGGAAACCTTGAACCAGATCTAAGGTCCTCATAAAATGAAGGTAAAATCTCTAGTTAGTGTCTTCTCTACTATTCCATCTACCTTCTAAAAATTACATCGAAACTTAAATCACACTCTCTTCATCTAGAAGTCAGAGGCAAATTTTTGAAGCTCACAGATTTCCAAATTCTGACCTTACATTCTTTCACGCATCTTGCATTCATCTACTTCATTTATTAACACATTAGGCCAAAGGTGCAGTTTCTGCTTTATGTTCGCACATGAAGCTTCTCATCAAATTCTTATCCTAAAATCTCTTTGGTCCTAATTTCCCTTGCACAAGTCAAAGTAGCTTGCATCTTTGCTGATTATTATAAATATGCAATAAAATGTGCTTGAATGTGTGGAAATAGTATATATATATATATGTGCTTCTTTTTTACAGGTTTGAAGGCCTCGTCATACACATCAGGGAGTGACGAGATGAAAATTGACCAAGGTGTTTCAAAATGTGTTAGAAGTGGCACCCCTTATGTCGAAATGTTGCTGAAATTTTGACTAAATCTAGGACTTAGAAAAAAAAAAGGGAGAAGAATATTTGCATATATATTTACTTTTATGCAAGTGATTGAAGGTCTCGTTATGCTCATCAGAGCGTAACGGGATTAAAATTAGACCGAGGTGCTTTAAAGCGCACGCATCGCTCGAGGCGTCATGGTTAGCCAAAATAGTTCTAATGTATATGAGGACGGCCTTGATCTCAAATTCGCCAAATTTTATATTGACAAAAACTCAAATAAATTAGTTTAAATTAAAAAAATTCTAAGCTAATTTTTTTTGCTAAATATTGAGGTAAAGAAAATTATCAAATTTTGAATCCAACTGAAATCAAGAATTAGTCAACTACTCTTAATTGAACAAACATCTCTCACTCAATATTTGAAATATCTTGGATTTCATATTGAGATGATCAAAAGAAAATTTCAATCATTTTTAAGAATAAAACATGCAATTTTTGGAAATATATTCAGATATTCAATCATGAAATAATATAAATGAGTTGGATATTTTGGTGATAAACATAACCTTAGCACTTCAATACCTCATTTCAATTGATGTGAAAGATGAGCTAATTGAAAATCTAATCAAAGCACAAGAGATCCCTTTAGAATTAAGATATAGTCTTTAAATTTAATTCACTCTAAGTAAATTAAAGAAAATTAGAGGATTCATAATGAATTGAAGGATTGTTAATAAGCATAATCAAGGAATTCTTGAAAAATATTTGAAACATATTATTCATCTTATTAAATGCTCAAATTGGATCAAATAGAAATTGAACAGAGATAGTAATGAGTTTGAAGATCATCAATAGATATAAACGAGAGTCTATTGAAGATCCAAAGACTAGATAACTTTGAATAAAAGAAATCAATTAAATATTATTTCCAAGGGATCAAACATGCTATTAGAACAATTTAAACACATTATATGCCACCAGATTCGTAACGCATCATACAAGTGAACATAAGGCATTAATTAAGGCTTTAATTGAACCCTTGCACATATTATAAAATAGGATTAAAACTCAAATTCAATGCAAATTCTTAAATATACTTGCATGGGTCCTGACACTATGCTGAATGCTTAAACTTAGTGTATGAGGATGCTGCGTGGGTTGCTTCCTGGTTTGGTCTTAGGACCGGATCCGGGTTAACAAAACCTAAAAATCAAATCATTATAAAAATTTTAACTTATTAAAATATCTAAGAAACTAATTATGTCATATAACAATAGATCTGATCCTTTATTATTAAATTAATAGAGTCGATAAGATCTGAAATAATAAACCACCCCGATGATAGCTATGTTAAATGAAGATTTCAACCAGAGGGGATACTTACCATAAAAATGTGCTTGGAAGCTCAAAATGAATTAATCAAAATCAAGTGTAAATATAAATATAAAAATCAGATAAATTATTAAGTGTTAACTGCTTAAATGAAATTTAATTTTCAAGATCTTAAAGCAAACTCCATTCAATCCACCTTCCATAATTATTGATTGAAAGTGAAAAATTAAGAAAACTCTAGCTCACAAAGGAGCCAATGTCAAATCAAGTATTCTACTATGTTCACTCTCAATCAATCTCACGCTAGTAAGGACGTCCCTAATGTCCTCTAACTGCATGGCTTGGCCAATAGGCTCCACATATGATGTAGTTACGACCAGAGTCCTATGATCGGGTAGTTTCCACCAAATAGAACCATAATATTACGATCATGATTGTAGCCCGTATGGTCCCCAATGGTTCTGCCCTTTGAGCTGTAAATCATAGGGTACACTTGATAGAGCAAAAAAGCCCGCTGCCAGCTAAGGCAGACTTAAGCCTGTCTCTTTAGACAAACACCACCCCATGTCAATAAGGATTTCTTGAACGACGTAACCCATGTGTTGCTTATAAGGATCCTTCAGTCAGGTTGGGTCGACTATCTCCTCTGACTAAGCAGACTAAGGACCGTGATAGCCCGAGATGATGGAATCATGGGATCTAGATCGAGCACATCATTGTTCCCCCAATCATCCGCTTTAAGTTAAAATGATGAATTTCATAATCATAATTTTTAAACTTCACATGCTCCTACTATACGCTATGCATTTAGTGATCTAATGATTAGCCTTAATCGAAAGTCCTCTCTCAGCATTGAGATGGGTAATTAACTATAGGTGCTTGCGCTTATAGGAAACCTGGAACTAGATCTAAAGTCCTCGCAAAAATGAGGGTGAAATCTCTGGGTAGTGTCTTATCTACTATTCCATCTGCATTCTGAAAATCTCACGGACATTAAATCATACTCTCTTCAAAATGAAAGGTCAGTAGTAAATTTTCTGAGCCCACACACACATAATTTCTATCTGTTCCATCTCTTTCTCGCATTGATCGACATCAAACTACAATCTTTAGACCCCATTTTTCTTATTCAAGCCGAAAGGTCTCCGTGGTCATTTGATTCCCTCAAGCCGTAAGGATTTTTTTCTCCCTATTTTCGATCAAACCACAGGTATCACAAGGGGAACGACAACAAATGGGCATCTCCTTTTCTTTCACTCTCTTTCTATGTTGGCCCTCTTTCTCCCCCTTCTTCAAATACCCGAATTATCGTAAACTTCGACTAGTGAGGAAGCGGCAATGGGAGCTCATTGTAGAAAGCTTCGACGAGAACGCTGGCGTGTGAAGGAGAAGAGAAGTTCGTGAGATCAAGCTGATCATCCTGCAAAATTTGTAGCAAGAACATAACTGCTGGTTCTCTTAGGCTGGGCATATCCACCAAAGATCCTAGAAGATTTGACATGGTGAAATGACATCATCTGACATGCTATCCATCCAAGTCACCCACTATGCTATTAGGAGGACATTAAGGGTTTCTCTTCTATGAAGGGCTCAGACTGGAGAAATGGCATCTGAACTATCTTCAACTCAGTACATCAATGGTGATGATAGAATGGAGATTGAAGAATCAGATGAGATGGAAGTTAAAAAAAAAAAAGAGAAAGCTATTTGGAGTTGAAAATGTGAAAAAAAATTGGAGGTGAAATTTTCTTTATTCGATGTCAAGAATAAGTACAAGGATGTTAATCTTCCACCAAACTGGAAATCCTTCAATATTATCATTTTTAATGAATGGGAAGAAGGTCTTCATGATATAGAAAAAGTTGTTGCATTTGATTTTGAGGGATGTCTCACTAATACAATTGTGAAATGATTTGAAGACCTCGTCATGCTCATCAAGGAGTGACAAGATGAAAGTCAGCTGAGGTATTTTAAAACACCGACTGTCACATTCATCAGGGCATGATGAGTAGGCCCAAAAAAAACTATTAGATGTGGCACCCCTATGTCGAAATACTGCTGAAATTTGGACTAAAATTCAGGACTTAAAGAAATTTAAATAAAATTCATCTAAACTTAAATAAAATAAAAAATACAAGATAAATATGAAAATAAACATTGAATCAAAGAGAAATAAATGGAGAGTACTTAAAGGGAAACTTTGAAAAAAAAGAAAGCACTTACTTTGAATGCAAGCAAATCCTCTTCCTTGCCTCAAAATCCTTAAAGGCTATGAAATGTTTTCAAGCAAATAACATGAAAGGCAAGGCCCCCTCTTAGCCTTAGTTATAGGGATAGAAATAATTAATGTGGGACCCATCATTGTTTAAATTTAATAATTAAATACGATGATGGGGTTTTGATGGATAATTGTTATCAACGAAATTTGTATGTGATAATATCTTTTCCCTGCAAATGCAATTCTCTATGGCTTAAATTGAAGTAAAACAATAAATGTAAATTCCATGGTAAAGTGAGTTCTCTTTATCTCAAATTTCTCAAAATTAAACAAGCTTTAATTAAAACTTAGGGAGGCTAATACTAAACTCACAAAAGACTTAAATAAATTTGAAGTCTAGTTTTCAAATAAACATGAAAATTAAAGTGGAGTTAAGAATGAATCCAAATTGGGTTTAATAGCTCTTATATGAATATGGATGTGACTATGATGCTAGCTAATAAGAATGAATATGACTAAAGCAGAAGACACTGCAACTTATTCCAAGTGAATTAAAAATGATTTCAATTGAACACAATTGAATATGAAGAATTTATATGAAGCTTGATAGCTTACTTTTGAGCAAGAGTGGGTTCTGACATCACATAAATTAACATGAATAAGATTTTTCTTGACTATTTAAAGTGTCAAATTCATGAATAAATAACAAGCATGAAATATAATCAATTGAACACCAAGATAATTACATTAATGAAATGAAGACCTCAATTTAATGTTTGGTGATGAACCTAAAAGTCAATTCTAAATTGAGAGAGTTCATAAGAAGTTCAATAACTTGCTTCCAAGCACAAGTTTGATTAAAGAGCTCGCTAATGAGTATGAACCTATTGTTAAAGTTTAAAGATTCAATAAATAAACTTAATACAAGCAAAGATGTAATATTTTGAATTGCAAATAGAAACATAGTTCTACTCCAAATATGCCACCGGATCTATAATTCTTCGTACAAGTAGATAGAATGCGATACTAAATTAAATTCTGCATGAATGAAGGAGCTTCCTTCAATCCAAAATTAGAAAATTCTTATTCTAATTATGATTTTTGAAATCAATAATTTCATTGATTAGATGAAACTTTCTAAGTTAAAAATACCTACACGTGCTCAGACATGAAAATTTAGAGTGCAAATTTTAATGTTTGAAAAAGCTGCGCAGGCTAAGTTGGATTTAAATGAAATTATGAAATTAATGTCATGATTTAGAAATAAAATTATCTAAATTATGGAAAACTTGCATGGGCCCTGACACTATGTTGAATGCTTAAACCTAGTGTCAGGATCAGGTTGCTTCATTGGTCTTGACTGGGTAAGTTAACAAAACCTAAAAATCTAATTATTATAAGAATTTTAACTTACTAAAATATCTGAGAAGCTAATTCTATCATAAGACAGTAGATTTGATCCGCTGTTATTAAACTAATAGAGTCGACGGGATCTAAACAATAAATTAAATAATCAAGCAAACTCATAAACCCCGATGATGGCTGTGTTGAATGAAGATTTTAACCGAAGGGGATACTTCCATCAAAATATAATTTTAATTTCAGATCAAATTAACAAAAATTGAGTATCAATCCAAATGCAAAATCTAATATATCACTAAGCTACTAATTATTAAATGAAATTCAATCCTCAAATACTTAAAGCGAACTCCATTCAATCCACGTTCCGCAAATGTTTGTTAAAGGTGACAAATTAAGAAAACTCTAGCTCACAAAAGAGGCAATGTCAAGTCAAGTATATTTCTATATTCACTCTCAATCAATCTCATGCTAGCAAGGACGTGGCCCGAGTCACCTATCTCCGTGCTTTGGCCAGTAGGCTCCACATATGATGTAGGTATGACTAGAGTCCTTTGATAGAATGGTTGCCACCAAATGACAACATTATATTATGATCACGACTGTAGCCCGTATGCTCCCCAATGGCTCTATACCTTGAGATGTGAGTCATAGGGTACACCTGATAAGGCAAAAAGCCCTCTGTCAGCTAAGGTAGACTTAAACTTATCTCCTTAGACAAACACCACCCCAAGTCTATAGGGATTTCTTAGACGATGCAACCCATGGTTGCTGATAGGAATCTTTCTATTAGGTTGGGTCGACTACTTGCTCTGACTAAGTAGACTAGGGACCACGACAACACGGGATGACATAACCATGTGATCTAGATCGGACATGTCATCATTCCCCCAACCATCCGCTTTAAGTTAATATAATGAATTTCATAAATCTTAAATTTTAAACTCCACATGTTGTACTATATGCTACGCATTTAGTGATCTAATGACTAGCCTTAATCGAAAGTTCTCTCTCAACATTGAGAGGGGTAATTAATTATAGGTGCTTGCACTTATAAGAAACCTGGAACTAAATCTAAAGTTATCACAAAATGAGGGTGAAATCTCTGGGTAGTGTCTTATCTACTATTCTATCTGCCTTCTGAAAATTTCATCGACATTCAAATCATACTCTCTTCAAAGTGAGAGGTCAGTTGCAAATTTTTCGAGCCCACATTTTTTTTATAAAATTAATAGATATCTTTCTAGTAAATTGGATTGATTACTTACAGGCCTAGTCCTATACAATGGAATGATTAATGAGGCTAATTTGATTTGCTAGAATTAATAGTCCTATAAAATTAAAAGAAAATATATTTGATATATTAAAATCATATTATTTTTATTTTTTTGTGATGGTGGTGGTGATCTTCGACATCAACATCTAATTATGAGGTGATGACAATGATGACAATTGAGAACAACAATGACAATCAGTAGTTATCAAATAAATATATTTTTAAAAACAACCTTCAAATTTTAAAAAAAAATTATATACAATAAGCTCTTAGTTTTCGGAGGTTGAACAAAGTCATATTAATATGCAATCATATTTGACTTGGCTTCATAAGGTTTGTTAAAAAAAAATGTTGCCGGTATAATCGACAAAGTCATTAGAATTGTTTGATTATAAAAATTTCGTTAACAAACCGATAAGTAGAAATCAACCAAAACTTTAACCCCCAGCAAAGAAGAATACTCATACAATCTATGAGAGTTTCGAATACTTGAAAGCATGAAATTAATATCACTAATTAAATTTAAAAAAAACAGATAAGTAGAGAAAAATTATATTTTATATGAATAAAGATGAAAATGTCATTTTATTTATGTTAACAACTAAGTGAAAATTACAATCACCTAGCTTTGGTTGTCTGCATTTAGAATGCACTGCATTCCAAATACACGCTTTTAAAGATTTCAAGTGTTTGGTTGCAAGTAAAGTAAAATTCGAGTGTAATGTAATGCATTTCAAATACACTAGAAGTTTAGATTTGGAATTCCAGATTTTGGCGAATTCCAAATACACCAGCCGATGTAAAGTGATGCGGCGGCACGCCAGCCGCTCACGATTCGCCGACGGCCATGACCGCCGGCCACCGCCACAGCCGCCGCCGGTCACGCCGTCGGCCGCGCGCCGCCGGCCGCGCCGCCATGCTAAAAACCTTCAATTTTATTACATTTTATCAACCAAACAAAAAAAAGAAAGTCGAATTTATAAAACTCTCAACCAAACAACTATAAAGTAATCCTTTACATCAATTCTTTTACACAAGATTCTTTTACACGATTACAACGCAGAACCAAACAATCCTTATGAAGATGAAGATTATATGAACAGAATAAAATATTGATGTAGCTTTTTTTTTTTTTTCTCTTTTGGCTGTGGGACACCAAGCATTACAACAATAACAACAACAAAAAGAATCATTAATTTATTTGACTTGCTTCACAAGATTTACTAAAAAACCAGATTGTCGTTATACGAAGCCGTTCAATTACAATTTAATATGAAAAAAAAACATTATTTTTTTATAATTTATCGTTAGAAATTAATTTGGAAGATAATTCATCATGCACCCCACCCAAAAAAAACATTACTACGCAGCTTTATATATATATATATATATATATATATATATATATATATATATATATATATATATATATATATATATATATATATATATATATATATATATATATTCATGCAAGTTCACAGCTGTGACGGCCAGACTTCGTCCAAAACAGTTTTCATGATGAATTTGCCAGTCAGAGATCATATATTTGAATTTTTCCTGGCGGTAGTTAGTGAAGCTTTAAAGAAAATGAAATATGGAAAAGCAGTAGGACCGGATAATATTCCAATATAAGTGTGGAAATGTTTAGGAGATCAAGGAATTTCTTGGCTTACAAATCTTTTTAATGTTATTTTAAAGACTAAAAGATGATGAATGGAGAAAGAGTTTGTTGGTTCCTATATTTAAGAATAAAGGTGATGCACAAGATTGTGCAAATTATAGAGGAATTAAGTTAATGTGCCATACATTAAAATTATGGGAGAGAGTAATTGAGCATAGGTTACGATGTAAGTTTCTCACAATCGGCTTCAGTAGATCTACTATGGATGCTATACATTTGTTAAGAGAGAGAGAAGAGAGAAAATAAAAAAGGATCTACATATGATATTTATTGATTTAGAAAGCTTATGATAAAGTCGAGAGATGTTGGAGAGTAAGAGAAGTTAATAGGTTATATTCAAGTCATTAAGGATATGTATACTAGAGTCGTCACTTGTGTCCAAACACGTGAGGATTGACAAATTATTTTCCTATTTCAGTTGGATTACATCAAGGATCAACATTAAGCCCTTATCTTTTTACTTTAGTTATGGATGTTCTTACGAGGCATTAACAAGAAGATGTACCCTAGTGTATGCTTTTTGCTGATGACATTCTTCTTGTTGATAAGACTAGAGGGAGTCCAACGAAACTTGAATTATGGAGGTCAACTTTAGAGTCTAAAGGTTTTTAAGCAGATCTAAAGCGAATATATGGAGTGTAATTTTAGTTAGAAGTTTTAGTGGTAGTGTTGTGATTTTTAGGTGATCAAGTCATTAATAAGAGTGGCGATTGAGATATTTAGGCTCTATTGTTCAAAATGATGGTGAAATAGATGGAGATATTATTAGTAGAATTCAAGTTGGATGGTTGAAGTGGAGGAATGCATCCGGCCTATTATGTGATAGAAAAGTTCCACTTAAACTTAAGGAAAATTTTATAAGATGGTGGTAAGACCCGCAATGACTTATGGTGCAATGTTGGCCAATAAAAGAGAAATATAAGACTAAGTTAAGTTAAGAGAGAGAGGGATGCTCGTGGATGAGTGGCTTTACCCTTAGAGATAGAATGCAAAATGAGTATGTTCGGAAAAATTGGAAAAATAGCTGGTAGATAAGATTAGGGAGAGCCTTTAGATGGTTTGGCCACATAAAGCGTCAGTCCGGATGACGATTAGGAGAGTTGATGCATTAGATTTGCCTTATGTTAAGAAAGGTAGAGGTAGACCTAAAAAGACTTGGTTAAGATGTATAAAAAATGATCTTAGTATACTCGAATTAAATGAGAATTTGACACATAAGATACAATGGAGAGGATTCATGTCCACCACCTAGTGGGATTAAGGCTTGTTGTTGTTGTTGTTGTTGTGGTAGTTTATACACCTAACAGTTTATGCCTTCATTGCATAATATATAGACGCAAAATACTCATAAATAAATATATTAATTAACGATGATCATGCAGTATTGTGAATGGGCTCGTGTGCAAGAACTCCAATTTGGTGAACGCGAACGACTTCTTCTTCACAGGCTTGAACAAACCAGGCGACACTGCGAATGAATTGGGATCAAAGGTGACGCAACTCTCGGGATTGAATACGCTCGGCATCTCACTTGCTCGCGTAGACTTTGCGCCATATGGTCTCAACCCTCCTCACACTCACCCGAGGGCGAGCGAGATACTTGTGGTATTAGAGGGCACTCTCTCTGTTGGCATTGTGACATCAAACAATCCTGATAATAAGCTCTTCACAAAGGTTCTTAATGTGGGGGATGTCTTTGTATTCCCTCAGCGTCTCACCACTTTCAGCTCAATACTAGAAATACAAATGCGGTGGCTATTGCCACTCTCAGCAGCCAGAATCCGGGGGTAATTACTATCGCTAATGCAGCCTTTGGATCGAAGCCGCCTATCTCTCCCTATGTTTTGGAGAAGGCTTTCGAGCTTGATCACAAGACGGTGGAAACACTCCAAGCCAAGTTCTGGATGAACAATAACTAGGGATCGATCATGTATAAACCACACAATTGTCAGCTATTTAAATAAGCAATTGCTTTATTGTTATGTAGTAATAATGTACTTCTAAGTGTGTTGATTGATTTCAAATAAAAAATTTATGGTTGTATTTATGAGTGTAATGTGAAAATAATGATTATTTATGAATCCCTAAGCGCTTGTATGCAATTCTTTGCCTTAATATGTCAATTATGCATTCGTGAGCGTTTCTGTGCTTATTTGAATATACGTATGTCTGGGATCCATTAAATATGTTCACGATTGCTTAACTTATATTGATATTAAATTCAATTAGAGACATCTTGGTCTTTAATTGAGGTATATGTAGCTTGAAAGTCTCTATGGATTCTAATATGAAAAATTATTATGTGTAGAATCCGGATGTAGAAGTTTATATCTAGATTCCAATAATTTATCGTCATGTGATGTCCAATCAATACATAGCTACTATATTTTAACTGTAATGTATTATGTATTTGCTATGAACTATTATGTATTATTTTGTATTACCGTGCAGTTAATTTTACATCAATACACAAAACTTTATAGCTTATACACAAGTAGATGTATGAAGAATTTAATTATATTATGGAGTAATACAACTATATTCAGACTCCACACATATTAAGATGCATTTCGCTTTGCCCTTGTGGAAAGGCTATACATTAATTTGGTTTCCCAAGTGGATTAGCCTATATATATAAGAAGCTCTACAGAAGCTCATTATTTATGTTCAATCATGCTAACTCAATTATTAGCTTTAGCTTAATTAGTTTATGTAAATCATATATTTGATAATTCAAATCTAAGAAAGATCTTATTTGATCATTCTAAAATTGTTAATAACTTGATTATGTTTGTATATGCGTAATGCTGTGTGTGTATACATATTCATCTATTCATATTTATTTGGATCTATGTTCATCGTAATATTATATTGTATAATTTATATATAAACTTCACGTAGATTTTATACTAGAAACAGCTCGTGTTTAGGGTAAAAATTGAATGCAAATATATACTTTTTTTCTCATTTACCTAACGAAACGGACCAAATAACACTTGATTTCACGCATCCAGCATTTACACTTCTTTCTCTATGCAACGACATGATCAGTGCTGTTAATTTAATTAGCAAGAATTAATGGAATCATTAAAGATTAGAGCATATTGGCTGGTCAGAGAATTTTACATCAATATAATGCTCTTGTATCTCCTGGACATATTCATACGAGCATGCAGCTGGCCATTTCAGGAGATCATGTTCAGATTGGAAGTTATCTTTTCGTCCCTTTCTCCTTTCTCAGGTGTCAATCTTCTTCATGTTTCCCACTGTTCAACCAATCTCTAACTTTATATCCAATAACCTATGAATAATTCAGACTATTACAAACCCATCTTACATTATCATCGTGGAAGACAGAAGAAGTAATTTCATGAGAAGTCTTATTATTCATGTGAGCTTCAGTTCTTAACTTTGAAAGTAGTGGCCCGGGGAAATGAAAAAATAATTATGACTAGATTTTGTTATTCATGTAATACATACATTGTTGATCTTCATATATGTGTCATAAGTCAGTCTAAATGAATTCAATGAACTTCGAGAGAAACGAAATCTCAAACGCTCTAGACATTACCAAAAATAGTTGAAACGACCTCCAATCTACAAACGGACTTCGCCATCACGTTCAGAATATCAAAATTTGTCAAAATATGAATATTAAATAATCTAAAGATCAATCGATCAAGCGATCGAGCTATCAATGTGCCGACGCGTATATCGGGGAAGGGAAGCTGCGACAATTTTCAAACAACCTCCATTCATAAAATTGATTGCATTGTTAGCTTCGAAATGTTGAAAACTACCAAATGAGAATGTCCACGCTCAATTCAGACGAGTCTACACAAATGTCGAATGATCGAAAGTGACAGCACGCAAATGGAGGCTAAAATACACTGGACGTCTTCAAAATCAGTCGAAATGATCTCTGATTGGCGAACGGACTTCGCCTTTGCATTCAGAACGACAAAACTAGTCAGAATATAAATATTGTACAACTTGATGATCAACCGATCAAGCGATCGAGTTGTCAACGCGCCTGCAGGCATATCGAGGTCAGGAGGCGCCGACGCAAGCCAAACAACCTCCGTTCGCGAAATTGATTGCGCTGTTAGCCTCTAAACGTCAAAAAATATCAAATGAGATTGTTGCCAATTTAGATCGATCATAAAATCGAGTCGAAATGATAACACGATTTGAGAAATACCAATTGACAATAAACTTGAACCAAAAATTCGGTGAAAACAAACTACGCCGTCAAGGCTCAAACATCGGAAGAATTGATATATATATATGTATATATGTATATATATATAGATATATATATATGTATAAATATATATATATATGTATATATATATATAATATATATAGAAAAGATATATATAATATTGTATATGTATATATATATATATATATGTACATATAATATATGTATATATGTATAATATATAATATATATATATATAGCATATATATATATATATTATATATATGTCAAACATATATATTAGCAATATAATATTACCATATGCATATTACATATAATGACACATGCATATACACATACATATACATGCATATATACGTACATATACATGCATATACACATACATATACATGCATATATACATTCATATACATGCATATATACATTCATATACATGCATATATACATACATATACATGCATATATACATATATATATATATATATATATATATATATATATATATATATATATATATATATATATATATTATCTAATGTCAGTAAAGTTCACATTAAAGTCGATTAATTAACTTAAAAATCAATTTAAAAAACCTAAATCCCTAAATCCCACTCAAATGACCCGCTCAGTTCCTATTCACGCGTGACCTGAGCCCCCCTTTCGCTCGACCCGACCCGGTTCTTCCTCACACGTGACCTCATTCCCCTTCAGCTCCTTCGATCGCACCCGAGGAGGAAGCTCCCCTTCCGTTCGAACACTCGGCCTCCTTCACGCAACCGCACAGCTCGGCCAACCGCTCCCTCCTCTTCTTCCAAACCATTCCCACTACCTTCTTCCCTCCAAACTGAATGGGAGTTGCCCCACTTCCTTCTTCCCTCCAAACCAAAAGTGAGTTTCACCCACTTCCCTTATTCAAATCGAAAAAGGCTATCTCATTTTTGACTCCATTCCTCCAAACCGAGCCTTACTCCCACTTCCTCCTCTCTCCAAACTACAAACGAAAAGCTTCTCTTCTTCCTCCTTCTTCCTCTTCCCTTTCTTCTTTTTTCTCTTCCCTTTCTTCTTCTTCCTTTTCCCTCTCTCTCCCTTTTTTTGCCCTAAGCCAAAATTCACCATTTCCTTCTCATCACTTGGAGCAGCCGAAACCCTACAAGCTAGCCGAAATCTTTCACAACAAAGTGAGTTCTCTTTCTCTCAAATTTCTCAAAATTTAACAAGCTTTAATTGAAACTTGAGGAGGCTAATACTAAACTCACAAGAGACTTAAAATAAATTTGAAGTCTAATTTTCAAATAAACATGAAAATTGATGTGGAGTTAAGAATGAATCCAAATTAGGTTTAATAGCTCTTATTTAAATATGGATGTGACTAAGATGCTAGCTAATAAGCATAATAATAACTAAAGTAGTACTGGGTTATTATAACTTATTCCAAGTGAATTAAAAATGATTTCAATTGAACACAATTGAATATGTAGAATTTATATGAAGCTTGATAGCTTACTTCTGAGTAAGAGTAGGTTCTGACATTTCACAAATGAACACGAATAAGATTTTTCTTGACTATTTAAAGTGTCAAATTCATGAATAAATAGCAAGCATAAAATATAATCAATTGAACACCGGCATAATTACATTCGATATTGAATGAAATGAAGACCTCAATTTAATGTAGAATAGTAGGTGATTGGTGATGAACCTAAAAGCCAATTCTAAATTGAGAATAAGAGTTTGTAAGCTTGCTTGCAAGCACAAGTTCAATTAAAGAGCTCCCTAATGAGTATGAACCTAACATTAAAGTTTGGAGATTCAATAAATAAACTTAATACAAGCAAAGATGCAATATTTTGAATTGCAAATATAAACTTAGTTCTACTCCAAATATGCCACCGGATCTACAATTCTTCGTACAAGCAGATAGAATGTGACACTAAATTAAATTCTGCACGAATGAAAGAGCTTCATTCAATCCAAAATTAGAAAATTTTTATTCTAATTATGATTTTCAAAATCAATAATTTTATTGATTAGATGGAATTTTCTAAGTTAAAAATACCTGCATGTGCTCAGACATGAAAATTTAGAGTGTAAATTTTAATGTCTGAAAAAGCTACATAGGCTAAGTTGGAATTAAATGAAAATATGAAATTAATCTCATGATTTAGAAATAAATTATCTGAATTATTAAAAAATCACATGGGCCATGACATTATGCTGAATGCTTAAACCTAGTGTTTGAGGATGCTACGCTGCTTTCCTTGCTTCTGGTTTGTCTTGTGACCAGTCCCGTTAACAAATCTAAAAAATCTAATTATTATAAGAATTTCAACTTACTAAAATATCTAAGAAGCTAATTCTGTAACATGACCATAAATTTGATCCTCTATTATTAAATTAATAAAGTCGACATAATCTAAAATAATAAATTAAATGATCAAGCAAACTTATCAACCCCGATGATGGCTGTGTTGAATGAAGATTTCAACCGGAGGGGATACTTCCATCAAAATGTGATTTTAATTTCAGATCAAATTAACAAAAATTGAGTATCAATACAAATGTGATATCTAATATATCACTAAGCTATTAATTATTAAATGAAATTCAATCTTTAAATACTTAAAGCAAACTTCATTCAATCCACCTTCCGCAACTATTTGTTAAAGGTGATAAATTAATAAAACTCTAGCTCACAAAGGAGCTAATGTCAAGTCAAGTATATTTCTATATTCACTCTCAATCAATCTCATGCCAACAAGGATGCGGCCCATGTCCTCTGTCTACATGATTTGACCAGTAGGCTCCACATATGATGTAGTTATGACCAGAGCCCTCTAATCGGGTGGTTGCAGCCAAATGACACTATTATATTACGATCACGATTGTAACCCGTATGCTCCCCAACGGATTTGTACCTTGAGATGTGAATCATAAGGTGCACCTGATAGGGCAAAAATTCCTCTATCAGTTAAAGAAGACTTAAGCTTATCTCCTTAGACAAACACCACCCTAGGTCCACAAGAATTTCTTGGACGACACAACCTATGATTGCTGATAGGGATCCTTCAATCAGGTTGGGTCGACTACCTCCTCTGACTAAGTAGACTAGGGACCATGACAGCCCGGGATGACAGAACCATGGGATCTAGATCAGGCACGTCATCATTCCCCCAACCATTCGCTTTATGTTAATATAATGAATTTTATAAATCTTAGATTTTAAACTCCACATGCTGTTACGATATGCTACGTATTTAACGATCTAACTACTAGACTTAATCGAAAGTTCTCTCTCAGCATTGAGAGGGGTAATTAACTATAGGTGCTTGTACTTATAGGAAACTTGGAACTAGATCTAAAGTTCTCATAAAATGAAGGCGAAATCTCTAGGTATCATTTTATCTACTATTCCATCTGCCTTAAAAATTTCATCAGCATTCAGATTATACTCTCTTCAATGTGAGAGGTCAGTGACAAATTTTTGGAGCCCATAGATTTCTTGCGACTCTATTGGGGATAAGTTTCTCTTTCCATCTTTGGCTAGTTGAATTTGAGCTATAGTAGCAGTAGAGCATGATAAAAATTAAAATTTAAAATCAATTATTAATGAAATTAAATTTAAATCTAAGCTAATCATGTCTTTATGAATAATCTATTCTCTCTCTATATTAAATGGATATTTAGAGTACACAGTTTGTCATGAAGCTAGATCATGGAGCCAAAATTCATCTAACTAATTCTATTATCAATACTGGGGATGCTAGAGCTAATATTCAATTTAGTGGTGTAGACTTCTTAGTCATTACTGCTGTAAATAATCCTCTACACAGCACCACGCATTATACATACCAACCGTGGAGGAGGACAATTGGAATAGTTGTTACTATTACTGAGGTTTCTCGAAAGAGAACCTAAGTATTCAAAAGATTGGGTCATTCTGAGGTGCTAGTCATGAAAAGAACCATCACTGGGTAGAAAGTTTCAATCATGCGTGTGAATGAGACCACTCTGACAGTTGAACCTTTTGCACTAAGAAGGCATGATGCTAAAGCCTCCTCTTCTAGAGGAAAATTAACTATAAGGCAGAGGAGAAGAAGGAATGCTGGGTTGCGAGCTCATCAGCTCTCACCTGGGACATCTGTTACATAACCAGCCTTACATTCAGATGCAAGTATTCCCACCCCCATAATAAATTTAAAAATTTTGAGATAGGTGAAAAGGAATAGCTCTACTGATAATGTTAAGCAGTCTTTTTGGGCTCAACAACAGTCAGCTCTAACCCTTTAGAAGAAACAACCTGAAACTCTATTTGCTTGAGTACATAGAGTCCTAATGATTGTCAATGAAAAAGGTCTTATGAAGAAGAGGCATCAAAGGCCAATTACCAAAGAAGCCAAAAAAAATGTTCCACTACAAAAGCTACCATCAATGGTAGTAAGAACTCAAGACCATCCTAAGCAATTCCTGCACGATGAGCATCGGGGCATGACACATAGACCACATGTCCAGGAATCTTCCGCTGAAAGGTCCTCGGCAAAAAAAAAGAAAATAAATATGGAGGCTAAAGCCTCGAGAAGAAGTAGCAATGCAAAAGCTTCTTCATCTAGAAGCAAGCTAACCTAGAGATAGCTAAGAAAGAGAAATACTGAACTGCGTGCTCAACATTCATTATTCAAGCAAAAAATTATATAACCAGCTGTGGAACCATAAGCGAGTGTTCCAACTCATAACATGTTTGACAGCCTAAGATGGGTAAAGTGGAACAGCTCTATTAGTTAAATCAAACAGTCCATCTGGACCCGACAACGTTAGGTTCCAGCTTCTTTAGTGAGAAAACTCAAAATTGTATATGCAAGAGTGCATCGGGCCCTCAAAGTTGATAAGAAGAAATGACTGAAGAGAAAAAAATATCAAGGTCCTATCATCAGGGAGGCTAGAGTTGCTCCTTCAAAGAGGCCTCTGCCTACAACCCCGACAAGATGTCGACTAATTCAAATCTCGCACAATGAGCATTGAGGCATGACACTTGGACCATAGGTCCAAGAATCCAATATCGAAAGGTCCTGACAAAAAGGTAAGAAAATTTGGAGGCCAGAGCCTCGAAGTGAAACTGCTTTAGAGAAAGACTACACCGTGACATCTGGATTGTACTCTCACAAAATTCACTCTTTAAGCCAAAATATTTGGAGTTGAAGCAGTCTTGCCACTTGAAGTTAAATTACTTTCACTTCGAGTAGTCATTCAACATAATCTCACTCAAGATGAGAATGTCCATCTATGGATGGAAGAGCTTGACATGCTTGATAAAATTAGGCTCCAAGCTCAGCAAAATTTAGAAGTATACCGAGTAAGGATGTTCAAAGCCTTCGATCATATATTGCATCCTCAAACTTTTCAAGAAGGAGAAATGGTCCTGGTGTTGAGAATACCAATTATGCATCACCATCATTACATGTATAAGTTTTGCTTGAAAATTCTCTCGTAACATAAGAATGCATTTCTTAATTAAAGCAAACATCCCCCTCTCATATTGGGCACATTTTTTAAATTTTATAGTGAAATATTAAGCTTTCCCTCTTTAGACAAGGGGCTTCCTTTTGTATTTGGGTTGACATCACGCCTAAGGCTGGGATCCCCATATACATGTTCAAATTATGTATTCAAATTCACAAGTTTCAAAGTCTTATTAACCAAAAAGAGAAATTTTTAAGTCTACAAATATCAACAAATCAAGTTGGAAACACAACTTCCATCCATACATTAAATCAAGGGCTTAAGTGGGTGCATAAAGTCAGACTCAACATGCCCAAATATGGCTGAGTCGTTGATAGGTCAGCTTACTCAATACGCCACAGAGGCCGTAGTAAAAGATCTCCCATCTCATTAGCCCGATGATAAAATCCTCCAAGCATTTCTCAAGTCTAAGACTTTAGTGGGTGCATAGGGTCGAACTCAATACGCTCAAATATGGTTGAGTCACTAATAGGTCTGCTTACTCAACATTCCACAAAGTTCATAGTAAGAGATCCTCCTACTTCATTAGATTAAAGACAAAAGCTTAAAGATCATCCCAATGTTCATACAAAGCTAAAGGCTGAACTAAGATATTCGTGTCATCAATATGTTCGTTATGCATAAAACATAGGACTGATGACTCTTTGCCAATGACCCAACACAAGCTCTGATGGTCAGGTTGTCCGCTGGCATCCTTCTATAAGTCACGGCTAGAGGCGGGTAAGTTCATTTCACCTGACAAGTCTTCAAGACATTCAAAGAATTCCTTCAAATCTATCAAGGCATAAAGCTAGGATAGAAGGAAATATGAACCATAAAATTTTGAGATTGAATCTTCAACAAGTTCATCAAAGCACAAAGCATATAATCGAAGATGCTCTCACATTAGAAGTCATCAACTCCATCAAATCCACTAACTCACAAAGCCAGGACAAGAGGAAAATATAAATTTTAAATTTCAAGATGAAGTATTTAACAAGTCCATCAAAGCACAAAGCATATGATAGAAGATACTCTCATCTCACCAACAAGTCATCAACTCGATTAAGTCCACCCAAGACACTAATTCGAGACAGGAGAAAAATATAAATTTTAAACTCTCAAGAGGAAGTCATCAACAAGCCTGATAGCACAAAGCATAGGATTAAAGACATTCCAAAATTCTCTTAACAGTTACTACAAAGCCTCTCCTGTGAAATAGGGGGCCTTCCTGTATATATATTTAGGTTGACATCGCGCTTCATGTTGAGATCCATAAATAAATATATATAATCAAGACGATAAAAATTTTCTAAAAAGTGAAAATCCCCATTACAGGCATTTTTTTATAGATTTTATATATAAATGAAATCAATATTATATGTTAAGCTCTCTTAAGAGCAAATGTATCAACTCAAATATTGATATATTTGCTTAATTTCATCTTAAAATTCTTTCAAATGTGTTTTAGAATTTTCTATGCAAGATAGGGTTATTTCTTTATTTTCATATAGGTTGACATCGTGCCATAAGACACGGTCCTTGAATATATTCTAATTCGGGTAGACATCGTGCTTAAGCCAAGATCCCTATTTGATTACTCTAATATCCTGGTAGTAAAGATACTTTCAGCTATCATGAATAGTCAAAAAATGTATCTTTAAGCAAGTTGCAAATAAGATGATCCTGCAGTTGAAAGATTCATCTTCTATGCTTATGAAAGTCCTAAAAGTTAAATGAGAGAATTTTAAATTTGTAAACTTCGATATTATTAAGTTGGGGAAGCTCAAGTCTATTCACAGCTCAAGTCTAAGACTCAAGTGGGTCCTGATCGTCAGACTCAATAAGCCCAAATGTGGCCAAGTCGCTGACTGCTCTTTACACTCAATAAGTCGTAAGAAAAGGTCATAGTGGCAAAGCCCCCACTCACTAGTCAGATGACAATATCTATTCTGCCTCAAGCTTACTCGACTTAACATGTCTAAGTCATTCAAAATAAAAAATTCTCTTAACTGATTAACAGACTATGAATGAGGTTATAGAAGATGATTTATCCTTAAAATAGCATATGTCTAAAATATCTCGAAGATATACAAAGATGAAGATATAATGCCTTAAGTGCAGCACCAACTAAAAGAGAAATATTGATTTTTTACTAAGAGAACAAGATAATACATGACTGATAAAAAGAGAGATAAAAAGAAAAAGGTACATCAAGGAAGCCTAGACTGAAGCTCTTGAAGCTGTATTGAATAAACTGTTAAAGACTAATGCTCACTCTTAGCCAATGTAAAGCCTTCCATCTAGTCAAAGAAACCTCGTCCACCATAACTCCTGGCATACAGTAATGGTCTGCTCTACTCTATAGCTCAAGCTCTCCCATCCTACTCAGCCTACAAGTTCGATTGGTAGGATATCGCACTAGCGAGATCCCACCATAACTCCTTGATCCTGGCAGTTAGTCTGTCTAACTCAGAAGTGATATCTATCGATCTCGGCCGGTCAATCGTGAGCACTCTTCTCAAACTTATCATGTGCTAGGTGTGCCTCCTTCTGAAGCTAATTTGCTCCACGAAGCTCTGGTGAAGTACTTAGAAGCGGATGATACTGAGCTATCTCATCTGGTGGATCAGAAAATCTACGTCTCTACAAAGAGTCTCCTAGTACCTGAGAGCCTGTTCCTCCAAACTAGTGTGAGCTAGAAGATATAAAATGATGTTCGCATATGATGTGAAGCGGTCTAGTGACTCCAGTGAGCCCGGAGTAAGCCTAAAAATCACATCTCTCAAAAATGTCAAGCTGTAATCTTGTATGCCTCTGTCACGTGGATCTGGTGTAGATGGATGTTGGTGGTAGATCTTAGACTCGTAACCCACCTCATGCACTACATGAAATAAATGAAAATAATCAACATAAAGTAGAGAAGTAAATGTAAAGAAGTGTAATTAAAGAATAAAGAGAGGAAGTAAAGTACCTGAACATGGAAAATCTGACTGAACTGGTGTATCGTAAATGACATAGTCCTCGAATACCCTCACTATCTGATAAGCTCCAAGGCTATGTGCTGGCTTAATAGAAGCTCCATTAGGTACAAGGTCTCTCACCTCAGAAGTCTCCCCAAGATAATGGATAGAGTAATTCTCAGTAGAGAAAAGTGGCTCCACAGAAGGAGTAACAAAATTTGAGGCAGTAATATAGGCAGGCACACTCGACGGCTCAACTCCAAAGTCCTCTGTAGCACATCCAGTACTAGCTGACACCTATGACACCTCGTGAGGACTCAGAAGTAACCATGGAAGTGGACTCATGGAATAATCAATTGAAACTCGAACAGGCTCTGTAGGCTGTCTACCAAGCACTCTAATATGAGGAGTGGTGTCCTCAGCCCTGACCTGCTCATCAACTGGCACATCTATCATAAATTAAATTAAAATATCAGACACACTAAATACATCTTAATGATATAACAAAGATAGATGACAAAAGTATTGGAAAAGAAGAATGATATTGATTAAATCCCAAACCTATCTCTGGCATGGTGACCAACGATGGGTCCTCTGACCTCGAGGAACTCCAAAAACCCTCACCCTGTGCTCATATCTCTTGGTACCATGCTCAGGATCAAGGGCAGCCATACCCAAATTGAGATGAGTATAAATTTATGTGACTACGGAGGAGCTATCCAAAAATGAGAGCCAATACTAGCCTCAGTAAATGTAGCCAAACTATAGAAGCAGCATTGTAACGTGTCTCAAGATGCACTGTTCTAGTCTTCCTGACATTTACTATCCCTAGGATGAATGGTCGACCATCATCATGGATAGAATAAAAAATCGAACTATCATGCAACATGGTTTGGATAGCCCTCAATGATAATTGGTAGCCAAACTGGCTGATGTATCTGAAAAGAACTCGACCACTCTCAACGTCCATCGATTGAAAAGTAGTGAAGCTCTACCACTCTCGTTGAATCCATTAGTAAGATCAACCTCTTTGAAGTCAGGTGGTAATCCAACTATATCTGGCTGGTGAACTAGCAAGAATTGATCCCTGACCAAGTGAGGTGCAAAGAAGAACGGACATATCTGATCCCTCTCAAAGGTAGATGATGCTCGGTACAATTGAAGAACTGTGGGATATCCTCGCTCTGAAAAGTATGCTTGGCAGTTGAAATAGGAAAAAGCATAATGTATGTGAAGGTGAATCCAAGCATATAAGTAATGCTAAGGCAAGGTAACGTCACGTCTATCCAATGAATCTACCTTAAAAATCGCCCCAAGGACTCTGTAAATTGTAGCTAGCACTGCTGAGCTTAATGAGATCTACTCACCATGTAAAATCCTACTGGCTGCTAATAGAACACTTGGGTGCATAGATTTCTCTATAAGTAGAAGCAAAAGATGCAAAGCCAAGTAGCTATAAATCCTACTAAAAATAACTCCTCTCTCAAACCCTATATAGCGGAAGAAATGTACCCAACTGGTAAAGAAGGCTCTGTGTCCTCAGAGAAACTACTATCCATCTAGACACTCTCAATCCAAAAGAATCATATAACAAAATAGACTCCTCAGACAGAGCACGTTCCTATAAGAAACTCTGAATCCATGTACTCATTGGAAATGTAGCACGTGAATGCCTAGAATACCTATAAGCTCTGAAGGTTTGTTGATAGTGGCTAAGAAGATCAATATAAACAAGAGGCATGGCTAACCTACCTCATCCATCACTATCATTTGAAGGCTGCCTACAGAATAACTCTTCGTCAGGTGGAACACACTCCTGTGGTGACTAAATACTGGAAGGCCTGACACTATAAGTCCCAAAGTGTGACTGCCAACTCCTCCGAGCCTATCCACCATGTGTTGCGGCTCTTATCCCAGAACTCTGCAACTCTATGAACCCAAGCAGAGGGAATTCCACTAAAGTAAAATATGTAGACATACACTGCCTCATAAATACCAACTGTCCGTAAAGTATCTCTGTGAACTTGCAAGATGTACCTAGCCCATGTGACATATCCATGTGGAAGGCTAGGAATCCTGCCAATGGATTATTCTCGAAGAAAGTATGATGAGCTCGACTGTAACTAACAGTGGCTCAAATGTCTGGACTATCTCATTTGCTCAACACTGTCAAAAGCACACTGCAAAATATTACAATATCCAGAACTGACATGAGCTATTGTGCTATCAATAGGATTGTAGTCCCCGCATTTCAGCTTAATGGTAGCCATCCAATATGCAGAATCCTCAAAAGCAAAAGTGTGTGAAGTATAGTCTAGAAGTATGGAGGATTGTGTAAAGAAACCCTGGTAAAGATCACATCATCTCAACATATCAATGTGCTGCTCAATCCTATCCCTGATATTAGCATCTCCACAAAGATCGTGTCTGTCAATCTCCAACAAAATAGTCTCCTCGCTAGGCTCACTGGAAGACTAGTCGTCAGATCTCTTCTAGCTGAACATTCTCCTATCAAATGATCAGAGAAAATGTATATATGGACGTAGGTGACAACATTACAAAATATAAGCAAAATGAAGATAACGAGCTACACTAAGAAGTAGTAAAAAAGGGGGGGGGGAGAAGAGGTAAAATAAAAAAAAGGAGAGAGAAGAATCACCTTAACAGAAAAAAATCAAAGAGGTCAATTAGTTTTTAACAAATATGACTCACTCCATATGTGAATGGCATTTATTGGGGAGCATTTGTTGACCTCCACATATGCTACATAAGTCGAATCGAGACTATAAGATGAATTTGACCGACTTCAGATGCTTCAGAATGGATATCAGAGTTGGAAGACTACGATGATTCCCAAATGATTTGTGAATGACAAACAGACTTTGTCATTGTGTTTAGAATATCAAAATTGGTCATAATATAAATATTGCATGATCTAGTGATTAACCAATCAAGCGATCGAGCTGTTAGTGTGCTGACACGCATTTCAGAGTTAAAAGGCTACGATGATACCCAAATGATCTTTGATCGATGAATGGACTTCTCCATCACATTCAGAAACATCAAAATTGGTCAAAATGATTAACCGATCAAGTGATCAAGCTATCAATGCGTCAACATGCATATTAGAGTCGGGAGGCTACGGCGATGGCCAAATGGCCTTCATTTATAAAATTGATTGTGTTGTTAGCTTCAAAACATTGAAACCTATTAAATGAGACTATTCATGATAGATTCAGATGAATCTACATAAATAATGAGTGGTCGGAAGTGATAATGTGCATTTTGAGCTGGAATTGGCTCGATTCAATGCCGACTTGAACCAAATGGCCTCCAATCGTGAAACGTACTATGTCATTGCATTCGAAACATTGGAATAACCTTCAATCAATATATATTAATCATATAATGATGTCAGCATAAAATTCATATTAAGATTGATTAAACATTAAGAAAAATTTTAATTAATGATGCCTATACCCTTATATAGCCCTAACCATTCCTAATCCCTCAATTCCCTCTATTCATAGCACAAGGGATTGAGTAGCCTCCTCCTCTCTCCCTCTTCGTTTGACCTCCTCAAACTGTAAAGGCTCGCATGATCTTCCCTCCCTGTCTCCCTATCTCATTCGTTCAATTAAGGAATTGCAAAATGCACGCTGTTGACCACTAATATTAATTTTAAAAAATGATAAAAAAAATGCTCGTGATCCCCTCTTCCCTCCCTAAAAATTGAAAAAATTTCTCCCGCTTAGCTCTCATTTCCCTCTCATTCACTCCCTCAAAATCATAAGGAACCACACTAAAATCCTTCTCCCTCATTCGTTCGCCCCATCCCTCAAGGAACCACAAGGTTTCCCCACACAGATGCCTCACACTCTCTTTTCCAAACCACTCGCCCGCGACTCCTACTCTCTCTATAAATTGATTCTATTTCCAATTTTCCTCTCTAAAAGACTCACCTTTCTTTAGACTACCCTACTTACACCTCATATAATTATTGTTGGATGATCCTCAGTTCTGCCCTACTTATGCCTCAGATATTTATTGTTGTCTTCGATCCATGGAGGTTGAGAAGAAGAGGCTATTCAAAACGATGTGAATCTTAATATGAGGGGGATTTTGGTGGATAGTTGCTGAAGAGTATAAATTGGTCTTGGATACATTTTACCTCATAGATTTCTACATTGATCAGTATCTATTGTTTAATTCTATCAACAGTCAGAGGCTTCAGCTTCTTGGTGTATCAGCTATGCTCATTGCCTTGAAATATGAAGAGATCAGCCTTCCTCATATGACTATTATATATATAATACATATACCATAAGAGGTTGCTAAGATGGAAAGTGACATCCTCAAATTTCTCTTTTTTTTGAGAGGCAACTCCATCATTAGGGTTCTCTCGATACTCTTGATTCCTCCTACGATCATTCCCTTTGCAAATGGCGAAAGGAACTCTATCATTAGATGGATTCCACTCGGTCTCGCATTTTCTCATTCCTTCCCTTCCTCCGGGTTTAGTTTAGATGCTGAGTTTATGTTGTTGATTGTGGATGTGTAAAATATGTAAATGTATATGGAATATGTGCTTATGATTCTTCTTTTGTAGGTTTCAAGACTAATGCCCAATAGGCGTGGAGTGCAAAGAGACGTTATTATATCACAAGACATTACTCACTATGCTCATTAGGGCATAGGTAAGCCAAAAAATTGTTAAGTAAATTTGTCTTTGAAACTTTGGCTAAATCTAGAACTTAGAAAAAAAAGGGGAGGAGATTTAAATGTATAGAAATTTCATATATATATATATATATATATATATATATATATATATATATATATATATATATATATATTTGATTTTATGTAGATGATGAAAGTCCTCATTATGCTCATCAGGGTGTAACAGGATTGAAATTCAGTTGAGGTGCTTCAAAATACCAACCATCACGCTCATTAGGGCATGACAGATAGGCCAAAATAGTTTAGATGTAGCCCCCTATGTGGGGATGATGCCAGAATACTACTGAAATCTTGCCAAAATTTTGTCAAATTTTTGGGACTTAATAAAAAAATATAAAATATAAAGTCCTAAAGAAAACATGAACTGAATCTCACAATATTTGCTTAAAATAATCTAAAAGGAGAATTCGAGTGAATCATTGAAGACTTATAGTGGGATTAAAACATAACTTATAAACATACAAATGTTGTTCAAGTGAGACTTACAAAAGACTTATATTAAACCAAATAACTCACCGTTGGATATAAACAAGTCATCCTAATGAATATTAAACTCTACCATGACTCATTTCAAATGATTTGGAGGAGAGGAAAGTTTTGTAGGAGGCTTGAAATAAATTTAAAGGGCCTGTTAACAAGCATAAAAGAGAATCATCACTGATCATTATGATTATTTTATGATTCACTTTGAGATAAATAAAAAGGTTTTATATGAGTAAATAGCTTAGCTATTTGAAGATTATAAGAAGCATAAATGTGTATTCACAAATTAAGGAGGTTGATTAAATGGTTCATCTACGAGCACAAATCATAAGTGTTGCTTCCTAATAAATGGTTGAACAGTATCATGCATTGAGTGAATTGGAATAAACCTAGTTGGATCCATGGCTAAACTATACCGATGCTTACAATAGCCTCAATGACTCATTATTAAGTGCAACAAGTTCTCTAGTGAATAATAGAATTTCTCATAATTCATTTCAATCTAGCTAAAGAAGTCAAAGAATTCATTGGAAGTATGTGATAAATTTGAAGGCTTATTAATAAGCATAAGAAATATATATGAATCTCTCAAGCTCAACTACTAAAGAAGTAAATATGAATCATGATATGCTATTCCTAATTGCAATATAAGTCTAAAACATCTTTAATGCCACTGAATCTGCAATTCTTCGTACAAGCAGACAGAAGGTGATGCTAAATCAAATTCTCAATGAGTTATAGAGCATCTTTCAATCCAAAAAATTAACTAATTTCACCTTAATTATGATTTTTAAAATCAATGATTTCATTAATTAGATGAAATTATCTAAGTTATAAATACCTGCATGTGCTCAAACATGAAAATTCATAGTACAAATTTTAATGTCTTAAAAGGCTGCGCAGGCTAAATTAGAATTAAATAAAAATATAAAATTAATCTCATAATTTAAACATAAGATTATTTGAATTATCAAACACCCACATGGGCCCTGACACTATGCTGAATGCTTAAATTTAGTGTCTGAGGATGTTGCATAGGTTGCTTCCCGGTTTGGTCTTAGGACTGGGTCCGGGTTAAAAAAACTTAAAAATCCTATTATTATAAGAATTTTTCTTAAAATATCGAGAATTAATTCATCATATGATAGATATCCTTTATTATTAAACTAATAGAGTCAACAAGCTCTAAAATTATAAATTAAATGATCAAGAAACTCATAAACCCTGATAATGGATGTGTTGATCGGAGATTTCAACTGGAGGCGATACTTGCCATCAAAATGCTCTTGCAAGTTCAAATCAAATTAATATAAATTAAGTATCAATATAAATACAAAATTTAACAGATCACTAAGCTCTAAATGATTAAATGAAATTCAATCTTTTAAAATTTAAAGTAAAATCTAACCAAATCCACATTCCGTAATAGTTTATTGAAGGTGACAAATTAAGAAAACTCTAGCTCATAAAGGAGCCAATGTTAAATCAAGTATTTTATTATGTTCACTCTCAATCAATCTCATGCCAGCAAAGATGTGGCCCGTGTTCTCTCATTGCTTGGCTAGTATATCCACATATGATGCGCCGAGTCCTCGACGGGTGGTTGTCGCCAAATGACACCATTATATTAAGACCACGACTGTAGACCATATGATCCCTAATGGCTCTACCCTTTGAGTTGTTAATCATAGAGTACACTTGATAGGACAAAAAGCCCTCTGTCAGCTAAGGTAGACTTAAGCCTATCTCCTTAGACAAACACCACCCTAGGTCCATAAAGATTTCTTGGACGACATAACCCATGTGTTGTTGACAAGGATCCTTAGGTCATGTTGGGTCGACTACCTCCTCTAACTAAGTAGACTAGGGACCATGATAGCTTGGGATGACAGAACCATGGGATCTAGATCGAACGTTATCATTCCCCCAATCATCCGCTTTATGCTAAAATGATGAAGTTCATAAATTCTAAGTTCTAAAACTCCACATGCTGCTACTATATGCTACGCATTCAACGATCTAACAACTACCCTTAATCAAAAGTTCTCTCTCATCAATGAGAGAGGTAATTAACTATAGGTGCTTACGCTTATAGGAAACTTAGAACCAAATCTAAAGTCCTCACAAAATGAGAGAAAAATCTCTACGTAGTGTCTTATCTACTATTCCATCTGCCTTTTGAAAATTACACAAAAACTCAAATCACACTCTCTTCATTAAGAGGTTGGTGGAAAATTTTTGGAGCCCACAGATTTCCAAATTCTGACCTTACATTCTATCATGCATCTTGCATTCATCTACCTCATTTGTTCACACACTAGGCCAAAGTTGCAATTTCTGATTTATGTTCGCACATGAAGCTTCTCATCAAATTATTACCCTCAAATCTCTTTGGGACTAATCTCCCTTGCACAAGTCAAAGTAGCTTGCATCTTTGCCGATCATTATAAATGTTCAATAAAAATGTGCTTGAATGTGTGAAAATAGTATATATGTATGTGCTTCTTTTTGCAAGTTTGAAGGCCTCATCATGCTCATCAGGGCATGACGAGATGAAAATCGGCCAAGGTATTTCAAAACACCGATTGTCACGCTCATCAAGGCATGATAGGTAGGCCTAAAATTTGTTAGAAGTGGCACCTTTTGTGCCAAAATGTTGCTAAAATTTTGACTAAATTTAGGACTTAGAAAAAAAGGGAGAAGAATATTTGCATATATATTTGCTTTTATGCAGGTGAGTTGAAGGCGTTGTTATGCTTGTTAGAGCATAACGTGATTGAAATTCGGCTGAGGTGATTTAAATCACCAACCGTCATGCTCATCATGGCATGATGGGTAGGCCAAAATAGTTTCGATATAGCCCCCTATGTGGAGATGACGCCAGAATACTACCGAAAGTATATCAAATTTTACATTAACAAAAACTCAAATAAATTAGTTTAAACTAAAAAAATTCTAAGCTAATTTTAAATTTTAATTTGAGTTTGCTAAATTTTGAAGTAAATAAAATTATCAAAATTTAAATCTAACTGAAATCAAGAATTAATCAACTACTCTCAAATAAATAAACACCTCTCACTCAATATTTGAATTATCTTGGATTTCACATTGAGATAATCAAAAGAAAATTTCAATCATTTTTAAGATTAAACATGCAATATCTAGAAATATATTCAGATATTCAATCATGAAATAATTGAAATGAGTTGGATATTTTGGTGATAAACATAAGCTTAGCACATCAATACCTTATTTCAATTGATGTGAAAGATGATCTGATTAAAATCCAATCAAAGCACAAGAGATCCCTTTGGAATTAAGATATAGTCTTCAAATATAATTCATTCCAAGTAAATTAAAGAAAATTAGAGGATTCATAAGAGATTCCTAATGAAATTGAAGGAATGTTAATAAGCATAATCAAGGAATTCTTGGAAAATATTTGAAACATATTATTCATCTTATTAAATACTCAAATTGGATTAAAGAAAAATTGAACATAGATGCTAATGAGTTTGAAGATTGTCAACAGATATTAATGAGAGTCTATCGAAGGTCCAAAGACTAAATAACTCTGAATAAAATAAATCAATTAAATATTATTTCTAAGGGATCTAACAAGCTATTAGAACAATTTAAAATGCATTCTATTCCACCAAATTCGTAACACATCATACAAGAGAACAAAAGGCGTTATTAAGGCATTAGTTAAACTCTTGCACATATTATGAAGTAGAATTAAAACTCAAATTCAATGCCTTAAAATTATGCAAACATTCTTAAATATACTCGCATGGGCCCCGACACTACGCTGAATGCTTAAACTTAGTGTTTGAGGATGCTGCGCGGGTTGCTTCCTAGTTTGGTCTTAAGATTGGGTCCAGGTTAACAAAACTTAAAAATCTAATCATTATAAAAATTTTAGCTTATTAAAATATATGCAAAGCTAATTCTATCATATAATAGTAGATTTGATCCTTTATTATTAAATTAATAGAGTCAACAGGATATAAAATAATAAATCACCCCGATGATGGCTGTGTTTAATGAAGATTTCAACTGAAGGGGATACTTGCCATCAAAATGTGCTTGTAAGCTCAAATTGAATTAATTAAAATCAAGTGTCAATATAAATATAAAAATCAGATAAATTATTAAGTGTTAACGGCTTATATGAAATTTAATATTTAAATGCTTAAAGTAAACTCCATTCAATCCACCTTCCGTAACAGTTTGTTGAAGGTGATAAATTAAGAAAACTCTAGCTCACAAAGGAGTCAATGTCAAATCAAGTGTTCTACTTTGTTCACTCTCAATTAATCTCACTCCAGTAAGGACATTGCCCGTATTCTCTGACTGTGTGGCTTGGCCAGTAGGCTCCACATATAATGCAGTTACGACCAGAGTCCTCTGATCAGGTGGTTGCCGCCAAATGGAACCATTATATTACGATCATTACTGTAGCCTGCATGCTCCCCAATGGCTTTGCCCTTTGTGCTGTGAATCATAGGGTACACCTAATAGGGAAAAAAATCCCTCTATCAACTAAGGTAGACTCAAGCCTGTCTCCTTAGAAAAACACCACCCCAGGCCTATATGAATTTCTTGGACAACGTAACCCATTTGTTGATGATAAGGATCCTTCGGTCAGGTTGGGTCGACTATCTTCTCTGACTAAGTAGACCAGAGACTGTGACAGCCCGAGTTGATGAAATCATGGGATCTAGATCAGACACATCATTGTTCCACCAACCATCCACTTTAAGATAAAATGATGAATTTCATAATCATAAATTTTAAACTTCACATGTTGCTACTATATGCTATGCATTCAGTGATCTAATGACTAACCTTAATCAAAAGTTCTCTTTGAGCATTGATAGGGGTAATTAACTATAGGTTCTTGCGCTTATAGGAAACCTGGAACCAAATCTAATGTCCTCACAAAATGAAGGCAAAATATCTGGGTAGTGTCTTATATACTATTCCATCTACCTTCTGAAAATATCACCAACATTAAATCAAACTCTCTTCAATGTGAAATGTCAGTGGTGAACTTTCAGAGCCCACACACGCACAATTTCTACCCATTCCCTCTCTTTCTCTCATTGATCGGTGCAAACTGCAAGTTCTGGACCCCATTTTTCTTCTTCAAGCTGAAATCTCTCTACTGTCGTTCGATTCCCTCAAGCCACAAGGATTTTGTTCTCCCCATTTTTGATTGAATCACAGGTATCACAAGGGGAACAACAGCAAATGGGCATCTCCTTTTCTTTCGCTCTCTTTCTCCCGTTGGCCCTCTTTCTTCCCCTTCCGCACCTACCCAAATTATCGTAAACTTCAACTAGTATGGAAGCGACAATGGGAGCTCATTGTAGAAAGCTTCGACGATAACTCCAGCGTGTGAAAGAGAAGAGGAGTTCATGAGATCAAGACGATCATCTTGCAAAATTTTATAGTAAGAACATAACTTTTGGTTCTCTTAGGCTAGGCTTATCCAACAAAGATCCTAGAGGATTTGACATGGTGAAATGACATCATCTGACTTGCTATCCAACCAAGTCGCACCCATTATGCTCACCAGAGGACATTAAGGGTTTCTCTTCTATGAAGGGATCTGTTCAGGACTTTTTGAGGAAACGGTCAACTGAACTATCTTCAACTCAGTCCATCAATGGTGATGAGAGAATGGAGATTGAAGAATCATATGAGATGGAAGTAAAAAAAAAGGAGAAAGCTATTTGGAGCTGAAAATGTGAGAAAAAATTGGAGGTGAAATTTTCTTTATCGGCTATCCTAATAAGTACAAGGATGCTAATCTTCCACCAAACTGGAAATCCTTCAATATTATAATTTTTAATGAACAGGAAGAAGGTCTTCATGTTATAGAAAAAGCTACTGCATTTATTTTTATGGATGTCTCGCTAATACATCTATGAAACAGTTTGAAGATCACGTCACGCTCATCAGGGTATGATGAGATGAAAATCAGCTGAGGTGTTTCAAAACACTGGCCGTCACGCTCATCAGGGTGGGACGGGCATGCCCAAAAAAAACTAAAAGATGTGGCACCCCTATGCCAAAATGCTACCAAAATTTGGACTAAAAATCAAGACTTAAAGAAATTTAAATGAAATTCATCTAAAATTAAATTAAATAAAAAATCCATGATAAATATGAAAATAAATATTGTATCAAAGAGACATAAATAGAGAGTACTTAAAGGGAAACTTTGAAAAAAGAAAACACTTACTTTGAATGCAAGCAAATTCTCTTCCTTGCCTCAAAATCCTTAAAGACTATGAAATGTTTTCAAGCAAATAACATGAAAGGCAAGGCCCCATCTTAGCCTTATTTATAGGGATAGAAAGAATTAATATGTGACCCATCATTTTTTAAATTTAATAATTAAATGCGATGATGGGGTTTTGATGGATAATTGTCATCAATGAAAGTTGTATATGACAATATTTTTCCCTGCAAATGCAATTCTCTATGGCTTAATTGAAGCAAAAAAAGAAATGTAAATTCCATGGTAAAGTGAGTTCTATTTCTCTCAAATTTCTCAAAATTAAACAAGCTTTAATTGAAACTTGGGGACACTAATACTAAAATCATAAGAGACTTAAAATAAATTTAATGTCTAGTTTTCAAATAAACATGGAATTAATGTGGAGTTAAAAATGAATACAAATTGGGTTTACTAGCTCTTATATTGTGGGCTCTGAAAATTTTCCACTGACCTCTTACTAATATTGAATTGAATACAGTGTGATTTATTTAAAGTGTCGGTGTAATTTTTAGATGGCAGATGGAATAGTAGATAAGACACTACCGAGAGATTTCATCCTCATTTGGTGAGAACTTTAGATATGGTTCCAGGTTTCCTATAGGCGTAAGCCCCTATAGTTAATTACCCCTCTCAATAAGTGAGAGAGAACTTTTGATTAAGGCTAGTCATTAAATTTGTAGTGTATAGTAGCAGCATGTGGAGTTTCAGAATTTAGATTATGAAATTCACCATTTTAGCTTAAACTGGATGGTTGGGGGAATGATGACATGCCCGATCTAGATCTCATGGTCCCGTCATCCCGGGTTGTCATGGTCCCTAGTCTACTTAGTCAGAGGTGGTAGTCGACCCAACCTGACCGAAGGATCCTTATCAACACACATGAATTACGTCGTCCAATAAATCTTTGTAGACCTGGGGTGGTGTTTGCTGAGAGGCTTAAGTCTATTTAGAGGGTTGTTGTATTAAGTATACCCTATGATTCAAAACTCAAAGGGCGAGCCATTAGAGAGCATACTGCTACGGTGATCGTAATATAATGGAGCTGACCGCCAAACCACTCGAGAGGACTCTACTTATAACACATCATCTCAGAGCTCATTGGCCCAAACAGGAGGACACGGACCACATCCTCACTGACAAGAGATTGATTGAGAGTGAATATAGCATAACATTTAATATTTGATATTGGCTCCTTTGTGAGCTAGAGTTTTCTTAACTTGTCCCTCGACAATAAAGGTGGATAGATTGAGTTTTCTTTAAGATTTTAATGATAGAGTTTCATTTAAATAATTTTTTAGATTGACACTCAAGTTGAATTGAAATTAGAATGGAATTTTGATGGAAGTATCCCCTCCGGTTGAAATCACCATTCAACATAGCCATCATCGGGATAGTTGATTGATTGACTTGAATATATTTGAGAACTTTAGATCCTCTCAACTCTTTAGCTCGGAGGATCGACCATCACATGATAAAATTAGCCTCTTATTTTTTTTACTAAGTTGAAATCATTATAATAGATTTTTAGGTTTTATTAACCCAGACCCAGTCCTAAGACTAAATCGGGAAGCAACTCGCACACCATTCTTAGACACTTGAATTTAAACATTCAACATAGTGTCAGGGCCCATATGGGTGTATTTAAGAATTACCTAAATTAATGCAATATGTTCGCTTGTATAAAGTGTTGTGAATTCGATGGCGTATTGATTCAGATTATAATTTAAAATATTGTTCTCATTTAGTTTACTTGTTGAATTTTTCAATTCCTCAAGTTTTCAAATTCATTTATGAGCAGGTTTGAATTCTTTCATATTTAAGAATTTGTCTTCCAATTAGTTTGAAACAAAATATTAATAGCTTTTGTATGAATCTTTCAATTATTCATTAAGGAGCTTTAACTATGCTTGGCAACATGTTATTTCACTTCATCATAGCTCTCTCATAAATTTCATTTGACTTCCCCCTTTTTATTATATATATAAGCATAACACTCAACAAATTTCTTATGATTTAGTTTTGTATTGAGATACAACTTCAAGTAGACTTGAAAGATAGCATTCATGACTATCTGCATGCCAACAAGTTATGCTTTTGAGTAAGATATCAAATAATACTCTTGCACTTATGAGAATTATCCAGTCTTCATATAAAAGCGATCAAACCTGATTTGACTTTATTTTAAATTCCACATCAAGTTTTATGTTTATTTAAAGTCAAACTTCAAATTCATTATAAGTCTTTATGAGCTTGGCATTTGCTTCTGCTAATTTCAATCAAAGCATTTTCAATTTTGAGAAGTTTACAAGAGAATAAAAAAACTCACTTTACCACTTCAATTTCAGCCATAGAGAATTGTAATTTAAAGCTTGTGAGTTTAATATTATCCTTCCCAAGTTCCAATTAAACCTTGTTTAATTTTGAGGAATTTACAAGAGAAGAAAAACTCACCTTATTAAGAAGTTAATTTTAAATAAGAATGGGTTCCTCATTACTTCCTCAAATCCCTAAATAAGGCAGAGCACTTTCTTGAGTTTAGAGTACTTGAGAAAGAGGGGGAAGGATTTTAGTTCACACTTCGGGAAGGCTTTCAACTTGCTAAAATAAGTTTTGTAAGTGCTTTTCCACTTTTATTTGGTTTGATGTTCGTTTTAACATTTATCATGTTTTTTCTTATTTAATTTAAGCTTAGATGATTTCAGTTTGAATTTGTTTAAGTTCTAAAGTTCAGTCAAAATTTGTGACCTCACGCATCATCCCAGGAGGTATTTTGGCTTTCTAGATCTTTAATGAGTAGTGGTGTCTAACCACCATGCCATCTCATAATGAGCATGTGAGGCATTTAAACTGAAAAGACAAATGCAAGGCAATCTATGTATTCATTTCATTTTTTTTCTAAGTCTAAAATTTTGTTAAAATTTCGGCAGCATTTTGGCTAGGGGAGAAACATCTAACAGATGTTGGCTTACTCAACCCTAGCGAGCATAGAGGGTCTTGTGACAGTGGATGTTTCATCTCGCCATGAGAGCATGATGAGGCCTTCAAACCTGCAAAGAAACACAAGCATATATATATATATATACTGAAGACCAAGAGAGGACCCACCTAATGACAATGTTCCTCTTTGGTTGCGGTAAGAGGAAAGGTCGAAAGGGGACAGAAATGGGTAATGTCAGAAACCAAAAAAGAATCCGCCTAATGATGATGTTCCTCTTCGATTGTGGTAAAGACAAATTGGAAAGGTAGTGGGAGAGGTGATGCCGGAAACTGGAAGAAGAACCCACCTAATGATGGTGTTCCTCTCCGATTGTGGAAAAGAGAAAGGTCAGAAAGGGAGATACCGGAAACCAACAGAAGAACCCGCCTAATGACGGTGCTATTCTCTGGTTAGGTAAAACATAATTGGAAATTCGGATTGGGTGAAAATGAGGGAATTTTTAGTTTTGGTATAGATTTTCAATTTTGGGAAAGTGAGGTAAGTGGGAAGGGATTACTGGCCAAGAAGAATGAGGGAAGGAGGAAAAATGGAAAGTGATTTTTGGCAAAGGAAATTGAAGGAAATGGGGAGGGATTTTTGGTTTGGCGAAACAAAGAGGAAATGGAAGATGAAATTTTAGTTTGGAGGGAAGAACTAGAAGAAGAATGAAAAGAAAGGAGAAGGAAGAGGAAGAAGGAAGAAGAAGAAAGAAGAGAAAGGAGAAGGAGTAGGAGTTACCTTTTGGTTCAAGAAAGGGGAAAAAGTTGAGGGTATAGGAATAAGGTGATTTAGGTTAGGTTTTATTTTTAAATTGATTTTTTTAAGATTAATGGAACTTTAATGTGATTTATGTTTATATATATATATAATATATATATATATATATATATATATATATATATATATATATATATATATATATATATATATATATATATATATATATATATATATATATATATATATATATATATATATCTTAGCTTTTTTCTGTTGAGCGCTCAATGTTTCTGTCGAGGTCGTTTAGTTCAAATCTGCGTCAAATTGAGTCTATTTCAGCTCAAAATGCGCATCGCCTCTTTTGACCACTCAATTTTTGTGCAAACTCATCCAAATTGAGTGAGAACAGTCTTACTTGATAGATTTTGATGTTTCAAAGCTAATGACACATTCAATTTCATGAACGGAGGTCGTTTGATTTACGTCGGTGCCTCCTGACCTCAATATGTATGCAGGCGTGTTGATGACTCGATCACTTGATCATCAAGTTGTGTAATATTTATATTTTGACTAATCTTAACATTCTAAATGTGATTGTGAAGTTTGTTCATCGATTGGAGGTCATTTGATTTAATTTTGGTAATGTCTAGTGTATTTCAATCTCAATTTGTGCGCTATCACTTCCAATCATTCAACATTTGCACAGACTCTTCTGAATTAAGCGTGGATAGTCTCATTTGATAGTTTTTGATATTTTAAAGCTAATGGTATGATCAATTTTATGAATGGAGGTCATTCGAATATCATCATAGCTTCCCTACACTGATATACACATCGACACATTAATAGCTCGATCACCTAATCGGTTAATCATTAAATTATGTAGTATTTATATTCTGATCAATTTTGACATTCTAGACACGATGGTAAAGTTCATTAGTCGATCGGAGGACTGGCCTGATTTTTCCATATTGACTTGTCAGGAAGTGTATGTACACCATGAATCTTGTGCTTAAAGGGTACGTACAGATGACCCAGCCTCCTGGCTTATACTAGGTCTATGTTGAGTTATCAGTCTAGCAATGTATGCTTTAACATACTGAATAACTATGAAATTCCTTTAGTTCAGCCATTGGCTTGTTATGAACTATAGAATTGGTTCCTCGATCACATGCTTTGATGGACTTGATGACAAGGATTGGCTTTGATATATGCTTTGAGCTTTATGAGATCATTTGAGAATACATTGAAATATCACCTTATGGGCAATATATATATTGATTTAAGGTAACCCTGAATTGAGGGTTTCCTTAGATCATCTTGATCTATCAATCAAGTAGAAATATCTCTTAGATCCTGGTTGCTTGTAATCACTAAGTTGGATCTGGTTTGAGATAGAACATCTATCATCATTGGACTGATGAGCAGGGGCTTGTTCACTGTGGCCTTTTCTCATGGCTTGTTGAGTGAGGAGAGCATCAATAACTTTACATGGGCTTGAGTTTGAGTTTAGAACCTACTTGAGTCTTTGACTTAAGCTGTAGTGGGTTAGTGATTTTATCATCAGACTGATGAACGAGAGCTCTTTCACTATGGCATTTTCTTGCAGCTTGTTGAGTGAGGAGAGTGTCAACAACTCATTCATTTATGGGTTTGTCGAGTTTGACCTTTAAAACCCATCAACATCCTAGACTTTAGGATGTTGAGGTTGATGTTTCTTTCAACTTAGTTGATTGAAGCTTCCAAAATTGAGAGTTCTTTTAACTTGATCTCTAACATTTGATGAATCTAGGAGAAAATTTTTCTTGACATTTATGGCTATCTTTTCATGCATAGAAATATATTCTTTTTGTTCCTGTAAGATCCTACAACTTAGTAATGACGATTATGGGTATATTCAGGGATTTTTGCATAAAGCTTGATGTTAACCTGGATCAGAATATATTTGAGGATCTCATCTTATAACATGACATCAACTCAAATAAGCTTAACATAAACTAAAATGTCCCTATCTTGCAGGGAGAATTCTAAAGCACATTTAGGAGAACTTTCATGTTGAAAATATGCAAATACATCAATATTTGAATTGATATGCTTTTAGGAGGGATTTAACATGAAACATTGATTTCATTAATGCATAGAAATCTAAAATGTCCCCTGTGTAACAGGAAAATTTTCACAGAAAAGTTTTTCATTTGGAGTGAATATATTTATTTAAGGATCTCGGCATGAAGCACGATGTCGACTTAAATAAATATACTAAGAAAATGCCCCTATCTTTCAGGGAGATTTCTATTGTACCTCAGGAATGTATTCATCATGTATAATACTTTTTCAAGTATCGACCATTAATTTGTGGCATTAGTCTTTCACCCTTTAGTCAATGAGTTGGTATGCCCCTCCTTAGTACACTTTCTCAATGACAAAAGGGCCCTCCCATTGAGGCTCAAATTTGCCAACAAATTTTTAGTTAGGAATAATTGGTCTTCTCAGCACTGGATAAATTCTCCTTTTTGGAATGTTCGAGGCCGCACCGTATGGTCAAAAGCCCTGGACATCTTTGCTCGATAAACTTCTAGATTTTGATGAGCTTGCAATCTAACTTCATCAATGATAGATTTTCTCCATTCTCAGATGAGAATTTTGATCTTCAATTAGATTATATTGGATGGCTACTCAAAGTGATGGAAACTCAACTTTAAGAGGAAGAACTGCTTCAGTCCAAATTCCAATGAATAAGGAGTGGCTTTAGTCGATATCTTGTAGGTGGTTCGGTACACCCATAATGCCTCAATTAGCTTGGTATGTCATTCTCTCTTATTTTTATTAAGAATCTTCTTAAGTTGCTTGACTAATATCTTGTTGAAGGCATCCACCAAACCATTTCTTTGTTGGATGGTATATTAAAGAGTATCACCAATCAATTTTGTGTTGATGAATCTATAAATCTTTGTACTTTTGAAAGTCGTACTCAAAATTATTTGGTACGATAATCCAAATCTATAGACCACATTATGCGTGAAGAAGGTGCTCACTCGATCAATAGTGACTTCTTTAAATGGGATAGCTTCAGCCCACTTAGAGAAATAATCAGTCGCTGTTAGGATGAAGTAGTGTCCAGCTAACGATGGTGGATCAATTGGTCTGATTACATATGTACCCCAGTATTCGAATGGTCAAGATGCTATCGTTGGGTGTAGTGGATTTGGAGGTTGATGGATTATATTTCCATGTACTTGACATTCATGGCACCTCTTAGCATGATTGATACATTCTCTCACCATAGATGGTCAATAATAGCCCATCCTTTTGATCTTTACTACCATCTTGGGACCTGACTGATGTGCACCACAAAGTCCTTGATGAACCTCAATCATCACTTTGGTAGCTTCATCTTCATTTAGGCATCATAGCCACATTTGTTCAAAGGATCTACGATATAAAGTATTATTGATGAAAGCATAGCACAACATTCTCTTCTTGATTTGAGCTACCAGTAATTTATTGTTTGGTAATTTACATTCTTCAAAGTAGTCAATGAAGGGTTTCCTCCATTCATGTGGCTCTTCTACAATAAAGGCTTCACATTGCTTTTTTGAGGTAATATCAGGCTTAAGTCTTATTGGTACAACTTCTTATTGATTGATATGAGGTATGAGGAACAGCAGTCCATCTGGGTTAAATTTGATAACCCCTCTACGTGAGGGGATTGATACTTTGCTGGCTCTAGAACTCATCAAGTAAATATCCTGATCATGACATAAACACCATTCATACTTGCCATCTTCTTAGCTAATTTTTCTAAGCAGTCAACTTTATTCTTCTTGGATCGAGAGACTCGAGTTAGTGTGATATTTGGTATTTTCTTTAAAAGACTCAAGAACTCGCATGTGATAGAAAGCTAACTCAAGCTTGTTGATTCTATAGATGCAAAGTACTTGATTTATAATAAGCTGAGAATCAACAAAAATATATAAGTTTTGAATGCCTATGAAAATAGCTTCTTCAAGATGCTTAATACTTCATTCATCTTCATTATTAATTTTTGGCTCGGTCAATCCATATGATCATCTCATTATCCCTCCTTCTGGTGTTATGAAGACGATGCCGATTCTTGCTCTTGCCCTTGGAAAATTTAGAGGTTTGACTTGCTTGATCGATGAGGCTCCATCAAAGGACATTTCCTAAATTTGTGATTTTTCTCTTCCATGAATGATCATAATTTGCTCATCGGGCAAATCATCATTAAGAGAAGAGTCCGTTGAAATGGGATGTGCAGCAAGAAAATCTGCTAAGACTTGTCCCATTACTTTCTGGGCGTGATATCAAATTGTAAGAGAGCGCCTTCTCTTGCCGCGACATATCAACTCTAGTCTTGTCATCAAGTACTTCAGTGAATTGATCCTTGAGATAAGGGTAATCTCATGAGATAACATATAGTGATGAAGTTTTTGGACTGCAAAGATCAATGCAAAATAGTGCTTCTCCAGTATCTCATTCTACCCTATCAATCTTTAAATATATAATAAAGAGCATTTTCTTTACTTTCTTCATTGTGTTGTGCCAATAATGCTCCAAGGGACTCTTCTAATGTAGCTGTGTATAGAATGAGGGGCTTCCCAGGAGTAGCCATTGTAAGGATTGGTGGATTAACAGGTAGCTTTTAATGCTATTGAATGCTTCTTGGCACTCCTTGTCCCATTTAAATGGAGCATCCATCTTCATCAACCTTACAAATTATTAACAGCCTGCTGATAGGTTTGATATAAATAGATGGATGAATGTAAGCTATCCTTGTAAAGAACAGAGCTGCCACAAAATCTTCGGTGGAGGCATTTCCACAATTGCCTTGATTTTGGCAACATCAATTTCGATACCTCTATTACGTATAATATACCCAAGGAATTTTTCAGAGGATACCCCAAATGCACATTTTAGAGGATTCATTATGAGATCATATTTTCTGATTCTCTCCAATACAATTCTAAAGTCTTCAAAGTGATCTTCACGATTTAAGCTCTTCACCACCAAATCATCATACATTCACATCAAAAATCTTCTTTGGTATGTAGCCATGGCTTTTTTGGGTAGCTGGCCAATAGGTGTTGCCAATAGGTTCTCAAGGATTTTTCCTCAGGTTCCATCTTGATTTGATTATATCCTGATGATCCATCCATGAATGAGAACATATCATAGTTAAAAGTATTGTCCACTAGTAGTTTGGATTACATGAAATTTGGCTTATGTATATAAATCTTGAAACTTGAGTAGGAGAATAAAAGAGCCCAAGATTTTCTGCCCTTTTTCATTGAAACCATGAACCATCAACTTATCTCTCCCAAGATGTTGGATATTAAGTGATAATCATCTTAATACTTTTAGAGTCATAAGATTGATAGAAGAAACTGAATCAATCAATATTCGGCTGATCGAGATGCCATAACTCTTTGCAGTAACATATAGAGGACGATTGTCATCCGTTGTTCCCAACATAAGATCTTATTCAAAAAATGTGATTACTGAGAGATCTTGAGTTTGCAATGCTTTAGTCATGCATTTTTTAGCAAAGTAAGTTTCACAACTTTTGGACCTCAGAGAAAGTTTCTTAGAGGTTTTTTGACATCAAGAGAGCCTCGTACACACTCAATTATGCAAAGATCTTTCTCGGATGTGATAGAATATTACAATCTTACTTTTTACTTGATTTAGGCTTTATTCTAGGATTTTTGGGAAAGATATCTTTGTTGACTTCAATTTGTTCACCATTGTCTTTATTTACATTTCCCCCTCTTTGATGAAGGCGGTAAGTTACCATTTCTCAGCAGAACTTGAATCACTTTATCTTGCTCAGATTCTTCTGAAGAGGAAGTTTCTTCAAATTCCCTTCTTATTCTGGAGGATTGACCAAAAGGGCTAGACTCATTTTTCAACTTCATATATTTTATATGTGATGATATCGATGAGTCTAACTCTTTCCAAAAAAAACATAAATCTTCATCGAATTGTTATTTTTGTTGAGTCATTAAACAAAATTTAGATGTTAACTCGTGCACTTCTTGCTTTCTTGATATGAATTTTGATGGGTTGGTCTAGTCTATCTGACTAACATTATCATTTTAGAGTAACTGATACTAAAGAACATCTAATATCACATAGATGATTCAACATGTCTCTATTGGACAATATTCACCATTATCTTCTTCATCTAATTCAATAATGTGAAGTTTAGGCATAAAGTCTACAAGCCTGAAAGGTTGTCCTGTCGGCTGGTGATACTCCTCTAAATTGTTAAAAGTCTTTTGAGTTGTAGTTCTCTTCTTGATCTTCTTTGACTTATGAGGCCTGCATTTAATAGACTGCTCATCATACTGTGATGAAGTAGCCTTATCAGAATGCCATTGAGAAGCCCAAATATTTGGTTTAGGCATCTCTCTTAAGTCCAATATAGGTTCAAGTGGTGATTTCCACTTAACACTAGGGATGTCTTTTAGCTACTTTAGCATTTTCATGGTCTTTTTGGAGACTATAGTTTCCCATCCTTCAGTCTGAACTAATTTATCCTTCTTTTTATTTATGATGGATGATACAGAAGAGGACATAATTATCCTTGTAGATTCTCTTTTAGGATTGACTAGAACACTGTTGGATAGTGTAAATTTATCGCATCGATACTTTCTTTCTAGCCAATCTTTGAAGACATAATAATCTTTGATAGGATGACTGATCATCTGATGATAGGGATAGTAATTTGGATTGTTGACTTGACGCCTTCTTCCGCCTTTTAATTTCTAGTAATAGACCGCCTTTGACCTCAAAATAATTTAGCCACACTGTCCCTTCTACAGGAATAATCTTTGTTCATCTTTTCCTTAAGAGATGGCCGTATTCACTCATCATCTCTTGTTGCTTATTTTGGATGCTCCCCACCACTTGGAAAAGTTTGAGGTTTGTCATTGCCTCCTAATACCAATTTTATCTATGGATTAAAATAGACAGGCTTCTTTCCCTTATCATCATTGTACATTGGTTATTTTTCTTTATCCACATTATATATCACCCACTTTTCGACATTTGAGCTATAGGAAGCAGGATGAGTTTCGTTCTTTCTTGAGTCTAAAGGTTTGTTCCTCTTTGCTTTATCCGCATCAATTTCAAACTTAAGGCGATTCACGTTTTCAAATTTAGCCACCCTATCGAGCAAGTCTTGAAATGTTGCAATCGATATCATACGTAGAAATGGTATCATTTTATCATCTAAATTGCCCATTAGCAATTGGATCACATGTTCTTCTTCTAATTGTTACTCACACTTGATACTTAGGTTACACCAATGACTAATGAATTTTATCACTGACTCATCTTTTCTCCTTTTTAACAAGGCAAAGTTAGCGATTATGATTTTCTCAATTGCATTGGTGAACCTCTTCACGAATATCATCTCTAATTCAACAAAAGTTTTAACCGAATCATTTTACAATTCTGTATACCACTCAAAAGTAGCTAAAGTCAGGCTACTGATGAACTGACGAAAGAGCACATCATTCCCCTTTGTGTTACCACAAGTAGCCTTAAATTGGGCTAGATGTTGCTTTGGATTACCAAGCTCATTGAAAGTATTAAATTTCAGCACTGAGTAACCTTTCGGGTATGACACTTGATCATATTCAACTGGGTAAGGGCGACCCTTACTCACTAGCTTTTCAACTCAGAGGCTATGACTGCCTTTATCTTTTCATTGATTATCATTTCTAGTTGAGCAGCTATTACCATTTTTGGTGTGCTAGCCATATTTTGAATTATCGATTGAAGAGGTAATTGGTTAACTTCAATCTTAGCTTTAGGCGTATCATGTACTGTAGGAACTTAAGGTACTAGAGTGAATGGTGGTATAGAAGTTGTATTATTAGCTATCGTTGATTTACAGACAAGACAAGTGCTACAGCTGATGTGATATTCTTTGTAACATATTCATCATGATATTCATTTGTACCATCATGTCATTCATCTTGGTATGAAGCTCTGCAATTTCTTTATCTTTGACTTCCATTTGATGATGCATTTCTCTTTGCTCTCTAGCTAGTGCCATGGCTTCAATAAGTACTGCTCTTCTTCTTCCTCTATTTCTTGTTATTGCTACCTCGCTCATCTTCAGGGGAAGAGCTTAAGTGTCCTTCTCCTTATGCATTTGCAGGGGCAGCTATTACTAGGGCTGAACGATGATGTTGAGTATAAAAGCGTGTACTAGGCTGATCATTTCCTGGTTCAACCATATAAATAGCTTCAACACTTGTGATCTCTTTCTCATTTTGACCTTCTTCTTCTTCATCTTTAGCAAAGATTGAAGATCCATATTGTACTAGCTTCTATGAAGACTCTTCTTCATAAGCGTCAAATTCAGGTTCAAGTTTCGTGGATCCATGTCGCTGGTGATGGTGCTGAGCAGAAAGTTCTTCTATATCCTTGACCATATAGATGACTTCTACTTCCATAGTATCTTCTTCATTACCTTCTTTTTGCACATTAATTTTTTATCGACATTTCCAGTGGATCTCTAGCTCAATGTGTGGAACGAACACTTCTTCTATTAAAGGACTGTGAATAAAGTCAACCTTCTCTTGTGAGGGTGAATCTGATTTATGATGGGATCCCCTAGGGGATTCCCTAAGGTGTCGACCATCATATCTTTCATCAATGATATCCCTTCCTTTTGGTATCCACTTCTGATGAGTTATTTTTTAGGCAAATTTTTTAGTATATGTATCAGATGTTACTACTCTTCCATTCTTCAGGATTTCATCACGGGACCTTGGCCTCCATATCAACTTATCCTTTTGCCAGGACTTTTTGCCAGAAGATTCTTGGACACGTAGTCTGAGGGTCACGCTCTGATGCTCACAGTGTGAAGCATACTTGGCTTGATGGCTGGTTACTAGAAGAGATGACAACCTCCTTGGTGAAGCTTTAGTATTCTTAATTGCCACAGGCCTCTAAAATCTTTTTTTTTTTCATTAAGCCTCTATGCTTGGCAACTTTGAGAACTTTATGTATTCTTGCAGATAATGTTTCAGGTTGTCTCCTCTATGGTGGTGGAGCTTGACATGGTTGGTTCCAAAAAGACTGCTTTACTTCACCAGTAGAGCTATTCCCTTTTACCCACTTTAGGTTGTCAAAGTTATTATGGGTAGGAATACTAACTTTTGGTGACATTATCACTTGTTCACTAGGTTGTTCAAAAGGGATCTGTTGAGCCCTCAGCTCAACATTTCTCATTCTTCTCTGCCTTCAGTTTAATTTTCTTCCTGATGAGGAAGCTTCATGATCATGCTTTCTGGGTACAAAAGGTTCAATCGATGGAGGAGTTGTACCACAAGGCATTAAAGACACAGTTTGCCCATTGATGGTTCTTTTGTCATGGGGGCTTTAGATTGACCAAGCTTTTTAAAAATTAAAGTTCTCTATCGGGAGAACTCCTTAACAGCGGTTGGATGCTGAATTGATTGGCGAACATGTTTAGTAGGAGCTTCAGTAAACTGAGGCCTTCCAGTATGTCTTCGGATGAGTGTACCACGGGTGGGTACTTCAGGAGTTATAGCTACGATAGCTAGAAAATTCAAGCTACCAAATTGAATGGTAGCCCCAACATCTCATGTGTTGATGATGGCGTTGGCTAGGGAGATGTTTGCAGTACAGTACGCCCTAGCTAGAAAGTGAAAGGAGTGCTCTGTAGATCCATTTTGTGCAAGTGAAAGATGAGGATTAGTAGTTAGTAATTATTATTTCACCCCATACTTTCAAAATATAGATATACTACAGAACAAAATAATAGTGTGATAAAAATATACTCTACAGAACAATTCATTCATGATAGAGTTTTATACATTAGTAATTTAAACTTATTACACCTTTAAATCACCAATTTTTTTTTGAATTTTCAAAAGTTAAGTTGCTACTATAGCATGTATATGACTAGCCAATGATGGAAAGAGAATCCTATCCCTCAGTCGCCAGAATCAGGCTCCAAAATTTGCAACCACCACAATATTGAATTGAAGAGATGTGATTTATTTAAAGTGTTGGTGTAATTTTCAGAAGGCATATGGAATAGTGGATAAGACACTGCCTAGATATTTCATGCTCATTTGGTGAGAACTTTAGATCTGGTTCTAGGTTTTCTATAGGCGCATGCCCCTATAGTTAATTACCCCTCTCAATAAGTGAGAGAGAACTTTCGATTAAGGCTTCATTAGGTCTCTAAATGTGTAGCGTATAGTAGTAGCATATGGATTTTTAGAACTTAGGTTATGAAATTAATCATTTCAGCTTAAACTAGATGGTTGGGGGAATGATGACATGCCCGATCTAGATCCCATGGTTCAGTCATCCCGAGCTATCGTGGTCTCTAGTCTACTTAGTAAGAGGAGGTAGTCAACCCAACCTGACCGAAGGATCCTTATAAGCAACACATGAGTTATGCTGTCTAAGAAATCCTTATTGACTTGGGGTGGTGCTTGTCTAAAGAGACACTCATAAGTCTACCTTAGCTAACAGAGGGATGTTTGCCAAATCAAGTGTACTGCATCATTTGTGGAGCTTACTGGTCAAGCCACATAGTCAGAGGACACGGGTCACATCTTTACTAGCAAGAGATTGATTGAGAGTGAACATAGCAGAACACTTGATTTGACATTAGTTTCTTTGTGAGCTAGAGTTTTCTTAATTTGTTACCCCCGATAAATAATTATAGAAGATGGATAGATTGAGTTTTGCTTTAAGCTTTTAATGATAGTTTTATTTAAATAGTTTTTTAGATTGACACTCAATTTAAGTTAATTTTATTTGAAATTAGAATCACATTTTGATGGAAGTATCCCCTCTAGTTGAAATCACCATTCAACACAGCCATCATTAGGGTAGTTAATTGATTGAATTGAATATATTTGAGAACTTTAGATCCTTAACTCTGTTCCTCGAGAGGATCATCTATCACACTTGACATAAATAGCCTCTCAGGTATTTTACTAAGTTGAAATCATTATAATGGATTTTTAAGTTTTGTTAACCTGGACCCAGTCCTAAGACTAAACCGGGAAGCAACCCGCATAGCATTCTCAGACACTTGAATTTGAACAATCAGCATAGTGTCAGGGCCCATGCGGGTATATTTAAGAATTACCTTAATTAACGCCTTTTGTTCACTTATACAAAGTGTTGCAAATCTGGTGGCATATTGATTTAGATTGTAATTTAAAATATTGCTCACACTTAGTTTACTTGTTGAATTTTTTAATTCCTTAAGTTTTCAAATTCGTTTGTGAGTAGGTTTGAATTCTTTCATATTTAATAATTTGTCTTCCAATTAGTTTGAAACAAACTATTAATAGCTCTTGTATGAATCATTCAATTATTCATTAAGGAGCTTTAGCTATACTTTCCAACATGTTATTTCCCTTCTTCATACCTCTCTCATAAATTTCATTTGACTTCCCCCTTTTTATTATATATAAAAGCACAACACTCAACAAATTTCTTATGATTTAGTTTTATATTGAGATACACATTCAAGTAGACTTGAAATATATCATTCATGACTATCAGCAAGCCAACAAGTTATGCTTTTGAGTAAGTTATCGAATAATATTCTTGCACTTATAAGAATTACCCGTCTTCATATAAAAGCCATCAAACCCTATTTGACTTTATTTTAAATTGCACATCAAGTTTTATGTTTATTTAAAAGTCAAATTTCAAACTCATTATAAGTATTTATGAGCTTGACGTTTGCTTTCCCTAATTTCAATCAAAGTTTGTTTAATTTTGAGAAGTTTACAAGAGAAGAAAAAAATTCACTTTACCACTTCAATTTAAGCCATAGAGAATTGCAATTTAAAGCTTGTTTAATTTTGAGAAATTTACAAGAGAAGAAAAACTCACTTTATTAAGAAATTAATTTTAAATAAGAATAGGTTCCTCATTACTTCCTCAAATACCTCTAAATAAGGCTAAGAGAGAGCACTTGCTTAAGTTTAGAGTACTTGAGAAAGAGGGGGAAGGATTTTAGTTCATACTTTAGGAAGGCTTTCAACTTGCTTAAATAAGTTTTGAAAGTACTTTTCGTCTTTTTTTTGGTTTGGTGTTCATTTTAAAATTTATCTTGTATTTTCTTATTCAACTAAGCTTAAACTATTTTAGTTTGAATTTGTTTTAAGTTATGAATTTCAATCAAAATTTTGGTAGTCTCCCGGCATCATCCCCGCGTAGAGGGCTGTATCGAGTGTTTTGGCTTTCTTGGTATGCCCTAATGAGCGTAGGAAGTGCTGTCATGCGACATCACAACTTATTTCCATCACATCACACTCTAATGAGTGTGATGAGGTATTTAAACCTGAAAGAAGACAAATGCAAGGCAATCTGTATATTCATTTTATTCTATGTCTAAAATTTTGTTAAAATTTCAACAGCATTTCGATTAGGGGGAGCGACATCGAATAAATGTTAGCTTACTTGGTACACCCTAATGAGCGTAATGAGTGTCTTGTGACACCGAATTTTTTTCATCTCATGCTAATGTGCACGATGATGCTTTAAACCTGCAAAGAAACACAATCATATATATATATATATATATATACATACTTATTTCTTCTACGATGAATGATCGGCAAAGAGACGAGTTAGAAATGAAGACCAAGAGAGAACGCTAATGACTTCCTCTTTGCTGCAAAGAGGAAAGGTCAAAGGGGGATGAAAATGGGTAATGCTGAAAACCAAAAGAAGAACCCACCTAATAACGATGTTCCTCTCCGGTTGCAGTAAAGAGAAATTGGAAAGGTAGTGGGAGAGGAGATGCCAAAAATTAGAAGAAGAACCCGCCTAATGACTGTGTTCCTCCGATAGACAAAGAGAAAGGTTCGAATGGGAGATGCCGGAAACCAAGAGAAGAACCCGCCTAATGATGGTGTTATTCTCCGGTTGCGGTAAAATGGAATTGGAAATTCTGATTGGGGGAAAATGAGGGAATTTTTGGTTTTGAAAATTGGGATTTTTTTATTTTGGGAAAGTGAGGGAAGTGGGAAGGGATTATTGGCCAAGAAGAATGAGAAAAGGAGGAAAATGGAAAGTGATTTTCGAGCAAAAGATATTGAAGGAAATGGGGAGAGATTTTCGGTTTGGTGAAAAAAAGAGGAAAAAGGAGATGAAATTTTTAGTTTGGAGGGAAGAAGTGGAAGAAGAAGGAAAAGAAAGGAGAAGGAAGAGGAAGAAGGAAGAAGAAGTGTTGACCACCATGTATTTGTCATAAGTCGAGTCAAGCCCACAAGTTAAATTCGGCTGACTTTGGAAGTGACAGTGCACAAATCGGAGCTCAAAATGCACTAGATGTCACCAAAAAATGGTCGAATCAACCTCTGATTGATGAACGGACTTCACCATCGCATTCAGAACATCGAAATTGGTCGAGATATAAATATTGCATAATCTAATGATCAACCTCTCAAACGATTGAGCTATTAATGTGTCAACACACATATCAGAGTCAGGAAACTACTATGATGTCAACATTATAAACTATCAAATAAGACTACACTCAAATCGATGAGTCTGTAAATGTCGAATAATCAAAAGTGGCGTACAAATCAATAAAATATACAACATCGCCAAAATCAACTCAAATGACCTATGATTGATGAACGAACCGCCATCATGTTCCGAATGTCAAAACAAGTCAGGTTATAAATATTGCACAACTTGATGATCTACTGATCAAGCGCTCGAGTCATCAATATTATTGCATGCATATCGAGGTAAAGAAGCACTGACATAAACTAAACGATCTCCATTTATGAAATTGATCATGCCATTATCTTTAAAACATCAAAATCTATCAAGAAAGACTATTCATACTCAATTCGAATGAGTTTGCATGAATGTCGAGCGGTAGAAAGCGGCGACGCATATTTTGAGTTGAAATTGACTCAATTTGACGTCGACTTCAACCAAATGACCTCCGATTGCAAAACGGACTATGTTGTTGCATTTGGAACATCGAAGTAACCTTCAATTTAAAGTATATTAATTAATTTAAAAATCAAGTTAAAAGATCTAAAACCTAATCCTATCCCTAACTTACCCGTTCGGCTCCTATTCACACTCAGCTCAACCTTACCCTATTCACCTTCACCCAATCAGCTCTCCTCCATGCGTGACCCAAGCCACTCCTCTTCATGCACGTAGGAAAGAAATTGAGGGCTTCACCTTCTTCATGGGATCGAGCCTCACTGAACGCAGACCTAATCCCTTCCTCTCTTCACTGAAGTCTTCGTGACACACAATGCTAATTTTGATCTCCTCCTTCATTCAATGGTAAATCGTTCTCTCTTCCATCAACTTTCTCCGATTCCGACCATTTCTTCTTTCCTTGATCCCTTTTCCCTCCTTTCTTCCTCTTTCATTTCATAAATAACTTCATCTTCCTCAGAACCATCCAATTCTTTCTTTCTTTTTCCTCATTTTCTCAACCCTCAAATGCCCCCATTTTCCTAATTTGAATTTTGCCGCAATCTCCTTTATCGTAATTGAAGAAGAACACTGTGATGAGGCGAGTTCTTTTTTCAATTTTTGGCATCACCCTCCTTGCATTACACTTCCAATTTTTTCTTCTTCACTACCGGAGAAGAACACTGTCATGAGGCGGGTTCTTCTTTCGATTTTCGGCATCGCCCTCCTTGCATTACACTTCCAATTTTCGCTTCATCGCAACCGGAGATGAACACCATCATGAGACAGGTTCTTCTCTTAGTTTCTGGCATATCCAACCCCATTTCTTTGCTGATCATTGCAGCACATAGAAAAATGAGTCAGATTATGTGGTATCAATGTGTGAATGTGGATATATACATGCTTATGTTTCTTTGCAGGTTTGAAGACCTTGTTGTGCTCATGAGGGTGCAATGAGATAAAAAATCAGTTACACTATCGTGAGACACCATTTTCTATGCTCATTAGGGCATACTGAGTAAGCCAACATTCATTAGATGTTGCTCCCCTAGAAAAAATGCTGCCAAAATTTTGTGTAATTTCTAAATTTAGAAATAAAAGGGGAATGAATATATATTGCATTGTATATCTTCTTTCAGGTTTAAAGGCCTCGTAATGCTCATTAGATGATAAGATGGAAATCGGATGTGATATCACAAGACACTACTCGTTACACTCATTAGGGCGCACCAAGAAAACCAAAACACTTTCGATGCAGCCCCCTACGTGAGGATGATGCCGGGAGGCTGCCAAAATTATGTTTGATTTTGGATTAAATTTGAGACTTAAGCAAATTTAAATGGAAATCATTTAAACTTAAATCAAATAAAAAGTACACAATAAACATGAAAATAAACATTAAAATAAAGTGGAGAATGCTTAAAGGAAACAAAACAAAAAAAGAGGAAATATAATACTAAAGTTAATTACTTACTTAAAAAGGAAGAAAGTTCCCTTCCTTTCTTCAAAATCCTTAAAGGCTATGAAGTTTTCTCCTCAAGAAAATAATGTGAAAAGTAAAACATCCCCACTACCTTATTTATAAGAAAGGAAAGCCATCTTTATGAGACCCACTTATAATTAACTAACAACATAGGTACAACATATCACAACAACCTTGTTCCATGTTTGTTATCAAAACAAATGCAAGTGAAACTTAAGGAAGTTAATACTAAACTCATAAAAAACTTGTAATAAATTTGAAGTATAATTTTCATATAAATGAGGAATTTTATATGAAGTTAAAAATGAATTTAAATTGGGTCTAACAACTCTTGTTGTAGAAAATGTAAAAATTCCTTAAATGATAAAATTAGAAAGGCTTGAAGCTTTCTTTTGGGTGAACTTCATACATATAAACTTGTATGAATACAACTGCATGAAGTATGCCCTAGCACATATCTTGTAGTAGTCACCCCTTTAGGTCAAATATTCAAAAATACATACAAATTCTTGAATGAAAATAAATTCATTACACATATCTAAAATGCATATATTCTTATTCAAAGATTGTGAAAACTTTCAAATGATCACCACCAGATTCGAAACACTCCATACAAGCGAACATATGGTGTTAATTAGAGCATTCTTAGATACACCATGTGCCTCGATATTATGTTGAATGCTTAAATTCAAGTGTCTGAAGATGCTGTGCAGGTTACTACCCGGTATAGTCTTAGGACTGGGTCCAGGTAAACAAAACCTAAAAATCTATTATAAAAATTTCAAATTAGGAAAATATCTAAGAAACTGAGTTTGTCAGATGATAGTAGATCTAATCCTCTATTAGCAGCTAAATAGAGTTGACAGATCTAAAGCTCTCTTAAACATATTCAAATTAATCAATTTTTTAAATAAAATTAAGTGTCAATCTAAAAAAATTATTTAAATGAAACTCTATCATTAAAAAAAGCTTAAAATAAACTCAATCTATTTACCTTCCATAATAATTTATCAAGGGTGACAAATTAAGAAAACTCTAGCTCACAAAGGAGCCAATGTCAAATCAAATGTTCTATTACATTCACTCTCAATCAATCTCTTGCTAGTAAGGACATGGCTCGTGTCCGACAGTGGTAGCTCCACAAATGAAGCGCATGACCGAGTCTCTATCGGGTGGTTTGGCTAATCAAGCTCTATTATATTATGATCACGATCATAGCCCATATGCTCCCCAATGGCTCTGCCCTTCAAGTTGCGAATGATAGGGTATACTTGATAGGGAAAATAACCCTCTATCAACTAAGGTATACTTAAGACTATGTCCTTAGACAAGCACCACCCCAGGTCTACAAGGATTGCTTGGACGATGTAACCCATGTGTTGCTAATAAGGATCCTTCGATCAGGTTGGGTAAACTACCTCCTCTGAGTAAGTAGACTAGGGATCGCAACAGCTGGGGATGACAGAACCATGGGATCTAGATCAGGCACGTCATCATTCCCCCAACCATCCAGTTTAAGTTGAGATGATGAATTTCATAATCTTAAATTCTAAAACTCCATATGTTGCTACTATACACTATGTATTTAGCAATCTAATGACTAGCCTTAATTGAAAGTTCTCTCTCACTTATTAGGAGGGGTAATTAACTATGGAGCAGTGCTATAGGAAACCCGGAACTGATCTAAAGTCCTCACCAAATGAGGATGAAATCTGGTAGTGTGTCTTATCTACTATCTCATCTTCTAAAAATTATCACATTTAACTCACACTCTCTTCAATCATATTTGTGAGAGGTCTGGCAAATTTTGGAGCCCATGATTTCAAGACTCGCTGGGATAGGATTCTCTTTCCTTCTTTGGCTAGTCATATATATATGCTATAGTAGGAATGAAATTTTTTGAAAATTCAAAATAAAAAATGGTGATTTAAGTGTGTAATAATTTCAATATGAGGCTCTATATATAATGAATCATTCTATAGAGTATATCTTTATTACACTATTATTTTGTCCTATAGTGCCTCTGCATTTTGAAAGTATGGGTGAAATAAAAATTGCTAATTACTAATCCACATCTTTCACTTTTACAAAATGGATCTACAGAGCACTCCTTTCACCATTCAGCTAGGGAGTGGTGCGAACATCTGCCTAGCCAATGTTGCCATCAACACAGGAGATGTCAGTGCTACAATTCAATTTGGTAGCTTGAGTTTCTCGGCTATCGTAGCTACAACTCTTGAAGTACCCATCCGTGATACATTTGTTCGAGGCCATGTTGGAAGGCCTCAAGTTACTGAAGCTCATACTAGCCATGTACGCCAACTAGTTCAACAGCCAACCCTTGTCAAGGTGTTCTCCTGATAGAGAACTTCAGATTTCAAAAGGCTAGGTCAATCTGAAGTCCCCGTGATAACAAGAATCGTCAGTGGATAAAATATATCTTTAATGCCTCGTGGTACAGCTGCTCCGCTGATTGAACCTTTTATACCTGAAAAGCATGATCACAAAGCTTCCTCATCAAGAAGAAAAGTAATCAGAAAGCAGAGAAGAAGAAAAAATGTTGAGCTGATAGGTCAACAGATTCCCTTCAAATGACCTAGTGAATAAGCAATACTGCCACCAGAAGCGAGTATTCCTACCCACAACAACTTTGACAACCTAAAGTGGGTAAAGAAGAATAGCTCTACTGGTGAAGTCCCTTCCTGGAACCAACCAGTCAAGCTCCACCACCATAGGAGACACAAATACACGTCATGATACATAAAGTTCTCAAAGTAGCCAAAGATGAGGCTTAATGAAAAGAAGATTTGAGGCTGGTGATGGAAAATGAAGCTCCACCAAGAAAGTTGCCATCTCTTGTAACTACATCGAGCCAGATATTTTGCATGGTGAGAATGAGACACTTGGACCCATGTCCAAGAATCTGAAAGGTCCCGGAAAGGGTAAACAGATATGGAGGCCAAGGCCATGTAAAGAAACTTTGAATAATGGAAGAGGTGTGATATCTGATACATATACTCAGAAATCCACCCCAAAAATAACTCATCAGAAGTGGATACCCAAAAGAAGGGATATCACTGATGAAAGACATGGTGGTCGACACCCTGAAGAATCCTCTAGGGGATTCCATCACCGATCAAATTCGCCCCTATAAGAGAAGGTTGACTTTGATCACTGTCCTTTAATAAAAGAAGTGTTTGTTCTGCACATTGAACGAAAGATCCACTGGAAATGTCGATCAAAAATTCATGTGCAAGAAGAAAATAATGAAGAGGTCACTATGGAAGTGGAAGTTGTCTATATGGTCAGAGATAGAGATGAACTTTCTACTCAGCACCATCAGCAGCAACATGAACTCAAGGAACCTGAACCTGAATTTGACATTTATGAAGAAGAGTCTTTACAGAAGCAAATAGAAGATGGATCTCCAATCTCTGTTGAAGAAGAAGAAGAAGAAGATTAGAATGAGAAAGAGGTCATGGGTGTCGAAGCTATTTATATGGTTGAACCAAGTAAAGATCAGCCTGATACACACTTTTATACTCAGCATCGTCATACAGCCCCAGCAATAGCTATCTCCATAAATGCACAAGGAGAAGGATAGTCAAGTTCTTCCCTTGAAAATAAGAAGGGAGCAGAACAACTGCAAGAAATAGAAGAAGAGAAAGAGCATGTACTTATTGACTCTATGGCGCTAGCTAGAGAGCAAAGAGAAATGCAGCATCAAATGGAGGTTAAAGACAAAGAGATTGCACAACTTGGCACCAAGATGAATGATATGATGGTACAAATGAACATCATGATGGAGATATTATAGAAGAATATCATATCAAATGCATCACCTGTCTTGTCTACTAATCAACAGACAGCTAATAATACAAGTTCTATACCACCAATCGCTCTAGTATCTCAAGCTCCTACAGTACATGCTACACCTAAAGTGAGGAATGAAGTTAACGAAACACCTATTCAGTCGATAATTCAAAATATGGCTAGCACACCTGGAGCGGTAATAGCTACTCAGCTGGAAATGATAATCAATGAAAATATAAAGCCATTCATAACCTCAAAGGAGGCTGAAAAATTGGTAAGGGCGGCCTTTACCTAGATGAATATGATCAAGTGCCATACCCGAAAGGTTGCCAAGTGTCAAAATTTAATACTTTTGGTGGGCTTGGTAATCGTAATCCAAAGCAACATCTAGCCCAATTTAAGGCTACTTGTGGTAACACAAGAGGGAATGATACACTGCTTTTCTGTTAGTTCTTCAGTAGCCTGACCTCAGCCGCTTTCGAATGGTATGCAGAATTACCAAATGATTCAGTTAAAACCTTTGCTATATTAGAGTTGATATTCGTGAATAGGTTCACCAGTAACTGAGAAAATAACAATCACTCTCCTTGCTTTATTGAAAAAGAGAAAAGATGATGAGTGATAAAATTTATAAGTCATTGGCGTAACCTAAATATGAAGTACGAGCAACAAATAGAAGAGGAACATGCGATCCAATTGCTAATGGAAAATATGGATGATAAAATGGCACCATTTTTATGTATGACATCAATTACAATATTCCAAGACTTTCTCGATAAGGTGGCTAAATTTGAAAAGCTGAATAGCCCTAAGTCTAAAATCTATGCAGATAAAGCAAAAAAAATAAGCCTTTAGAGTTAAGAAGAACTGAAATTCATGCACTTCCTATAGCTCAAATGGCAAAAAGCGGGTAATATATATTGTGGATAAAGAAAAATAGTTGATGTACAATGATGATAAGGTAAGAAGCCTGTCTATTCTAATCCATAGCCAAAATTAGTATTATGAGGCAATGAAACTCAGAATTTTCTAAGTGATGGGGAGCATCCAAAACAAGCAATAAGAGATGATGAATGAATGCGGTCATCTCTTAAGGAAAAGATAAACAAAGATTATTTTTTTAGAAGGGACAGTGTGGCTAAATTATTACGGCAAGCAATCAAAGCTGGTCTACAATTACCCAAAATTAAAAGGTTTGAAGAAGTTGATTAAGTCAATAATCTAAATTATTGTCCCTATCATCGGATGATTAGTCATCCTATAGAAGATTGTTATGTCTTCAAGGATTGGCTAGAAAGGAAGTATCGATGAGGTGAATTTACACTATCCGACAATGTTCTAATCAACCTAAAAAGACAGTTTACAAGGATGATTACATCCTCTTTCGTATCATCTAGCAAAGATAAATAGAAGGAGAAATCAGTTCAGACTGAAGAATGTGAAATAGTAGTCTCCAAAAAGACCATAAAAATGCTAAAATAGCTAAAAGGTGTCCCTAGTGTTAAGTGGAAATCACCACTTGAACTTATATTGGACTTAAGAGAGATGCCTAAACCAAGTATTTGGGCTTCTTAACGGCATCCCGATAAAGCTACTTCATCACAGCATGAGGAGCAATCTACTAAATGCAAGCCTCAAAAATCAAAGAAGTCGGCTAAGAAAATGAAGATCAAGAAGAGAACTACATCTTAAAAGATAATTAATAATTTAGTAGAATATCACTAGCCAGAAGACAACCATTTAGGCTTGTAGACTTTACACCTAAACTTTGCATTAATGAATCGGGTGAAAAAGATAATGGTGAATCTTGTCCAGTAGAGACATGTTGAATCATCTTTGATGTCAGATGTTCTTCAGCATCAGTTACTCCAAAATGATAAGGGTGGTCAGATAGACTCGACCAACCCATCAAAATTCTTATTAGAAAAGCAAGAAGAGCCTGAGGAGCTAATGTCTAAATTTTGTTTAATGACTCAACAAGATAATAATAGTTCATATGAAGATCTATTTTTTATTGACGAAGAACAGTCAGACTCATCGATATTTTCACGCATGAAGCATATGAAGTTGAAAATTGAATCTAGCCCTTTTGACCAATCTTCCAGAATAATAAGAGAATTTGAAGAAACTACCTCTTTACAAGAATATGAGCAAGATATGGTGATTCAAGTTCAGTTGAGAAGTGATAAAGTCCTACCACCTTCATTAAAGAGGGGAAGTGCAAATAAAGACAAAGGCAAATAAATTGAAGTCAACAAAGATATCATTCCCAAAATCCTAGAATGAAGCCTAAATCAAGTGAAAAAGTAGATTATAATATTCTATCACATCAGAGAAAGATCCCTGCACAATTGAGTGTGTACGAGGCTCTCTTGATATCAAAAGATCTCCGAGAAACTTTGATACAAGCTCTCAAAGATTCGAAAAGTTATGAAGCTTACTTTGCTAAAAAATTCATGATTGAAGCATTGCAAACTCAAGATCTCCCAGTAATCACATTTTTTGAAGAAGATCTTATGTTGGGAATGACAGATCACAACCGTCCTCTTTATGTTACTGAGAGTGATGGTATCTCGATCAACCGAATATTGATTGATCTAGGTTCTTCTATCGATCTTATGAGTATGAAGGTATTAAGAGGATTATCACTTGATATCCAACATCTTGGGAGAGATAAGTTGATGGTTCATGGTTTCAATGAAAAGGGTAGAAAACTCTGGTTCTTTTATTCTCCTACTCAAGTTCAGGGATTTATATACAGAAGCCAAGTTTCATGTAATCGATGTCGATACATCATTTAGAGCTCTCTTAGGCTGCATGAGTATGGCATGGTCCCATCAACTATGCATCAGTGTATGAAGTACCTAAAAGAAGGAGAAGAATTCATAATTCCTAGTAACCTACAACCATTCTCTGTCAATGAAGAAAAGATTTATGAAGATGCAAAATATTTCATTCCTAAAGAGCCTAAGCTAACAGAGCCTCTTGAAGCGGTAGCATTCACTTCAGGAACTAAAAAGCAATTTCATAAAGTGAAAGTGCAGAAGCAAAGAGGAAGAAAGAAGGCAATGCTGACTCTCCCTAAAGCACTTGATTCTGCACCTAAATCAAGAAAATCAGTTTCTCATTTGGGAAGTGACATAGAAGAAGAAGAAGATATTCCTGTCAACCTAAAGGAACTTATAAGCTTTCAAGAAAGGTAGAGTATGAAATAAGTGATTCTGATTCAGATAATAATTTTGAATCTGCTTATGGAAATAGACTTCAATTGGTTGTGTCAAGGAGGATAGCTCACTTGGCAGAGTTAGATGACTCACTCAAAATTATACCCATCCCTCAGTAGTGCTTGAAAGAAATCAGTTCATTAGAGGTTCATGATATTGTAGAATTGATAATGTTCTATGTGTCACTGTTTGAGAGTGATAGAGCAAGAACTCTATTTTACAAATTTAAAGAGTCTCAACCTCAAAAATTTGAGCAGCCTACTTAACATTAAAATTTCAATGAGATAGTACCACCACGAATACCAATATACTATATGCAGAAGTTGTGAAGAATGATGCATAAGCTTGAAATTCATATTGGGACTACTAAAAATAGAACTCAAAACTTTAATAGGATGTGTAGCCAAAGAAGTCATCAGGCATCATGAAGAAGTGATAAGTATATCACTAAAGGTCTTGGGTTTATCCACCAATCTCATCAAAATAGAGCCTGTTATAATATAATAGAAGCTGAGATCGAGACTAATAGTAACGAAGAAGATGATTCCCATGAAATTATTCTTAAAACTGATGAAGAAGTAGAAGCCAAGTCTGCACCTGAAGAACTCAAAGATGGTGGACAAATAACTACAATGGATGAACTTAAAGAAATCAACCTAACTAGTCCAACTTCCCTTCTAATGAAAAAGTTGAAGAGCTAAAAATGCTACTTTGTGAATTTAGGGATTGCTTTGCTTGGACATATTTTGAAATGCTGGGCTTATCCTCTGATGTAGCAGTTCATAACTAGCTACTAAACCAGATGCGACGCCTATTAAACAGGCTCTTAGGTGAATAAGATTGGAGATTGAAGAATAGGTAATTGTAGAAACTAAGAAACTGATCAAAGAAAGCTTCATCTGAGAGGAGAAGTGTGTATATTGGATAGCCAACATTATCCTAGTTATGAAGAAGAACGATCAAATACGTCTCTGCATTGACTTCTAAGACCTAAATAAGGTGTGCCCAAAAGATGACTTTTTGCTTCCAATATCAGAACTATTAGTGAACAGCACTTCCAACTATGACATGTTCTCATTCATGGACAGATCGTTGGGATACAACCAAATCAAGATGGCACCTGAAGATGAAAGACATACATCATTCAGAACACCTATTGACATCTATTGTTATACAGTCATGCTCTTTGGTTTGAAAAATGCTGGAGCTACATACCAAAGAGCCATGACATGTATTTTTGATGAGTTGATCCACCAGAAGGTGGAATGTTATGTTGATGATTTGGTGGTGAACAACTTAAATCGTGAAAACTATTTTGAAGACTTGAGAATTATATTGGAGAGCATCAAAAAATATGATCTCAAGATGAATCCTCTAAAATGTGCATTCAGGGTATCCTCTAGAAAATTCTTGGGGTACATTGTATGTCATATAGGAATTGAAATTGATCCTACCACAATCAAGGTAATTATGGAGATGCCTCTACCGAAGAATTTGCGTCAGCTTCATTCTTTACAAGGATTGCATATATTCATCCGTCGATTTATATTAAACCTATTAGGATGCTATCAACCATTTGTAAGGTTGATTTAGAAGGATGTTAAACCCACCAATCCTTGCAGTGCCTACTCCTAAGAAGCCCCTCATTATATACACAGCTATACTAGAAGAGTCCCTTGGGGAATTATTAGCACAACACAATGAAGAAAGAAAAGAGAATGCTCTTTATTATATCACTCAAAGATTAATAGGAGCATAAATGAGATACTCTCCGATAGAGAAGCACTGTTTGGCACTGATCTTTGTAGTCCAAAAGCTCTGTCACTATATATTATCTCACAAGATCACCCTCATCTCAAGGATCGATCTGCTGAAGCACTTCATGATAAGACCAGCATTGACAGGTCACTTGGAAAGATGGGCAATATTGCTTTTACAATTTGATATCACATACATTATGTAAAAAATAGTAAAGGGACAAGTCTTAGTAGATTTTCTTGCTGCACATCCCATCCCTACGGACTCTTCCCTCAATGATGATCTGCCCGATGAACAAATTATGGTCATTCATGAAAGAAAAAAATCATAAATTTAGGAAATGTACTTTAATGGAGCCTCATCAATAAAATAAGTCAAACCTCTAAATTTCCCTAGGGCAAGAACAGGAATTGACATCATCTTCATAACACCAAAATGAGGGATAATGAGACAATCATATGGATTGACCGAGCCAAGAACTAATAATGAAGCTGAGTATAAAGCACTAGTGGCAGGTCTTGAAAAGGCTAGTTTCATAGGCATTCAAAATTTGCATATTTTTGACGATTCTTAGCGTATTATAAATCAAGTACTTGGCATATATAGAATCAACAAGAATGAGTTAGCTTTCTATCATAAGCGAGTTCTTGAGCTTATGAAGCAAATACCAAATATCACACTAACTCGAGTCTCTTAATCTGAGAATAGCAAAGCTAACCGTTAGCAAAATTAGCTAAGAAAATGGAAAGTATGAATAGTAATTATGTCATGATCAGCATATTTACTCGATGAGTTTTAGAGCCAACAAAGTATCAATCCCCGCATGGTAGAGAGGTTATCAAATCTGACCAAGCAAGATGCGACTTTTTGCTGTGGGAGTTTCTTCTCTACTCTCCGCTCTTACCACATTCTCATCAAGGATTTAGGGACACCAAGCATTACAACAACAACAACAACAACAAAAAGGTGTCACAAGTATAGGCAAATGTGATTTTCAGTAGGGCTGTCAAAATAGCTCGTTGTTCAACGTTTCATATTTGGCGTAATTAGTGTTCTACTCGTTAAACTAACGAGCCGAACACAAACTAAAAAATTCTGTTCAAAAGTGGAACGAGCTGAACATGAACAGTGGAACTGTTCGCTCGTGTTCGGCTCGATAAGGTTTGATAAGGTGCGGGCAAGCTGAGGGTTGCAGGCCTACGACGCGATTCCTCGATTGCATAACTGTGTAACGTATTTTTTTATTTATTTTAGGGTTTTAGCCTATTCGACTTCTCTGAGCGATTCGAATTCTGTTGTTTTCTTAAGTCTTTCCGGCTTTCAATGGCCAGTGTTTCGAGCGTTCGTTCGTGCCCTAGTTCTTCTCTTCTGCCTCTGAGCCTCTCTACCTCTTAGTTCTCCAATCTCCACTTCTCCTCATCTGAGTCATCTCTCGGCTTTGAGCATTAGAGCACGAGCAGTAGTGCAGTAAGCACTCCACAGTCCATAACCCCTTCCTCCCAAGTCTTGCCTCTTAGATTTCTTTTATTCTTGCGTCATTGTGTGGTCGTGGCGTTTGGCGTATCGAGTAAGTGGAGAGCCTTATATGTGAATCTGATCCTCTATGGCTTTGTGACTGTCCCTCTCTCTTGCTTTTTTTTTTGAGTCGTCGACACTCATACTCTTCTCTGATTTCCTTTACTGTTCAACTGCTCTACCCGCTCAAGTATGTCACAGTCTCACAGATCCTTGTGGCCTTTCACTAATCTATGGTTATTGCAATTATGTGATTTTTTTAGGAGCGTGACACCTCTGTTGTATGACCGTATGGGTCTATGAGAGCCTCTGTTGGTTGTGATTCTTGTGAATCTATGAGATTGTGATGTTGTTTACTGTTTACTATTAGTGTTTAGTTTCATTTTGATAATGTGTTGCGTATTTTTAGGAGCATGACTCCTCTGTTGTATGGTCGTATGAGTCTATGGGAGCCTCTATTGACTGTTGGTTGTGATTCTTGTGAATCTGTGAGACTGTGATGTTGTTTACTGTTTACTATTATTGTTTAGTTTCAATGTGTTACATATTTTAGTATTTGTGTTGTTCATTCCTTGATCCTTCTGGCTTCTAGTATCTTCAATGCTTAGAGTAACTTTGCTTGGTATTCTTTGTTGTCCATTCTTTTACCCGTCGACTTTTGCTGCCACAGTTGACTTTATTGTTTCATAAGTTACCCACCGAGAAGTGAGAACAGGCTGAATATCCAACCAAGTTACCAAAGTACCAAACCTGAAACTTTATCTGAAGGAATCAACAAAAATAACCATTAATGGTTGGATAAAAATGAAATGAAACACAATAATAAGTCAAAATCATTTGATGTCATATGCCCATAGCATAACAAATACTCAATCACATGATTCACATTTAACAGCCAACAGGCCATCTTTTATAAGAAGTTGTTGACTTGTATTCTTTCTTATTTAAAATAATAAAATAACAGTTGAATGAAAATAGAAAAATAACCAAACATCATAGAATGATAGAAGCGGCAAGGCGTGGCAATGGGGCGGTGTAGTGGACAAGTAGTCTAATTTGTGGCGTGGACAACAGTTGTATATTTGAATTAAAAGATAGGAGCTTTTTGTAGCTAATTGTAAGCTCTACAACTAGTAATCCACAAGCATGCTTAATATCATCTTGAATGTCGAGCAAGAAAAAGGATCATATATTCATATGCTTTTACTTTGATATTTGATGATTATTTGTTGTTTGACTTGTTTATACTTTTGCCAATTTTTTTTTTTTAAAAAAAGTGATTTAAATAGCCATTAGCCAGTTAACTAATTTTCTAATAATCTTCTTATTTCCATTGTAATGAAGCTCACTCTCCTTCTATTATAAATGATATTCATCCTTGCAATTTTGATTACACAAAGCTTAGTTGTAATGTATTTTGTATATTCTAAACTTGTTATATCTATGAATGCATTATTTTGTAACATATTTTTCATTTAACACATGATGTTTGGAATTATTCATAGTTTACATACAGCATATGTCTTCATTTGAGCATTCCCAGTCTGCATCAACTGGTGAGGTACAACTTCTAGATATGGAACATTTAGAAGATATTCATAATCAAGCATCTCAACAAATTATTGAGAGTACTAGGACTATACTAGAGGGGCAAGATAAAAAAATCTAGAAAGAGAAAGTCTACTGTCTGGGAATACTTTGTAGAGGTTAAAACTATGTCTAAGGGTGTTGAGATTCTTTGCATGCAATGTATGTCTTGTGGAGTTAAGTTATAAAAATCAAAAATAGGCACAACTTCACAACTTCTCAGACATATCAAAGATTGTGATAAAATTAAATCAAAAGGTAAATAAGTTATTAATTTGTCAGATAAAAGACAGAAGCGACTGAATTTCTCCCCAATTTGTCTCTCTATATTTGGAATGGCATGTTAAACTAAAATGTGCAACCATATAGAGTGTACGAGGTTATGTCACTGTCATATCACATATGTGCTGTAATTAAATCTGAGCCTCTCTAGTTTCAAAACTCCTATATTTTTATTCAACTATTGTCCACTGACTCCACTGGACTATTACCTAGTTCTATAATTTTGTGTTGTTATGTTGTTTTGCTGTTTTCATTCAGCTGTTATTTTGCTGTTTTCATTCTACAAGACTACAAGTCTCTAAGACTACAACTTCTTGTAATAGATAACCTGTTGCTTATTAGATGTGATTCATGTGAATCATGTGATTTAGTATTTGCTATGCTATGGGCATATGGCATCAGGAGATTTTGGCTTATTATTGTGTTTCGTTTCATTTCTATCCAACCATTGATGGTTGCTTTTGTTGATTCTTTCAAACAGTTTGGTTTGGTACTTTAACTTATTTTTTTCCCGAATTGTTGGCTACTTCCTCTTTCTATGATCCTTTTTCTTGCTCAGGATGATATTAAGCATGCTTCAAGCATTACTAGTTGCAAAGCTTACAATTAGCTACAAAAAACTCATATCTTTTCATTCAAATATTCAAATGTAATATGTCCGCCACTAGACCTGTCCACTACACCTTTGCGCTGCCACTACCCACTGCCCAGCTCTATCATTCTTTGATGTTTGGTTGTTTTGTTGTTTTCATTTAACTGTTGTTTTGGTCTTTTAAATATGCAAGAATACAAGTCAACAACTTCTTATAATAGATAGCTTGTTGGCTATTAGATGTGAATCATGTGATTGAGTATTTGCTATGTTATGGGCATATGGCATCAAAGGATTTGCTATGCCATTGATGGTTGCTTTTGTTGATTCTTTCAGACAGAGTTTCAGGTTTGGTACTTTGGTAACTTGGTTGGCTGTTCAGCCTGTTCTCACTTCTCGGTGGAACAACTGCTGTCCACTGCCACTAGGCACTAGACTACTGTCCACTACACACTGCCCATTACCCACTGCCCACTGCCCAGTTCTATCATTCTATGATGTATGGTTGTTTTGCTATTTTCATTCAACTGTTGTTTTGTTGTTTTAAATATGCAAGACTACAAGTCCACAACTTCTTATAATAGATACCCTATTGGCTGTTAGATGTAAATAATGTGATTGAGTATTTGCTATGCTATGGGCATATGGCATCAGAGGATTTTGACTTATTATTTGTTTCATTTCATCTCTATCCAGCAATTGATGGTTGCTTTTGTTGATTCTTTCAGAGTTCCAGGTTTGGTACTTTGGCAACTTGGTTGGCTATTCAGCCTGTTCTCACTTTCAGTATACTTGTATTATTGTTATTTTTTTCTGGAATTGTTGGCTACTTGCCTACTTGGCTGTTGTTGGCTTGTTGCCTTTTTCACGTTCTTAAACCTGTTTTAACAGTCCTACGGCCACCATAAACAACAAAAGCAACATCATCGTAGAGGTAAGTTACCACTACGATGTTGTTGCTCTTGTTATTTATGGTGGCTAATTGACTATGATGGCTATGATGATCTTAAAATTCTTTTTTTTTTGGTAGCATCCTTTGTGATTGTAACCCTTCTTAGAAGTTGGATGCTCACTAATTTGTTGCCCCTTATGTTGATAATTAAAATGAATATTTGTTTACTTTTTTTCAGCCTTCTCTTGTAGATTATACTCATATATATATATATATATATATATATATATATATATATATATATATATATATATATATATATATATATATATATATATTCTCTTCATTAACTATCTTCTCAAGTATTTTTTTTTTCGGATCATTTTCTACTCCTTGCAAGTTTGATGGTGTTGGTGTTGTTGATTCCCATTCTACTTCTAATCTTTTGAAGCTCTCTTCATGACTTCATTGTCTGTTGTTTTTTTTTTCAGTTTTTACCTTTCTTTAGCTTTTCTTATTTTCTATTTTTTTTGTATTTAGATGTGGATTAAACTCTTTAATCTTCTTGTAGCTCCTAGAGGATTAGATATTTGAGCCTTATCCCTTATAAGGACTTTATATTTCTTTCTCTAGTTTAATAAAACATTTTTTCATACTTTTGTATGATTGTATCATTGTATTTGCATGTCTTTCATTAGAAAAATTTTATGTCAAATGTATATTATAAATTTCAAAAAATATTAAATATTAGTAAAATTTGCATATTGATTTGTGTTTTTTTCTTATTTGTAAAATTTTTTCTAAATTTTTTTATTATAATAATTCAAAATTTACGAAAAGTTTGTTTTAGTACCTAATTTGATAAATTCGAGCCTATTTCGAGCTTCTTCAATGAAAAATCAATGATTTGAAACAAATAAATGAGCTTATTCAGAACACAACACATTCGAGCTTAAACGAACAATAACGAGCCGAACATGAATATTCTCATAACAAGCTTAAATCGAACACGAGCCGAACACGAACACAAACAAATGTAAACGAGCGGAACACTAACAGATCCTCAGCTCATTCATGTTCGGCTCGTTTACACCCCTAATTTTCAGGATGACATTTTGAAAAGGTAAGCTATAATTGTTGCAAGGTTAGACTCACCTAACAAGTGAATGAGATAAAAGCTTGGAGATTTGTTTGACTAGGTCGAGAAGAGGACTTTGAGAAGTAGGGTATAACTTGCTTAAGGAGATATGGCCATTAAGACAGAATTATCATCTTTAACACAATTACAAACCACCAGTTTAGAAGAACTATCAAGCAACGATCACGAAATGGGGTAAAATAAGAAAAGAAAGGTTTCTAAATACATTTTAGTTTGTGGACGTAGAACAAGTCATAAGAAAACAATCATATATGACTTGTTTCACGAGAATTTTTTTAAATTTTTATTTGACTTGCTTCACAAGATTTATTAAAAAATAAGATTGTCGTTATACGAAGCCTTATGAAAAAAAAAAAGCATTATTTTTTTATAATTTATCGTTAGAAATTAATTTGGAAGATAATTCATCATGCACCCCAGTCAAAAAAAAAAACATTAGCGGTTTTGTATATATATATATATATATATATATATATATATATATATATATATATATATATATATATATTCATGCAAGTTCACAACTGTGACGGCCAGACTTCGTCCAAAACAGAGATCATATATTTGAAATTTTCCGAGAGGTAGTTCATACACCTAACAGATTTTGTCTTCTTAATTAGTTAATATTATTTGAATAAAACAAAATCTTATTAGCAGACCAATGTCTAGAAATCAAGCAAAACCAAACCCCCAGCACAGAAGAAGATTCATTCAGTCCATGACAGTTTCAAAGACGTGTACATGGTATTATTTTTATCCCCAAATGTCTCTAGCATTACGCCTATATATATCCACACATCCCATAGGCAAGTCACCACAACGTACGACGTAGAGAAAGGTGAGCCACAGAGAGAGAGAGAGAGAGAGAGAGAGAGAGAGAGAGAGAGAGAGAAGATCGGCCATTTACAAATTTAAGAAATGGCTAATTCTCATGACCTCCAGCGACTTCTAATTACTCTGCTTGCTCTGGCCTCCTCCCTTGCAGTCGCCACCGATCCCACGCAACTTCAAGACTTCTGTGTTTCAGACAATACGGCAAACAGTAAGATTTATAAATACTTTAGCAGCATGCAGTTCATGCCTGTGCATTGGATAATATATAGACGAAAAATACTCATAAATAAATATGTTAATTAACGATGATCATGCAGTATTTGTGAATGGGCTCGTGTGCAAGAACCCCAATTTGGTGAACGCGAACGACTTCTTCTTCACAGGCTTGAACAAACCAGGCGACACTGCGAATCAATTGGGATCAAAGGTGACGCCCGTGTCAGTGACGCAACTGGGATTGAATACGCTCGGCATCTCACTTGCTCGCGACTTTGCTCCTTATGGTCTCAACCCTCCTCACACGAGGGCGAGCGAGATACTTGTGGTATTAGAGGGCACTCTCTCTGTTGGCTTTGTGACATCAAACAATCCTGATAATAAGCTCTTCACAAAGGTTCTTAATGTGGGGGATGTCTTTGTATTCCCTCAAGGTCTCATCCACTTTCAGCTCAATACTGGAAATACAAATGCTGCCGCTCACCAGCCAGAATCCGGGGTGATTACTATCGCCAATGCAGTCTTTGGATCGAAGCCGCCTATCTCTCCCTACGTTTTGGAGAAGGCTTTCCAGCTTGATCACAAGACGGTGAAAACACTCCAAGCCAAGTTCTGGATGAACAATAACTAGGGATCGATCATGTATAAACCACACAATTGTCTATTTGAATAAGCAATTTGTTTATTGTTACGTAGTAATAATGTACTTCTAAGTGTGTTGATTGATTTCAAATAAATAATTTATGGTTGTATTTATGCGTGTAATGTGAAAATAATGATTATTTATGAATCCCTTAGCGCTTGTATGCAATTCTTGGCCTTAATATGTCAATTATGCATTCGTGAGCGTTTTTGTGCTTATTTGAATATACGCATGTCTGGGGTCCATTAAATATTTTCATGATTGCTTAACTTATATTGATATTAAATTCAATTAGAGACATCTTCTTGGTTTGCCAGAGATTTGTCAATCGTCTTTAATTGAGGTATATGTAACTTGAAAGTCTCTATGGATTTCAATATGAAAAATTATTATAATCCGAATGTAACTTCTATATCTAGATTCTAATAATTTATCGTGACGTCCAATCAATATAAATTATTATGTAATGTATTATGTACCGTGCAATTAATTTTATATTAATATAATACTTTTTATAATATACATAACACATGATATTATATTATTGAAGTTTGAATGTACAACTACATTCAGACTCCACATATTATAATTGATAAAACGCAGAAGAAAAGTTAAAATTAAGATGCATTTCGCTGTGCCCTTGTGAAAAGGCTATACATTAAGATGGTTTTCCAAGTGGATTAGCCTATATATATATATAAGAAGCTGTACAGAAGCTCATTATTTATGTTCAATCATGCTAACTCAATTATTAGCTTAATTAGTTTATGTAAATCATATATTTGATAATTCTAATCTAAGAAAGATCTTATTTGATCATTCTAAAATTGATGATAACTTGATTATGTTTGTATATGCATAATGCTGTGTGTGTATACATATTACATATTCATCTATTCATATTTATTTGGATTTATGTTCATCGTAATATTATATTGTATAATTTATATATAAACTTCACGTAGATTTTATACTAGTAAACAGCTCGTGTTTAGGGTAAAAATTGAATGCAAATATATACTTTTTTTCTCATTTACCTAACGAAACGGACCAAATAACACTTGATTTCACGCATCCAGCATTTACACTTCTTTCTCTATGCAACGACATGATCGGTGATGTTAATTTAATTAGCAAGAATTAATGGAATCATTAAAGATTAGAGCATATTGGCTGGTCAGAGAATTTTACATCAATATAATGCTCTTGTATCTCCTGGACATATTCATACGAGCATGCAGCTGGCCATTTCAGGAGATCATGTTCAGATTGGAAGTTATCTTTTCGTCCCTTTCTCCTTTCTCAGGTGTCAATCTTCTTCATGTTTCCCACTGTTCAACCAATCTCTAACTTTATATCCAATAACCTATGAATAATTCAGACTATTACAAACCCATCTTACATTATCGTTGTGGAAGAAAGAAGTAATTTCATGAGAAGTCTTATTATACATGTGAGCTTCAGTTCTTAACTTTGAAAGTAGTGGGCCGGGGAAATGAAAAAATAATTATGATTAGATTTTTTATTCTTGTAATACATACATTGTTGATCTCCATATATGTGTCATAAGTCGAGTCAAGCCAACAAATCGAATTCGACGGTAGAGACAAATCGGGCTCAAAATACACCTGGACGTCACCGAAAATGGTGAAATGACCGACTAATGGAACACTTCATCAGAACATTGAAATTTGTGAAAATATAAATATTAAATAATCTAAAGATAAATCGATCAAGTGATCGAGTATCAACGCCGAGCAAGCTGTGACAATGTCCAAACGACATCCGTTCATAAAATTGATTACATCGTTAGCTTTGAAACGTTGAAAACTACCAAATGAGAATGTCCACGTTTAATTCAGACGAGTCCACACAAATGTCGAATGATCAGAAGTAACAGCACGCAACTTGAGGCTAAAATACACTGGATGTCTCCAAAATCAGTCGAAATGATCTTTGATTGGTGAATGGACTTCGCCATTGCGTTCAGAACGTCAAAACTAGTCAGAATATAAATATTGCACAACTTGATGATCAATCGATCGAGTGATCGAAGTAACACGCACACATATCGAGGTCGAAAGCCAAAGACCTCCATTCATGAATTGATTATCGTTAGCCTCAAACGTCAAAATTACCAAATGAGATTGCAATTTACGTGAAAATCGAGTGGGAAATGATAACGATTTTGGTGAATAATAATTACTGATTGAACCAAGCGCTTACGAAAAGACAGCGTTGAGTTCAAAACATTGAATAACCTTTTGAATAATATATATATATATATATATATATATATATATATATATATATATATATATATATATATATATATATATATATATCTATATATATATATATATATATATATATATTAATTATTTATGTTATGTCGGTATAAAGTTCACATTAAAATCGATTAATCAACTTAAAAATCAATTTAAAAAATCTAAATTCCTAAATCCCACTCAAATGACCTGCTCGGCTCCTATTCATGCGTGACCAGAGCCCCCATTTCGCTCGACCTGACCCAGTTCTTCCTCACGCGTGACCTCATTCCCTTCGGCTCCTTCGATCGCACCCGAGGAGGAAGCTCCCCTTCCGTTCGAACACTCGGCCTCCTTCACGCAACCGCACAGCTCGGCCAACCGCTCCCTCCTCTTCTTCCAAACCATTCCCACTTCCTTCTTCCCTCCAAACTCAACGGGAGTTGCCCCACTTCCTTCTTCCCTCCAAACCAAAAATGAGTTTCACCCACATCCCTCATCAAACCGAGAAAGGATATCTCATTTTTGACTCCATTCCTCCAAACTGAGCCTTACTCCCACTTCCTCCTCTCTTTCTTCCTCTTCCCTTTCTTCTTTTTTCTCTTCCCTTTCTTCTTCTTCCTTTTCCCTCTCTCTATGTTTTCTGCCCTAGCCAAAATTCACCATTTCCTTCTCATCACTTGGAGCAGCCAAAATCTTTCATGACAAAGTGAGTTCTCTTTCTCTCTCAAATTAATTACTTTAATTGAAACTTGGGGAGGCTAATACTAAACTCACAAGAGACTTTAAATAAATTTTAAGTCTAGTTTTCAAATAAACATGATGTGGAGTTAAGAATGAATCCAAATTGGGTTTAATAGCTCTTATTTAAATATGGATGTGACTACGATGCTAGCTAATAAGCATGGATATGACTAAAACAGTAGGCACTGGGTTATTATAATTTATTCAAAGTGAATTAAAAATGATTTCAATTGAACACAATTGAATATGTAGAATTCATATGAAGCTTAATGGCTTACTTCTGAGCAAGAGTAGGTTCTGAAATTTCACAAATTAACATGAATAAGATTTTTCTTGACTATTTAAAGTGTCAAATTCATGAATAAATAGCAAGCATGAAATATAATCAATTGAGCACCGAGATAATTACATTCGATATTGAATGAAATGAAGACCTAAATTTAATGTAGAATGGCAGGTGATTGGTGATGAACCTAAAAGTCAATTCTAAATTGAGAATAAGAGTTCGTAAGAAGTTCAATAGCTTGCTTGCAAGCACAAGTTCAATTAAAGAGCTCGCTAATTAGTATGAACCTAATATTAAAGTTTAGAGATTCAATAAATAAACTTAATACAAGCAAAGATGCAATATTTTGAATTGCAAATAGTAACTTAGTTCTGCTCCAAATATACCACCGGATCTGCAATTCTTCGTACAAGCATACTGAAGATGACACTAAATTAAATTTTGCACGAATGAAAGAGATTCATTCAATCCAAAATGAGAAAATTCTTATTCTAATTATGATTTTCAAAATCAATAATTTTAATGATTAGATGAAATTTTCTAAGCTAAAAATACATGCATATGCTTAGACATGGAAATTTTGAGTGCAAATTTTAATGTCTGAAAAAGCTACGCAGGCTAAGTTGGAATTAAATGAAAATATAAAATTAATCTCATGATTTAGAAATAAATTAACTGAATTATGAAAAAGTCGCATGGGCCACGACATTATGCCGAATGCTTAAACCTAGTGTCTGAGGATGATTCGCAGGTTGCTTCCTGGTTTGGTCTTAGGACTGGGTCCGGGTTAACAAAATTTAAAAATCTAATTATTATAAGAATTTCAACTTACTAAAATATCTAAGAAGCTAATTCTGTCATATTTAGTCTGATGGATATTTAGAGTACATAGTTCATCATGAAGCTAGGTCGTGGAGCCAAAATCTATGTAGCTAATTCTGTTATCAATACTAGAGATGCTAGAGCTACTATTCAATTTAGTGGTGTAGACTTCTTAGTCATTGCTGCTGTAAATAATCCTCTACTGAAGCACCTGCATATTGTACACACCAACCTGTGGAGGGGAGGAGGACAATTAGAATGGTCGCTACTATTACTGAGGTTTCTCGAAAGAGAACCTAAGTATGTGAAAGATTGGGTCATTCTAAGGTGTCAGTCATGAAAAGAACCATCACTGGGCAGAAAGTTTCAGTCATGTGTGTGAATGAGACCACTCTGCCTGTTGAACCTTTTGCACTAGGAAGGCATGATGCCAAAGCCTCCTCTTCTGGAGGAAAATTAACTATAAGGTAGAGGAGATGAAGGAATCTGGGTCATCAGCTCTACACTTGGGACATGCATAACCAGTCAACCGCAAATATTCCCACCCCATAATAAATTTAAAAATTTTGAGATAGGTGAAAAGGAATAGCTCTACTAGTAATGTTAAGCGTTCTTTTTGGGCTCAACAACAGTCAACTCTAAGCTTTTAGAAGAAACAACTTGAAACTCTATTTGTTCGAGTACATAGAGTCCTAATGGTTGTCAAAGAAAAAGGTCTTATGAAGAGGAGGCATCAAAGGACAATTATCAGAGAAGCTAAAAAAATTTCCCACTACAAAAGCTACCATCAGTGGTAGTAAGTGCTTAAGACCGTCTTAAGCAATTCCTGCATGATGAGCATCGGGGCATGACACCTAGACCACATGTCCAAGAATCTTCCTGAATGGTCCCCAGAAAGAAAAGGAAAACAAATATGGAGGTCGAGAGAAGAAGTAGCAATGCAAAAGCTTCTTCATCTAGAAGCAAGCTAACCTAGAGATAGCTAAGAAAGAGAAATCTGCGTGCTCAACATTCATTATTTAAGCAAAAATTATACAACCATGTGGAACCATTAGTATTCCAACCCATAACATGTTTGACAGCCTAAGATGGGTAAAGTGGAATAACTTTATTGGTCAAATCTAATAGTCCTTCTGGACCCGACAATGTTACGTTCTAGCTTCTTCAGTGAGAAAACTCAAAATTTTATAAGAAAGAGTGCAACGAGCCCTCAATGTTGCTAAGAAGAAATGACTGATGAAAAAAAAATATCAAGGTCTTATCATCAGGGAGGCTAGAGTTGCTTCTTCAAAGAGACCTCCTCCTACAACCCCGGTAAGATTTCGACTAATTTAAATCTTGCACGATGAGCATTGAGGCACAAGAGTAATTTATCTTCGAAAGGTCCTGGAAAATAGGTAAGAAAATTTAGAGGCCAAACCCTCGAAGTGAAACTGCTTTAAAGAAAGACAATAACGTGACATCTAGACTATACTCTCACAAAATTCACTCCTTATGCCAAAGTATTTGGAGCTGAAGCAGTCTTGCCACCTGAAGTTGAATTACTTTCACTCTGAGTAGTCATTCAACATAATCTCACTCAAGATGAGAATGTCCATCTACGGATGGAAGAGCTTGGCACGCTTGACATAATTAGGCTCCAAGCTCAGCAAAATTTAGAAGTATATCGAGTGAGGATGTTCAAAGCCTTTGATCATACAATGCATACTCGAACTTTTCAAGAAGGAGAAATGGTCCTGGTGTTGAGAATACCAATTATACATCACCGTCATTACATGTATAAGTTTTTCTTGAAAATTCTCTCGTAACACAAGAATGCATTTCTGAAATAAAATAAACATCCCCCTTTCAGACATGGTGCATTTTTTAAATTTTATAGTAAAATATTAGGCTTTCCCTCGTTAGACAAGGGGCCTCCTTTTGTATTTGGGTTGACATCATGCCTAAGGATCCCGATACATGTTCAAATTATGTATTCAAATTCACAAGTTTCAAAATCTTACTGACCAAAAAGAGAAATTTTCAAGTCTGCACATATCAACAAATCAAGTTGGAAACACATCTTCCATCGATACATTAAATTAAGGGCTTAAGTGGGTGCATAAGGTCGGACTCAACACGACCAAATATGGCCGAGTCGCTGATAGGTCAGCTTACTCAATACACAAAGGTTAGTAAGAGATCCCATTATTAGATGATAAAATCCTCCAAGAATTTCTCAAGTCTAAGACTCAAGTGGGTGCATAGGGTTGAACTCAACATGCCCAAATATGGTTGAGTCGCTAATAGGTGCAACATGTCACAAAGTTTATAGTAAGAGATCCTCCCTGAGATTAAAGACAATAGCTTAAATGTCATCCCAATGTTCATACAAAGCTAAAATGAACTAAGAGATTCATGTCATCAATATGTCTATTATGCATAAAGCGTAGGACTGATGACTCTTGGCCAATGACCCAACACAAGCTCTGATGGTCAGGATGTCCGCTGGAATCCTTCTATAAGCCCACAAAAGCAGAAAGCTAGGGCAGAAGGTAAGTTCGTATCACCTGACAAGTCTTCAAGGCAATTCAAAAAATTCCTTCACCAAATCTATCAAGGCATAAAGCTAGGATAGAAGGAAATATGAACCATAAAATTTTGAGATTGAATCTTCAACAAGTTCGTCAATGCACAAAGCATAGAATCAAGATACTCACATTGCCAGAAGTCATCAACTCCATCAAGACCACTAAATCACAAAGCCAGGACAGGAGGAAAATACAAATTTTAAATTTCGAGATGAAGTCTTCAACAAGTCCATCAAAGCACAAAGCATAGGATAGAAGATGCTCTCATCTCGCTAACATGTCATCAACTCCATTAAGTCCACCCAAGGCACAAATCGAGGACATGAGAAAATATAACTTTCAAACTCTCAAGAGTTTACGTCAGCTTCATTCTTTACAAGAATTGCATGTATTCATCCATCGATTTATATTAAACCTATCAGAATGGTATCAACCATTTGTAAGTTTGATTTAGAAGGATGCTCCATTCAAGTGAGATAAGGAGTGTCAAGAAGCCTTTAATAGCATTAAAAGCTACTTTTTAAATCCACCAATCCTTGCAGCGCCTACTCCCAGGAAGCCCCTCATTATATACATAGCTGTACTAGAAGAGTCCCTTGGGGCATTATTAGCACAACACAATGAAGAAATCAAAGAGAATGTCTTTTATTATATCAATCGAAGATTAATAGGAGCATAAATGAGATACTCTCTGATAGATTAGCACTGTTTGGCACTGATCTTTGCAGTCCAAAAGCTCTGTCACTATATATTATCTCACAAGATCACCCTCATCTCATAGATCTAAAGCACTTCATGATAAGACCGGTGTCGCTTGGAAAGATGGGCAATATTGCTTTTATAATTTGATATCACATACGTTTTATAAAAAATAGTAAAGGGACAAGTCTTAGCAGATTTTCTTGCTGCACATCCCATCCCTATGGACTCTTCCCTCATTGATGATTTGCCCGATAAACAAATTATGGTCATTCATGAAAGAGAGAAATCACAAATTTAGGAAATGTACTTTGATGGAGCCTCATCAATCAAACAAGTCAAACCTCTATATTTTCCTAGGGAAAGAATCGACATCGTCTTCATAATACCAAAATGAGGGATAATGATATGATATGGATTGAGAGCCAAGAACTAATAATGAAGCCAGTATGAAGCATTAGTGGCGGTCTTGAAGAAGCTAGTTTCATAGGCATTCAAAATTTGCATATTTTTGATGATTCTCAGCTTATTATAAATCAAGTACTTGGCATATATAGAATTAACAAGATTGAGTTAGCTTTCTATCATAAGTGAGTTCTTGAGCTTATGAAGCAAATACCAAATATCACACTAACTCAAGTATCTCAATCCCGCTTAGCAAAATTAGCTAAGAAAATGGAAAGTATGAATAGTGATTATGTCATGATCAACATATTTACTCGATGAGTTTTAGAGCCAGCAAAGTATCAATCCCCGCATGGTAGAGAGGTTATCAAATCTGACCAAGCAAGATACGACTTAGGTTGCTCCTCATACTCTCCAAAATCAACAATGAGTTATACCAGGAAGAGCTAAGCCTGACATTACCTTCGAAAAGCAATGGAAGCCTTTACTATTGAAGAGCCACATGATTGGACATAGCTCTTCATCGACTACTTTAAAGAAGTCAAATTACCAAACAATAAATAACTCATCAAATCGAGAGAATGTTGCGCTATGCTTTCCAATAATACTCTATAGATCCTTTAAATAAATGTGGCTATGATTCCTAAATGTAGATGAAGCAAGCAAAGTGATGGTTGAAGTTCATGAAGGACTTATGGTGCACATCAGTCAGGTCCCAAGATGGAAATAAAGATCAAAAGGATGGGATATTATTGGCCATCTATGGTGAGAGACTATATCAATCATGCTAAGAGGTGCCATGAATGCCAAGTATATAATCCATCAACCTCCAAATCCACTACACCCAACAATAGTATCTTGGCCATTCGAATGCTGGGGTACTGATGTAATTGGACCAATAAATTTACCATCTTCAGCTGGACACCACTTCATCCTAGCAGGGGCTGACTATTTCTCTAAGTAGGCTGAAGCTATGTTAGTTAAAGAAGTCACTATTCATCAAGTGATCAACTTCTTCATGCATAATGTGGTCTATAGATTTGGACTGCTACACCGAATAATTTTTTGACAATGGCATAACTTTTAAAAATATAAAGATTTATAGATTCATCGATCAACATAAAATTGATTGGTGATACTCTTCAATATATAATCTAAGAGCAAATGGTTTGGCAGAGGCCTTTAATAAGACATTAGTAAAGCTGCTCAAGAAGATCCTTACTAAAAATAAGAGAGAATGACATATCAAACTGATAGAGGCTCTATGGGCACATCGAACCACCTACAAGTCATCGATTAAAGCCACTCCTTATTCATTAACATTTGGAACTGAAGCAGTTCTTCCACTTGAAGTTGAGTTGCCTTCACTTTGAGTAGCCATCCAATACAATTTAATTGAAGATCAAAATGCTCATCTAAGAATGGAGGAACTCGACGTATTTGATGAAGTTAGATTGCAAGCTCATCAAAATTTAGAAGTTTATCGAGCAAAGATGTCAAGGGATTTTGACCATACGGTGCAGCCTAGAATATTCCAAAAAAGAGAATTGGTTTTGGTGCTGAGAAGACTAATTATCTCCAATCAAAAATTTGGTGGCAAATTTGATCCTAACTGGGAAGGCCCTTTTATCATTAAAAAGTGTATCAAGGAGGGGCATACCAACTCATTGACCTAAAGGGTGAAAGACCAATGCCACCAATCAATGGTCATTATCTAAAAAAGTATTATACAAGAGGAATACATTTTTGAAGTACAATATAAATCCCCCTAGAAAACATGGTGCATTTTTTTAGTATATCTATTTAGGTCGATATCGTGCTTCATGCCGAGATTCCTAAATAAATATACTCACTCGAGATGAAAAAAATCTTCTGAAAATTCCTATTTTACACAGAGGGCATTTTAGATTTATATACATAGATGAAAGCAATGTTACATGTTAAAACCCTCTTAAGAGCATATCAATTCAAATATTGATGTATTTGCATATTTTCATCTTAAAAGTTCTTTAGAATGTGCTTTAGAATTCCCCCTACAAGACAAAGGGTCATTTTTAATTTATGTTAAGTTTATTTGAGTTGACATAGCGCTATAAGATGAAATCCTCAAATATATTCTGATTCAGGTTGATATCAAGCTTTATGCCAAAATCCCTGAATATTTCCATAATTATTATTGTTAAGTTGTAGGTTCTTACAAGAACAAAAAGAATCCATTGTTACGCAGGAAAAGATAAAATGGCAAATTTATCTCCCAGATTTGCCAAATTCGAGATCAAGTCAAGAACTCTAATTTTGGAAACTTCAATCAATTGAGTTGGAAAACATCAACCTACATCCAAGTCTATGACACGAATGGGTTCTAAATGTAGAACTCAAAAGCCCAAAATGGTCAAGTTGCGATGCTCACTCAATAAGCCACAAAAAAAGTGAGAGAGCCCCGTTGGTCGATCGATGACAAAACCACCAACCCACTACTTAAGTTAAGACTCGAGTAGGTTCTAAAAGTCAAACTCAACAAGCCCAAATGTGAGGCGTGTTATCTCCTCAACAAATCGGAAGAAAGGAAAGCGGTGAAAGAGCCCCTGCTAGTTAATCTAATGATAATAGCTGCTCAATCTCAAACTAGATCCAACTTAGTGATTACAAGCAACCATGATCCAAGATATCTTTTTACTTGATCGATAGATTAATACAATATGAGGAAACTCTCAATTTAGGGCTGCCTCAAATTAATCTATATATTATCCACAGGGTGATATCTCAATCTATTCTCAAATAATCTGATCAAGCTCAAAGCTCATATCAAAACCAATCTCCATCAAGTGCAGCGAGAAAGCATAGGCAGAAGCAATTCCATAGTTCATATAAAGTCGATGGTCAAACTAAAGGAATTTCATATTTATTGATCTGTTAAAGCACACATTGCTTTATCGATAACTTAACATTGACCTATGGAGTGGGTCATGTATGTACCCTGATATCTGTCAAGGAGCAAAACAAGGTTCATGGTATACATACACTTCCTGACAAGTCAATATGGACAAATCAGGGTTAGTCATTCATCCGGTCCATCGAGCTTAAAATTTAGGACAGAAGGAATTTCAAATCAGGATAGCCGATAATTTCCCAGCGAGGTCCTTCATCAAAATAGATAAATTTAATTCCTCCATGAGACCAACTAAGCATGGAAAGGAAACTGAAATCTGCAATAATATAAAATAAAGAGATCTTCAACAAAGCCATTAAAGTAGATAATAGATGGTGTAAGAACTCTTATCTATCCGACAAGTTGATTGATAAATCAATCTCATATTCAAGATGTCCTAAATAAGGCATCATACTGATTGTAAATCCTGTCAAAGCTTCGTAAGTTGTTGCAATCGAAGTTGAAATGATCTAAGTTCTATGGCCAACCCAAAGGGTCAACTAGTGACTCACTCCATGCACGAATCAAAGCTGTTAGGGGGCATTTGTTGACCTCCATGTATGTGTCATAAGTTGAGTCAGGCCACAAGTCGAATTCAACAGACTTCGAAAGCGATAGTGCGCAAATCGGAACTCAAAATGTAATAGACATTATCAAAAATGGTTGAAATTATCTTCGATTGACGAACAAACTTTTCCATCACATTCAAAACATCAAAATTGGTCAAGATATAAATATTGCATAATCTAATGATCAACCTATCAAGCGATCAAGCTATTAATATGTTGATGCTTATATCAGAGTCGAAAAGCTGCGACGATATTCGAATGACCTCAGTTTGCAAAATTAAGTGTGTTGTTAGCTTCAAAACATCAAAAATTATCAAATAAAATTGCCCACAGTCAAATCAAATGAGTCTATAAAAATGTCAAATAATTAGAAGTGAAGGCGTAAATCAGGTCGAAATACACTAGTGCCAAAATCAACTCAAATGACCTCGATCGGCGAACTAACTATCATCATGTTCGTATCAAACTAGGATATAAATATTGCATAACTTGATGATCAACTGATCAAGCGCTCTAGTTATCAACATGCTTGCATGCATAACGAGATCAGGAGGCACCAATATAAACCAAATGACCTCCGTTCATGAAATTGATCACGCCATTAGCTTTTGAAACATTGAAATCTATTAAGTAAGACTATTTCACACTCAATTCGGACGAGTTTGCATGAATGTTGAGCGGTCAAAAGCGGTGACGCATATTTTGAGCTGAAATTGACTCAATTTGACTCAAGAAAAATGGCTTGTGAAATGGACGCACCATTGTTCAAAACATCAAAGTAACTTAAATTAATATATATATATATATATATATATATATATATATATATATATATATATATATATATATACTATATATATATATATATATATATATATATATATATATATATATATATATATATATATATATATATATATATATATATATATATAAATTATCTAATCACATCAGTGTAAAACTCAATTTAAAGTCGATTAATTAATTTAAAATCAAGTTAAAGATTTAAAACCTAATCCCCAACTAACCCGCTCGACTATTCACACTTGTCAACTCGACTATTCATCTTCACTGACGGCTTCCTCCATCTGAGCCATTCCTCTTCACGATGGAAAGAAACTATTTTTCCTCTCGTGATTGAGCACATAATCCGCAAGACTTTGATCTTTCTCCTCCTTCATGCATGAATTTGAACAGCATCCCTAACTACTCGGATCTCCTTCCCTTCATTCAAACGGCAACTATTCCCCCTCCTCCCATCAACCATTCCTTCCATTTCTTCTTTTCTTCCCAATCAAAGCCACATGGAGATAAAATCAATGCTCTTCTTCTCTTCTCTTAAAACTAAAAGATAAAACCTAACCTCTCCATTTCCCTATCTCTCAAACCAAAAGAATTTTCTTTTCCTCATCCATTTCCTCTCATCTCCCTTCTTTCTCTTTCCTTCCTTTTCTCCATTTCATCCTTCCCTAATTTCTAGAAAATTTCATCTCTTTCCCTCATAAAAATCCAAAATTATTGAATTTCCTCATTCCTCATTTTTCAACCCTCAATGCCATTTTAATCCATTCAGTAATCCCTTCATCAATTAGAGAAGAACACCATCATGAGGTGAGTTCTTTTCTCGATTTCACTCCTTGCATTACACTTTTTTTTTTTTTTCTTGTCAGGAGAAGAACACCATCATGAGGGTTCTTCTTTCGATAAAGATCCCTCAGATTACACTTCTAATTTTTCTTCATCAGAATCTATAGAAGAACACCATCATGATGTGGGTTCTTCTCTTAGTTTCTGGCATATCCAACCCCGTTTCCTTGCCGATCATTACAATGCGCAAAAAAATGAGTCGTAATATGTGGGATCAATGTGTGAATATGGATATATACATCTTTTTTTTTGGTTTGAAGGCCTCATGTCAAAGCTGACGATGAAAAATCACCGGTCATAATACACCGCTTGCTATGCTCATTAGGGTGTACTGAGTAAGCCAATATCTGTTAGATGTCGCTCCCCTAGATGAAATGTTGCCAAAATTTGGTCTAATTTCTAGAATTAAAAAATAGGGAATGAATATATATTGCATTATCATCATCCTCATTAGGACATGAGGGGATGGAAATTGATTGTGGTGTCACAAGACACCACTTGCTATGACCAAAACGGTATAATCATAATTAATTCCACTTTTAATAGGTTGCACAGATGAAGCAATATATATTGCATTAATAAACCCACATTTTTTTATAAAATTAATAGATATCTTTCTAGTAAATTGGGTTTATTAATCACAGACCTAGTCCTATACAATGGAATGATTAATGAGGCTAATTTGATTTGCTAGAATTAATAGTTTTATTTGGCCTATTGGCTAGCGAGATAGTTTTATATTATAATGATAGCTATGGTCCAAAACGGTATAATCATCTTAATTGTTTAATTATTAATTAATAAGTAGCTACAAATTAATTAAGCAAAACCTAACCAAGAAGATTTGTTCAGTCCATATATAACAGTTTCAAAGACATGTAAAAGTGGAATTAATTATACAGTTTCAGAGCTTGCTCAACCCACAAGTGATTATCAAATCCTAGACATACATACATAGATACAAACATACATATATATGTATATATATATATTAAATTAAAAACACATATATCACATATATCACTTGTTTTTGTATTTATCTGAATATATTTATGGCTACTCATTTTGGTTTCGTTCTACTCCTTGATTAATATTGATGTTAAATGAAATACATTTTAATTTAAGGATGCTGAGATCACTTATTTTTTTTTTTAAATTTTATTTTATTTTATTTATTTATTGTTTTAAAAGAAAATATATTTGATATATTAAAATCAGTAGCTATCAAATAAATATGTTTTTAAAACAAAATTCAAATTAAAAAAAAAATTATCTGCAATAAGCTCTTAGTTTTTGAGGTTGAACAAAGCCATATTAATATGCAATCATATTTGACTTGGCTTCATAAGGTTTGTTAAAAAAACGTTGCCCGTATAATCGAGAAAGTCATTAGAATTGTTTGATTATAAAAATTTCGTTAACAAACCGATAAGTAGAAATCAACCAAAACTTTAACCCCCAGCAGAGAAGAATACTCATACAGTCTATGAGAGTTTCGAGTACTTGAAAGCATGAAATTAATATCACTAATTAAATTTAAAAAAAAGATAAGTAGAAAAAAATTATATTTTATATGAATAAAGATGAAAATGTCATTTTATTTATGTTAACAACTAAGTGAAAATTACAATCACCTAGCTATTATGAAGATAAAGATTATATGAACAGAATAAAATATTGATATTGCTTTTCCTTATTTTTTTTTTCTCTTTTTGCTGTGGAGTTTCTTCTACTCCGCTCTTACCACATTCTCATCAAGGATTTAGGGTCACCAAGCATTACAACAACAACAACAACAAAAAGGTGTCACAAGTATAGGTAAATGTGATTTTTAGTAGGGCTGTCAAAATAGCTCGTTGTTCTGAACAACGATTCAGAAATTGTGTTTCTGCTCGTTAACTAACGAAATAACACAAACTAAAAAAATCGTGAAAGAACGAGTAACACCTAACAAAGGAACTGCTCTGTCGAGACTCGATAAGGCTAAGTCGAGGGTTGCGGATGATTCCTCAATTCAGAACTGTAACTTACTTTATTTATTTTAGGGTTTTAGCCTTTTCAGCTTCTCCGAACGATTCGAATTCCGTTGTTTTCTTAAGTCTTTCTAGCTTTCAATGGCCAGCGTTTCGAGCGTTTGTTCGCGCCCTAGTTCTTCTCTTCTGCCTCTGAGCCTCTCTACCTCTGAGTTCTCCAATCTCCACTTCTCCTCGTTGAGTGCCTCAAGCATCGAGCACGAGCAAGAGTGCATAATTCCACACAATCCCTTCCTCCCAAGTCCCCGCCTCTGATTTCTTTTATTCTTGCATCATTATGTGGGTGGCATTTGCATCGAAAGTGGAGAGTCTTATATGTGAATCGATCCTCATGACTTTGTGACTCTGTCCCTCTCTCTCGTTCTTGTTTTTTTTGAGTCGTCTGACACTCATACTCTTCTCTGTAAGTTCCTTTACTATTCAACTGCTCTACCCGCTCTGGTATGTCACAGTCTCACAGATCCTTGTGGCCTTTCACCAATCTATGGTTATTGATTATGTGATTTTTTAGGAGCATGACTCTCGTTGTATGACCGAGTGGGTCTATGAGCCTCTGTTTTGTGATTCTTGTGAATCGTGAGACGTGATGTTGTTTACCGCTTATTAGTGTTTAATTTTAATGTGACAATGTTGCGTATTTTTAGAGCATGACTCCTTGTATGGTTGTATGGGTCTATGGGAGCCTATGTTGATCTTTATGATTCTTGTGAATCAGGCTGATGTTGTTTACTTTTTACTGTTAGTGTTTAGTTTCAATGTGTTGGGTATTTTAGTATTTGTGTTGTTCGTTCCTTGATTTTTCTAGCTTCTAGTATCTTCAAAGTTCAGAGTAACTTTGCTTGGTATTCTTTGTTGTCCATTCTTTTACCCATCGACTTTTGCTGCCACCGTTGATTTTATTGTTTCATAAGTTATCCACCGAGAAGTGAGAATAGGCTGAATATCCAACCAAGTTACCAAAGTACCAAACCTGAAACTCTGTCTGAAAGAATCAACAAAAACAACCATTAATGACTGGATAGAAATGAAATGAAACACAATAATAAGTCAAAATCATTTGATGTCATATGTCCATAGCATAATAAATACTCAATCACATGATTCACATCTAACAGCCAACAAGCCATCTATTATAAGAAGTTGTTGACTTGTATTCTTGCTTATTTAAAACAACAAAATAATAGTTGAATGAAAACAGCAAAACAACCAAACATCATAGAATGATAGAACGGCAAGTGGCAATGGCAATGTGTGTAGTGGATAGTAGTCTAGTTTAGTGGCGGACAGTTGTATATTTGAATCAAAAGATAGGAGCTTTTTGTAGCTAATTGTAAGCTCACAACTAGTAATGCCTAAGCATGCTTAATATCATCCTAATGCGAAAGCAAGAAAAGGATCATATATTCATATGCTTTTACTTTGATATTTGATGATTATTTGTTGTTTGACTTGTTTCTACTTTTACCATTTTTTTTAAAAAAAGTGATTTAAATAGCCATTAGCTAGTTAACTAATTTTCTAATAATCTTCTTATTTCCATTGTAATGAAGCTCACTCTCCTTCTATTATAAATGATATTCATCCTTGTAATTTTGATTATGCAAAGCTTAGTTGTAATGTATTTTGTATATTCTAAACTTCGTTATATCTATGAATGCATTATTTTATAACATATTTGTCATTTAACTCATGATGTTTAGAATTATTCATAGTTTACATACAACATATGTCTTCATTTGAGCATTCCCAGTCTGCATCAACTAGTGAGGTACAACTTGTAGATATGGAACATTTGGAAGATATTCATAATCAAGCATCTCAACAAATTGTTGAGAGTACTAGACTATACTAGAGATAAAAAAATCTAGAAAGAGAAAGTCTGTCGGGAATACTTTGTAGAGGTTAAAACTATGTCTAAGGGTGTTGAGATTCATGCATGGTATGTCTTGTGGAGTTAAGTTCCAAAATCAAAAATAGACACAACTTCTTAGACATATCAAAGATTGTGATAAAATTAAATCAAAAGGTAAACAAGTTATTGATTTGTCAAATAAAAGACAGAAGCGACTGAATTTCTCCTCAATTGATGTTGCTAGTGAATTTGACATTTCTACTTTTCATGATCCTAAAAATTATGATCAAAGGCAGGACAGAGAAATTATTGCAAGGATGATTATTGTCCATGAATATCCTTTTATGATGGTAGAGCACACTTGGTTTAATATCTTATTGAAATATTCGAATCCTAACTATAACAGTGTGTCTAGAAACACCATAAAAAATGATTGCATGCAAATTTATGATGTTGAGAAAGAAAAACTTAAGACTTATCTTAACGGTGTCTAGAGAGTATCATTAACATCAGATTGTTAGACATCTAATCAGACAATAGGGTATATGTGTTTGACTATTCATTTCATTGATTTGTCATGGAAGATCCAGAAAAGGATTATTAATTTTATAGAACTTGACCGTCCTCATACTGGGGCTTTCATCTGTGATGCTATATGTGATGTTGTTAGAATGGAATCTTCTAAAATCTCAAATTACTGATAATGCAAGAATAATGATGCTGTTCTTGCCTTAAAAATAACTTTGATTCAAGAAGAAAATTGCATTTCCGTGGTCATTTTTTTCATATTGGTGTTGTGCACATATATTGAATATAATGGTGATGGTTTGAAAGAAGTGCATGATATAATTTATAATATAAGATTAAATATCTCAAAAAAATCTCCGCAAAGGCTACACAAATTTGTATTGAGATTGCAAAATAGTTAGTGTTCACGTACGGTCTTTTGTATTGATGTGCCAACACATTGGAATTCAACTTATATGATGCTTGAGTGCTTTTATTTATCGTATATCTTAACTCATTAGTTAGAGATTCAAATTACAAATGGGTATCACTAGATTCTGATTGGCTGAGGTATGAAAAAATCAGAAAGTTCTTATCAATTTTTAATAATGTCACTCAAACAATTTCTAGCATATCTTATCCAACATCAAATATTTTGAAATTCATTTCTTTTACATTTCCTGAGATCTATGAATTACATGAACTTGATTCTCAAATTACATATGTTGAGAAGGCTCTTTGGGAAATACATGCAATATATGCTAGAGTTCTTCTATTGTAATGAATGAATATATCAATGGGGTTTTCTTCTTCAAAGTCTCGTTATAGATCCTCTTGGCACATCTCAATTTGATTGTATGTTGGGTTTTAAAGATTTTGTTATGTCATCTGCTATTCATCGCTAAGTCGACTTAGTGTATCTTGAGGAAGGGTTATTTGTTTGCAATCAATTTGATATTTTGAATGGTGGAAAATGAACACATTAAATATCCATGTTTGTCTAGAATGGCTCGTGATATTTTATCAATTCCAATAACAATTTGTTGCTTAATCGCATTGATGGGTGGAAGGGTGCTAGATTATTATAGAAGTTGTTTATCTTCCAAGATAGTTAACGCATTAGTTTGTGCATTTAATTGGATCATATCATCTCAACTAAATTCTAAAACACCATTGGTAAGTGATTCATTGCTTCAATACAATATCATGCAATTTAATATTGTTATTTCATTATATCTATTTTGCTTCTAATGTTTTTTAATTTTTTTCACGAAGAAATGTTGGAGGAAAATTTGTTCCGTGTGATTCATGAGCAAGAAGATGATTGTGTTCCATTGTGTGCTTCATTACTTCTAATATTTCATATACATTTAATTGCAAATACTTTTCATTTTTTATTTTATATATTTGGTTATACACTTATGTTGATGATAGTTGATGGATTGTTTGGCTTTGGGTTGATTTAAATTTATGAATTACCGCTTAATGTTATTTTATTCTAATTATTTTTTTGGCAGATGAATAATAGGAGTGTGGCTATGATGATTTAAAATGCTCAAATAGGTAAATGCTGCTTTGTTGCTTGTTGCCTTTGTTCTGGTTTGTCATTATTGCATATAACCCTATAGAGGATTATATTTATGGTAAAATATGCAAATTTGAATAGATACTTTTTAATTGATCCTCCATGGTTTGGATGTATGTAATTTGTCAACCTTATGTGGGATTTTAAGATGATGATTAATGAGCATCGAATACTTTTATGTTCTAACATTTATCTCTCAATATTTGGAATGGCATGTTAAACTAAAATGTGCAACCATATAGAGTGTACGAGGTTATGTCATTGTCATATCACATATGTGCTGTAATTAAATCTGAGCCTCTCTAGTTTCAAAACTCCTATATTTTATTCAACTACTGTCCACTGACTCTACTGGACTATTGCCTAGTTCTATAATTTTATGTTGTTATGTTGTTTTGTTATTTTCATTCAGTTGTTATTTTGCTATTTTAATTCTGCAAGACTACAAGTCTATAAGACTACAACTTCCTATAATAGATAACATGTTGCCTGTTAGATGTGATTCATGTGAATCATGTGAATGAGTATTTTCTATGCTATGGGCATATGGCATCAGGAGATTTTGGCTTCTTATTATGTTTCATTTTATTTCTATCCAGCCATTGATGGTTGCTTTTGTTGATTCTTTCAGACAGAGTTTTAGTTTTGGTACTTTGGTAACTTATTTTTTTTTCCTGGAATTGTTGGCTACTTCCTCTTTGCTATGATCCTTTTTCTTGCTCGGCATTCAGGATGATATTAAGCATGCTTCAAGCATTACTAGTTGCAGAGCTTACAATTAGCTACAAAAAAACTCATATCTTTTCATTCAAATATTCAACTGCTGTAATATGACATCCACCGCCACTACTATCGTCACTACACGCCCATGCTTACCGCCTTTGCCTGACTCTATCATTCTATGATGTTTGGTTGTTTGTTATTTTCATTTAACTATTGTTTGCAAGAAATATACAAGTCAACAACTTCTTATAATAGATAGCATTGGTCGTTAGATGTGAATCATGTGATTGAGTATTGCTATGCTATGGGCATATGACATCAAAGATTTGACTTATTATTGTATTTCCTTTCATTTCTATCGAGCCATTGATGGTTGCTTTTGTTGATTCTTTCGCATGAGTTTGGTTTGGTACTTTGGTAACTTGGTTGTTCACTGTTCTCACTTCTCGGTGGAACAACACTCCCACCGCCACTAGGCACTAATTACTCCACTACACACTACCATTGCTTACGCTTCTGCCAGATATCATTCTATGATGTATGGTTGTTTTATTTTCATTCAACCGTTGTTTTCTATTTTAAATATAAGACTACAAGTCAACAACTTCTTATAATAGATAGCCTGTTGGCTGTTAGATGTGAATCATGTGATTGAGTATTTGTTATTTATGGGCATATGGCATTAGAGGATTTTGACTTATTATTTATTTCATTTCATCTCTATCCAGCCATTGATGGTTGCTTTTGTTGATTCTTTCAGAGTTCCAGGTTTGATACTTTGGTAACTTGGTTGGATGTTCAACCTGATCTCACTTTCAGTATACTTGTATTGTTGTTATTTTTTTTCTGGAATTGTTGGCTACTTGCCTACTTGGCTGTTGTTGGCTTGTTGCCTTTTCACGCCTCTTAAACTGTTTTAACATCCCTACGGCCACCAAAAACAACAAAAGCAACATCATCGCAGAGGTAAATTACCTCTGCGATGTTGTTGCTCTTGTTGTTTATGGTCGCTAATTGAATATGATGGCTATGATGGCTATGATTATCTTAAAATTCTTTTTTTTGGCTGGTAGCATCCTTTGTGATTGTAACCCTTCTTGGAAGTTGGATGCTCACTAATTTGTTGCCCCTTATGTTGATAATTAAAATGAATATTTTTTCTGAGCTTGAGCCATCTTTGCCTTCTCTTGTAGATCATACTCATATATATATATATATATATATATATATATATATATATATATATATATATATATATATATATATATATATATATATATATATATATATATTCTCTTCATTAACTATCTTCTCAAGTATTTTTTTTTTTTGCAGATCATTTTCTCTACTCCTTGCAAGTTTGAAGGTGTTGGTGTTGATTCCTGAATTCTACTAACTGTTGTTTGCTGATCTTTTTGAAGCTCTCTTCATGACTTCATTGGCTGCTAATTTTTTTTTTTTTTTCAATTTTTACCTTTCTTTAGCTTTTCTTATTTTCTATTTTTTTGTATTTAGATGGGGATTAAACTCTTTAATCTTCTTGTAGCTCCTAGAGCATTAGATATTTGAGTCTTATCCCCTATAAGGACTTTATATTTCTTTCTCTAGTTTAATAAAACATTTTTTTTATACTTTTGTATGATTGTATCATTGTATTTGCATGTCTTTCATTAGAAAAATTTTATGTGGAATGTATATTATAAATTTCAAAAAATATTAAATATTAATAAAATTTGAATATTGATTTGTGTTTTTTCTTATTTGTAAAATTATATCTAAAGTTTTTTGTTATAATAATTCAAAATTTAAAAAAAAAAAGTTTGTTTTATTACTTAATTTGATAAATTCGAGCCTATTTCTAGCTTCTTCACGAGCTGAAATTGAGCTGATTCGAGCAAACAAATAAACGATTTATTCGATAACAAATACATTCGAGCTTAAACGAACAATAACGAGCCGAACACAAACACATTCGAGCTTAAACGAACAATAACGAGCCGAACATGAATATTCTCATAACAAGCTTAAATCGAACACGAGTAACATAAACACAAACAAATAAAACGAAATAAACACTCCTCACCATTCATGTTCGCCTGTTACACCCCTAATTTTCAGGATGACATTTTTTGAAAAGGTAAGCTATAATTGTTGCAAGGTTAGACTCACCTAACAAGTGAATGAGATAAAGCTTGGAGAATTGTTTGACTAGGTCCAGAAGAGGACTTTGAGAAGTAGGGTATAACTTGCTTAAGGAGATATGGCCATTTAGACAGAATTATCATATAGCTTTTGATTTCAATGATTACATCATAAGTATTAAGATTTCGAAGCCGTTCAATTACAATTTAATATGAAAAAAGCATTATTTTTTTATAATTTATCGTTAGAAATTAATTTGGAAGATAATTCATCATGCACCCCAGTCAAAAAAAAACATTACTATTTTGTATATATATATATATATATATATATATATATATATATATATATATATATATATATATATATATACGGTAGTTCATACACCTAACAGATTTTGTCTTCTTAATTAGTTAATATATACGGGAGATTTTTTAGTTCTCGTCCACACAGAGGGAGGTAGATGAGAGATTCAAGCGTGAAGAGTGTTGAGCCTACCGAGTTAGGAGAATAGGAATAGGGTGATTTAGGTTAGGTTTTATTTTTAAATTGATTTTTTTAAGTCGATTAATCGACTTTAATGTGATCTTTACGTCGATAAAATCACATGGGTAATATATATATATATATATATATATATTAATCATAGATTTTTTTTGATGTTTGGATACATTCGTTTTAATGACTTTGGTTCTGGTCAAATTGTCCATATACTCAAAATGAGTCCTTTCGACCACTTGATTTTTTGTGCTTCATCCTGAGTGTGAATAGTCTTACATGATAGATTTTGATGTTTCAAAGCTACTGGCATAATCAATTTTATGAACAGAGGTCATTTGGTTTGTATCGGTGCCTTAACGATATTGTGCATCTTCTAGATCCTCTCTTGATCATTAAGTAGTGCAATATTTATATTCTGACCAGTTTTGAAATTCTGAATGTGATGGTGAAGTTCGTTCATTGGTCGAAGGTCATTTGGTTTAATTTTGGCGACGTCTAGTGTATTTCAACCTCGATTTATGTAATGTCACTTCCAATCATTCACCATTTGCACAGACTCATCCGAATTGAGCGTAGACACTCTCATTTGATAGTTTTAATGTTTCGAAGCTAACGACATGATCAATTTCATGAACAGAGGTCGTTCGAACATCATCGCAGCTTCCCGACTTCGATATACATGTTGGCACATTAATAGCTGGACGTGGTTAATCATTAAATTATGCGTGTTTATATTCTAATATTCGGACAAGATGGCGAAAGTTAAAATCGTCGAAGGTCATTTTGACCATTTTGTGGCAGTCATTGTGAGCCGATTTATGCACTTATCACCTCATTTGTAAATTTGACTTGTGTGCTTGACTCAACTTATGACACATATATGGATCAACATATATTAATATGGATGTGACTATGATGTTAGCCAATAAGCATGAATATGACTAAGCATGACTTCTATTTACAACTTATTCCAAGTGAATTAAAATGATTTCAATTGAACACAATTGAATATGGACAGTTATATGAAGCTTGATAGCCTTACGAGCAGAGTAGGTTCGACATCTCACAAATTAACATGAATAAGATTTTCTTAGCTATTTAAAGTGTCAAATTCATGAATAAATAGCAAGCATAAAATATAATCAATTTAACAACGAGATAATTACATTCAATGAATGAAATAAGACCTCAATTTAATGTAGAATGAGTGATTGGTGATGAACCAAAGTCAATTCTAAATTGAGAAGAATTCAAGAGTTTAGCTTGTTTGCAAGCACAAGTTCAATTAAAGAGCTCAGCGATGAGTATGAACCTACTATTAAATTTTAGAGATTCAATATATAAACTTAATACAAGCAAAGATGCAATATTTTTTTGCAAATAAACAGTTGTGCTCCAAATACACCACGGATCTGCAATTAAATAAGCTAAAAGATAACACTAAATTAAATTGCATGAATGAAGGAGCTTCCTTCAATCTAAAAGAAAATTCTTATTCTAATTATGATTTTCAATTAATAATTTTAGTTGATTAGATGAAATTTTCTAAGCTAAAATTCACATTGCTGGATATAAAAGTGCAAATTTTAATGTATGAAAAGGCTGCATAGGCTAAGTTGAAATTAAATGAAAAATGTAAAATTAATCTCATGATTTAGAAATAAAATTATTTGAATTATTAAAATGCCGCATAGGCCTATATATGAATGCTTAAACCTAGTGAAAAAGTCTTTCTTGAGGTTGCTCGGTTTGGTCTTAGGACCGAGTTCGGGTTAAAAAAACCTAAAAATGTAATTATTATAAGAATTTCAACTTACTAAAATATCTGAGAATCTAATTCTGTCATATGATAGTAGATCTGATCCTTTATTATTAAACTAATAGAGTCGACAGGATGTGAAATAATAAATTAAATGATCAAGAAAACTCTTAAACCCCGATGATGGCTATGTTGAATGAAGATTTAGCTGACAATTGTGTGGTTTATACATGATCGATCCCTAGTTATTGTTCATCCAGAACTTGGCTTGGAGTGTTTTCACCGTCTTGTGATCAAGCTGGAAAGCCTTCTCCAAACGTAGGGAGAGATAGGCTTCGATCAAAGCGCATTGGCGATAGTAATCACACATTCTGAGAGCGGCAATAAAGCATTTGTATTTCAGTATTTGAAAGTGGATGAGACCTTGAGGGAATACAAAGACATCCCCATTAAGAACCTTTGTGAAGAGCTTATTATCATTGTTTGATGTCACAAAACCAACGAGAGAGTGCCCTTCAAGTATCTGCCAGGTGTGAGTGTGAGGAGGCTGAGACCATAAAGGCGCCAAAGTCTCTCGAGCAAGTGAGATCTTAGCGTATTCAATCCGGAGTTGCGTCCGACATCACCTTTGATCCCAATTGAATGCGTTATCTTTGATTTGTTCAAATGAAGAAGAAGTCATTTTCACCAATGGGGTTCTTGCACACGAGCCCATTCACAAATAGCATGATCATCGTTAATTAACATATTTACATGAGTATTTTGCGTCATATATTATGCAATGCAAGGCATAAACGCATCTTTGCTAAAGTATTTATAAATCTTGTTTGCGTATTGTCAAAACAGTCTTGAAGTTGCGTGGGATGGGTGGCATGCAAGGGAGGAGGCCAGCATAATTAAAAGCTGAGGTCATGAGAATTAGCCATTTCTTAAATTTGTAATGGCATCTTCTCTCTCTCTCTCTCTCACCTTTCTCTCGTGTGCTTGTGGTGACTTGCCTATGGGATGTGTGGATATATATAGGCGTGCTAGAGACATTTGGGGATAAAATTAATACCATGTACACGTCTTTGGCTGTCATGTGAATGAATTTGGATATGGCTCTCAAAATTACTAATCAACAAATCTTGATGTCGGCGATATGATTTTGAGTCAAACCGTCAGATCAAACACTTAAAATATCATTGGAATCTTTGGGACATCAATTAAATCCCAAACGCTCTCATATTGTTTATGTCAAATCGGCGTCTAGGAATCTATGAGCCTAAGATCTCATAAATCGACTTCATTTGGGCATCCAATCTGAAATACATCAAGTGATCAAGGAATCATTATATCGAGATACGATTACATGAATTTACAGAATGCCCTCCTCCCATCTATAAATAAGCCTTCATTCCTCACACCAAAAGGAGGCCAAGCTAAATAAGTGAAAGCAGTGAAGAGGAGGCTGAAACAAGTGAAGAAAAAGCAAAGGAAGAAGAGGAGAAGATTATTTCAACCACCAAATAATGATCTTAGTCAATCGCCCAAACAAGGAAGAAAAGGAAGAGTCAAACAGGAAGAAGAGCAAAAAGAGTCAGAAAGGAAGAAAGCAAGAATCCAAGGAAGCGGAAGAGTCAAAAAAAAGCAGAGTCAGAATAGGAAGAAGAGGAAGAGTCAGAACAGGAAGAAGAGGAAGAATCTAAGCAAGGAGGAAGAAGAAGCTCAAGCTTAAGATCCTCCAAACAGTTGACCTCTTGACGGTCATCAACCACCATCACCGCCACTTTGCCAATTGTCAGCATCTCCACCGTATAACCATTACAATATCGTTGTTATAGCTTTTTCCCTCATATAACTCAGAATCTTGTATAAGACTATATCGAAAATATATAGTGGAAGCTTTACTCATTGGTTTTCCACTCTTTTTAGGTTTTCAGTTAAAATTCATGTCTCTTGTTAAATTTTAATTACACTGTGTATTTTGGACTTCACAACAAATAAAGTAAACTTTCACTCTCGGTTTTACATTGAGAAATTTCTTTTCTTATGACTTGTTCTTCCTCAAACTAAAATGTATTTAGAAACCTTTCTTTTCTTATTTTACCCCATTTTGTGATGGTTGCTTGATAGTTCTTCTAAACTGGTGGTTTGTAATTGTGTTAAAGATGATAATTCTGTAATGGCCATATCTCCTTAAGCAAGTTATACCCTACTTCTCAAAGTCCTCTTGACCTAGTCAACAATCTCCAAGCTTTTATCTCATTCACGTGTTAGGTGAGTCTAACCATGCAACAATTATAGCTTACCTTTTCAAAAATGTCATCCGAAAATTAGGGGTGTAACGAACATGAAGAGAGAATGTTAGTGTTATCGACATTTGTTTGTGTTAGGTTTTGTGTTGATTTAAGCTTGTTGAAAGAGTATTCATGTTACTTGTTATTGTTCGTTTAAGCTCGAATGTGTTTAGTGTTCAAATAAGGCTCGTTTTGTTTGCTTTCTGTTAGATTTACTCGTGAAGAAGCTGAAATAGGCTCAATTTATCAAATTAAGTACTAAAACAAACTTTTTTTAAAATTTTGAATTATTATAACAAAAAAATTTAGATACAATTTTACAAATAAGAAAAAACACAAATCGATATACAAATTTTATTAATATTTAATATTTTTTGAAGTTTATAATATACATTCGACATAAAATTTTTCTAATGAAAGATATGCAAATACAATGATACAATCATACAAAAGTATAAAAAAATGCTTTATTAAACTAAAGAAAGAAATATAAAGTCCTTATAGGGGATAAGACTCAAATATCGAATGCTCTAGGAGCTACAAGAAGATTAAATAGTTTAATCTCCATCTAAATACAAAAAAATAGAAAATAAGAAAAGCTAAAGAAAGGTAAAAACTAAAAAAAAAAAAAAACAGCAGCCAATGAAGTCATGAAGAGCTTCAAAAGATCATACGGTCGGTAGAATTCGAATCAACACCAACACCTTCAAACTTGCAAGGGTAAGAAAATGATGCAAAAAAAATACTTGAAGATAGTTAATGAAGAGAATATATATATATAGATATATATATATATATATATATATATATATATATATATATATATATATATAATATAGTATATATATATATATATATATATATATATATATATATATATATATATATATATATATATATATATATATATATATATATATGATGATCTACAAGAAGAGAAGCATGATGGCTCGCTGTAAACAAAATATTCATTTTAATTATCAACATAAGGGCAACAAATTGGTGAGCATCCAACTTCCAAGAAGGTTAGATCACAAAGGATCTTGAAAAAAAAATTTTAAGATCATCATAGCCATCATAGCCATGATAGCCAATTAGCCACCATAAACAACAAGCAACAACATGAGGTAACTTACCTCTGCGATGATCGTTTTATGATTATAAGTAAAAAACGGTTTAAGAGGCGTGAAAAGGCAACAACAACAACAGTAGGCAAGTACAATTCAGAAAAAAATAACAATAATACAAGTATACTGAAAGTGAGAACAGGCTAAACAACCAACCAAGCTACCAAAGTACTAAACCTGGAACTCTGAAAGAATCAACAAAAGCAACCATCAATTGCTGGATAGAGCTGAAATGAAACAAATAATAAGTCAAAATCCTCTGATGTCATATGCCCATAGCATAGCAAATACTCAATCACATGATTCACATCTACGACCAGCAGCTATCTATATAAGAAGTTGTTGACTTGTAGTCTTGCATATTTAAAACAACAAAACAATAATTGAATGAAAATAGCAAAACAACCATACATCATAGAATGATAGAGGCTGGGCGGTGGGTAATGGGGCGATGTGTAGTGGTAGTAGTGCCTAGTGGTGGATAGTAAGTTGTTCCATAGAAGTGAAACGGTGACAACCAACCAAGTTACCAAAGTACCAAACCTAAAACTCTAACTGAAAGAATCAACAAAAGCAACCATCAATGGCTGGATAGAAATGAAACGGAATATAATAATAAGTCAAATCCTTTGATGCCATATGCCCATATCATAGCAAATACTCAATCACATGATTCACATCTAATAGCCAACAGGCTATCTATTATAAGAAGTTGTTGACTTGTATTCTTGCATATTTAAAAAAGCAAAACAACAGTTAAATGAAAATAACAAAACAACCAAACATCATAGAATGATAGAGTTGGCAGGGGGCAGTGGCAATGGGCAGTGTGTAGTGGACATTAATCTAGTGGCAGTGGATGTCATATTACAGCAGTTGAATATTTGAATGAAAAGATATGAGTTTTTTGTAGCTAATTGTAAGCTCTGCAACTAGTAATGCTTGAAGCATGCTTAATATCATCCTGAATGCCGAAGAAAAAGGATCATAGCAAAGAGGAAGTAGCCAACAATTCCAGGAAAAAAAATAAGTTACCAAAGTACCAAAACTGAAACTCTATCTGAAAGAATCAACAAAAGCAACCATCAATGGCTGGATAGAAATGAAACGAAACACAATAATAAGCCAAAATCTCCTGATGCCATATGCCCATAGCATAGCAAATACTCAATCACATGATTCACATGAATCACATCTAATAAGGAATAGGTTATCTATTATAAGAAGTTGTAGTCTTATAGACTTGTAGTCTTGCAGAATTAAAATAGTAAAACAACAGCTGAATGAAAATAACAAAACAACATAACAACATAAAATTATAGAACTAGGCAATAGTCGGTGGAGTGGTGAATGAATGAAAATATAGGAGTTTTGAAACTAGAGGCTCAGATTTAATTACGACACATATGTGATATGACAATGACATAACCTACACTCTATATGGTTGCACGTTTTAGTTTAACATGCCATTCCAAATATAGAGAGAAATGTTGGAACATAAAAATTCGATGCTCATTAATCATCATCTTAAAATCCACATAAGGTTGACAAATTGCATACATCCAAACCATAGAGGATCAATTAAAAGTATCTATTCAAATTTGCATATTTTACCATAAATATAATTCTATAGGGTTATATGCAATAATGACAAACCAAACAAAACAAGCAACAAAGCGCATTTACCTATTTGAGCATTTTAAATCATCATAGCCACTCCTATAATTCATCGCCAAAAAATAATTAGAACAAAATAACATTAAGCGATTCATAAATTTAAATCAACCCAAAGCCAAACAATCCATCAACTATCATCAACATAAGTGTATAACCAAATATATAAAATAAAAACATGAAAAGTATTTGCAATTAAATGTATATGAAATATTAGAAGCAATGAAGCACACAATGGAACACAATCCTCTTCTTGCTCATGAATCACCCAATGGAACACCCAAATTTTCCTCCTCCAACATTTCTTGCTGTGAAAAAAAATTAAAAAATATTAGAAGAAAAATAGATATAATGAAATAACAATATTAAATTGCATGGTATTGTATTGAAGCAATGAATCACTCACCAATGGTGTTTTAGTTGGGATGATCTGATCCATTTAAATGCACAAACTAATGCATTAACTATCTTGGAAGATAAACAACTTCTATAATCATCTAGCACCCTTCCACCAGTACTGAATGCAGATTCAAAAGCAACGGTTGTTATTGGAATTGATAAAATATCACGAGCCATTCTAGACAAACATGGATATTTCAATGTGTTCATTTTCCACCATTCTCAAAATATCAAATTGCTCAATATTGCAAACAAATAACCCTTCCTCAAGATACACCTGCAAGTCAGACTTAGCAGGTTGAATGGAACCAGATGACATAACAAAATCTTTAAAACCCAACATACAATCAAATTGAGATGTGCCAAGAGGATCTATAACAAACTTTGAAGAAGAAAACCCCCACATTGATAGATTCATTCATTGCAGCAATAGAAGAACTCTCAAAAGCATATATTGCATGTATTTCCCAAAGAGCCTTCTCAACATATGTAATTTGAGAATCAAGTTCATGTAATTCATAGATCTTAGGAAATGTAAATGAAATGAATTTCAAAATATTTGATGTTGGATAAGATGTGCCAGAAATTGTTTGAGTGACATTATTAAAAATTGATAAGAACTTTCTGATTTTTTCATACCTCGATAATCGAGAATCTAATACCCTTGTAATTTGAATCTCTAACTTCCTGATGAGTTAAGACAGTACGATAAATAAAAGCATACTCAAGCATCATATAAGTTGAATTTCAACGTGTTGGCACATCAATACAAAGAGACCGTGATGTACGAACACCTAACTATTTTGCAATCTCAACAAATTTGTGTAGCCTTGCAGGAGATTTTTTGAGATATTTAACTGACTCCCTTATATTATAAATTATATCATGCACTTCTTTCAAACCATCCTGCACCATTATATTCAATATATGTGCACAACACCTGATATGAAAAAATGACCAATGCAATTTTCTCTTGAATCAAAGTTATTTCTAAGGCAAGAAGCTGCAACATCATTATTACTGGCATTATCAAGAGTAATTGAGGAGACTTTATCCTGAAGATTCCATTCTAACAAACAGTTACATATAGCATCACAGATGAAAGTCCCAATATGAGGAGGGTCAAGTTCAATAAAATTAATAATCCTTTTCTGGATCTTCCATGATAAATCAATGAAATGAATAGTCAAAGACATATACCTATTGCGATTAGATGTCCAACTCGATGTTAATGATACTCTCTGCACACCATTAAGATAAGTCTTAAGTTTTTTTTCTCAACATCATAAATTCGCATGCAATCATTTTTTATGGTGTTTGTAAACACACTGTCATAGTTAGGATTCGAATATTTCAATAAGATATTAAACCAAGTGTGCTCTACCATAATAAAAGGATATTCATGGACAATAATCATCCTTGCAATAATTTCTCTAACCGCCTTTGATCATAATTTTAGGATCATGAAAAATAAAATGTCAAATTCCAACATCAATTGGGGAGAAATTGATTTCTTCTATCTTTATCGACAAATCAATAACTTGTTTACCTTTTGATTTAATTTTATCACAATCTTTGATATGTCAGTTGTGAAGTTGTGCCTTTGTTTTTTGATTTTGGAACTTAACTCCACAAGACATACATTGCATGCAAGGAATCTCAACACCCTTAGATATAGTTTTAACCTCTACAAAGTATTCCCAGACAGCAGACTTTCTCTTTCTAGATTTTTTATCCCGCCTCTCTGGTATAGTGCTAGTACTCTCAACAATTTGTTGAGATGCTTGATTATGAATATCTTTCAAATGTTCCATATCTACAAGTTGTACCTCAGTTGATGCGGAATGCTCAAATGAAGACATATGTTGTATGTAAACTATGAATAATTCCAAACATCATGTGTTAAATGACAAATATGTTATAAAATAATGCATTCATAGATATAACAAAGTTTAGAATATAAAAAATACATTACAACTAAGCTTTGCATAATCAAAATTGCAAGGATGAATATCATTTATAATAGAAGGAGAGTGAGCTTCATTATAAAGGAAATAAGAAGATTATTAGAAAATTAGTTAATTGGCTAATGGCTATTTAAATCACTTTTTTTAAAAAAAATTTGGTAAAAGTAGAAACAAGTCAAACAACAAATAATCATCAAACATCAAAGTAAAAGCATATGAATATATGATCCTTTTTTCTTGCTCGGCATTCAGGATGATATTAAGCATGCTTCAGGCATTACTAGTTGTAGAGCTTACAATTAGCTACAAAAAGCTCCTATCTTTTGATTCAAATATACAACTGCTGTCCACTGCTAGGCACTAGACTACTATCCACTACACACTACCCATTGCCACTGCCCACTGCCCAGTTCTATCATTCTATGATGTTTGGTTGTTTTGCTATTTTCATTCAATTGTTATTTTGTTGTTTTAAAAAAGCAAGAATACAAGTCAACAACTTCTTATAATAGATGGCCTGTTAGCTGTTAGATGTGAATCATGTGATTGAGTATTTGCTATGCTATGGGCATATGACATCAAATGATTTTGACTTATTATTGTGTTTCGTTTCATTTTTATCCAGCCATTGATGGTATTTTTTGTTGATTCTTTCAAACAGAGTTTCAGGTTTGGTACTTTGGTAACTTGGTTGGATATTCAGCCTGTTCTCACTTCTCGGTGGGTAACTTATGAAACAATAAAATCAACGGTGGCAACAAAAGTCGACGGGTAAAAGAATGGACAACAAAGAATACCAAGCAAAGTTACTCTGAACTTTGAAGATACGAAGCGGAAGGATCAAGCGAACAACACAAATACTAAAATCGCAACACATTGAAACTAAACACTAACGATAAGCGGTAAACAACATCACGGTCTCCTGATTCACAAGAATCACAACAATCAACAGGCTCCCATAGACCCATACGACCATACAAGGAGTCATGCTCTAAAAATCATAACACATTGTCACATCAAAACTAAATACTAATATAAATAGTAAACAACATCACAGTCTCACGGATTCACAAGGATCACAACCGAGGATACCCATGGTCATATACGAGGAGTCATGCTCCTAAAAATCACATAATGCAATAACCATAGATTGGTGAAAGGCCACAAGGATCTATGGCTTGACCATAGCGGGTAGAAGCGGTTGAGTAAAGGAAATCACAGAGAAGAGTATGAGTGTCAGATGACTCAAAAAAAAGCAAGAACGAGAGAGAGGGACAGAGTCACAAAGCCATAGAGGATCATATTCACATATAAGACTCTCTACTTGCTCGATATGCCAAAGCATACGACCACACAATGGCAAGAACAAAAGAAATCAGAGGGACTTGGGAGGGAAGGGATTGTGGACGTGGAGTGCTCTTGCCTCTTCATGCTCATGCTCGAGCGAGGCGACTCATGAGGAGAAGTGGAGAAACTTCAGTAGAGAACTCAGGCGGAAAGAGAAGAACTGGGAGAAGCAGGCACTCGAAAGCGGCCATTGAAAGCCGGAAAGACTTAAGAAAACAATGGAATTCGAACCGCTTGGAGAAACCGAATAGGCTAAAACCCTAAAATAAATAACTAAATAAGTTACAGTTCGTAAGGAATCCACACAACCCTCGCCCGCACCTTATCGAGCCTTATCGGTAGAACCAGCGAGCAGTTCCATTGTTCGTGTTATCAATTCGAGCGGATTTTTAGTTTGTGTTCAGCTGGTTAGTTTAATGAGCAGAAACGCGAACTTAACGAGCGAGCAGTGTTCGCGAACAACGAGCTATTTTGACGACCCTCGAAAATCACATTTACTATACTTGTGACACCTTTTTGTTGTTGTTGTTGTTGTAATGCTTGGTGTCCCTAAATCCTTGATGAGAATGTGGTAAGAGCGGAGAGTAGAGAAGAAACTCCCACAGCAAAAAGAGAAAAAACAAAAAAGGAAAAGCAATATCAATATTTTATTCTGTTCATATAATCTTCATCTTCATAATAGCTAGGTGATTGTAATTTTCACTTAGTTGTTAACATAAATAAAAAGACATTTTCATCTTTATTCATATAAAATATAATTTTCTCTACTTATCTTTTTTAAATTTAATTAGTGATATTAATTTCATGCTTTCAAGTATTCGAAACTCATAGACTGTATGAGTATTCTTCTCTGCTGGGGTTAAGTTTTGGTTGATTTCTACTTATCGGTTTGTTAACGAAATTTTTATAATCAAACAATTCTGAAAGACTTTGTCGATTATACGGGCAACGTTTTTTTTAACAAACCTTATGAAGCCAAGTCAAATATGATTGCATATTAATATGGCTTTGTTCAACCTCCGAAAACTAAGAGCTTATTGCAGATAATTTTCTTTTTAATTTGAATTTTGTTTTTAAAAACATATTTATTTGATAGCTACTGATTTTAATATATCAAATATATTTTCTTTTAAAACAATAAATAAATAAAATAAAATAAAATTTAAAAAAATAATAAAAGTGATCTCGCCAGCATACTTAAATTAAAACGTATTTCATTTAACATCAATATTAATCAAGGAGTAGAACGAAACCAAAATGAGTAGACATAAATATATTCAGATAACTACAAAAACAAGTGATATATGTGATATATGTTTTAGTATATATATATATATATATATATAGGCCAAATATATATACTATGAATTCTAGCAAATCAAATTAGCCTCATTAATCATTCCAATGTATGTGACTAGGTGTGTGTGATTAAACCCAATTTACTAGAAAGATATCTATTAATTTTATAAAAAAATGTGAGTTTTGAAAATTTACCACCATCTCACTTTGAAGAGCTTAATTTGAATATCGATGAATAAAACGATGGAATAATTAGATAAGACACTAGATTTCACCCTCATTTTGTGAGAACTTTAGATATGGTTCCTTTCTATATGCAAGCTATAGTTAATTACCCTCTCAATCTTGAGAACTTTCGATTAAGGCTAGTCATTAGACCGCTAAATGCATAGTGTATAGTAGCAGCATGTGGAGTTTAAAATTTAAGATTTATGAAATTCATTATATTAACTTAAAGCGGATGGTTGGGGAATGATGGCGTGCGATCAGATCCCATGGTTTCAACCCACTGTGGTCCCTTGTCTTAGTCGGGAAGCGGATAATTACTCAACCTAGAAGGATCCCACTCGAGACATGGGTTGTGTCATCCAAGAAATCCTTGTGCACATGGGGTGGTATTTATCTAAGGAGACAAGTTTAAATCTACCTTAGTTGACAGAGGGCTTTTTACCCTATCAGGTGTACCCTATGATTCACATCTCAAGGTACAGAGCCATTAGGGACCATACGGGCTACAATCGTAATCGTAATATAATGGTGTCATTTGGCGGCAATCGTCGGCTCGTCATGCTTATATCATATGTGGAGCGTACTGGCCAAACCACGCAGATAGAGGACACGAGTCACGTCCTTATTGGCAAGATATTGATTGAGAGTGATTATAGAAATACACTTGACTTGACATTGGCTCCTTCGTGAGCTAGAGTTTTCTTAATTTGTCACCTTTAACAAATATTTGCGGAATATGGATTGAATGGAGTTTGCTTTAAGTATTTAAGGATTGAATTTCATTTTACAATTAATAGCTTAGTGATATATTAGATTTCGCATTTGGATTGATACCCAATTTTTATTAATTTGATCTAAAATTAAAATCACATTCTGATGGAAGTATCCCCTCCAGTTGAAATCTTCATTCAACACAGCCATCATCGGGGTTTAAGAGTTTGCTTGATCATTTAATTTATTGTTTCAGATCCTGTCGACTCTATTAGTTTAATAATAAAGGATCAGATCTACTATCATATGACAGAATTAGCTTCTCAGATATTTTAGTAAGTTGAAATTCTTATAATAATTAGATTTTTATATTTTTTTAATCAGAACTTGGTCCTAAGACTTAACCGAGAAGCAACCTGCGCAGCATCCTTAGACACTAGGTTTAAGCATTCAGCATAGTGTCGGGGCCTATGTGGGTTTTTAATAATTCAAATAATTTTATTTCTAAATCATGAGATTAATTTTCTATTTTTATTTAATTTCAACTTAGACTATGTAGCCTTTTCATACATTAAAATTTGCACTCTAAATTTCTATATCTGAGCACATGCAAGTATTTTTAGCTTAGAAAATTTCATCTAATCAACAAAATTATTGATTTTGAAAATCATAGTTAGAATAAGAATTTTCTAATTTTAGATTGAAGGAAGCTCCTTCATTCATGCAGAATTTAATTTAGTGTTATCTTCAGTCTGCTTGTACGAAGAATTGCAGATCCGGTGGTGTATTTGGAGCACAACTAAGTTTCTATTTGCAATTCAAAATATTGCATCTTTGCTTTTATTAAGTTTATATATTGAATCTCTAAACTTTAATGGTAGGTTCATACTCATCAGCGAGCTCTTTAATTAAACTTGTGTTTGCAAATAAGCTATCGAACTTCTTATGAACTCTTATTCTCAATTTAGAATTGACTTTTAGGTTCATCACCAATCACTTGCTATTCTACATTAAATTGAGGTCTTCATTTCATTCAATATTGAATGTAATTATCTAAGTGTTAAATTGATTATATTTTATGCTTGCTATTTATTCATGAATTTGACACTTTAAATAGCCAAGAAAAATCTTATTCATGTTAATTTGTGAGATGTCAGAACCTACTCTTGCTCAGAAGTAAGCTATCAAGCTTCATATAAACTGTCCATATTCAGTTGAGTTTAATTGAAATCATTTTTAAATCACTTGGAATAAGTTGTAATAATCCGAGTGTCTACTTTTTTAGTCATATTCATGCTTATTGGCTAACATCATAGTCACATCCATATTAATATATGTTGACCTCCATATATGTGTCATAAGTTGAGTCAAGCATACAAGTCAAATTCAACAAATTTCGGAGGTGATAGTGCATAAATCGGGGCTCAAAATGTACTGGACGTCATTGAAAATCATCAAAATATCCTCCAATCGATGAACGGACTTTGCCATCGTGTCCAGAACATCGAAATTGATTAGAATATAAATACTGCATAATTTAATGATTAACCGATCAGACAATTGAGCTATTAATGTGTCGACATGTATATCAAAGTCGGGAAGCTGTGATGATCTTCGAACAACCTATGTTCATGAAATTGATCATGTCGTTAGCTTTGAAACATCAAAAAATATCAAATGAGAGTGTCCACGCTCAATTCGGATGAGTCTGTGCAAATGGAGAATGATTGGAAATGACATCATGTAAATCGAGACTGAACTACACTAGATGTCACCAAAATTAAACCAAATGACCTTCGATCAATGAACAAACTTCACCATCATGTTCAAAACATCAAAACTAGTCAGAATATAAATATTGCACAACTTAATGATCAACCGATCGAGCGATCGAGTCATCAGTGTGCCTGCACACATATCGAGATTAAGAGGCACCGATATAAATCAAATGACATCTGTTCATAAAATTGATTATGCTAGTAGCTTTAAAACATCAAAATCTATCAAGAAAGACTATTCACACTCAATTTGGATGAGTTTGCACAAAAATCAAGTGGTCGAAAGCAGTGACTCGCATTTTGAGCTGAAATAGACTCAATTTGACACCGACTTGAACCAAACGGCCTCCGATTGCGAAACGGACTACGCCGTTATGTTCGAAACATCAAAAAAATCTATGATTAATATATATATATATTACCCATGTGATTTTATCGACGTAAAGATCACATTAAAGTCGATTAATTGACTTAAAAAAATCAATTTAAAAATAAAACCTAACCTAAATCACCCTATGCTTATTCTCCTAACCCGGTAGGCTCAACACTCTTCATGCTTGAATCTATCATCTACGTTCCTCTACACGGATGAGACTAAAAAATCTCCACGCTCGGAGCTCCCTCTTCCACACAATCGAATGCGCAGGAGCTCGGCCTCTCCTTCACACGCACAACCGTTCCCTTTGAGAGGAAACTGTTCCCTTTCTCCTTGATCCAAAACCGCAAGTAGGCAGGGTTTTTTTTTTCTTCTTCGATTTCCTCTCTCCCAAATCGAAGGGGATTTTTGCCTCTCTCTGATTTTCCCCCTTTCTTCAAAATCAAAAAGGTAACTCCTACTCCTTCTCCTTTCTCTTCTTTCTTTTTGTGGGCTCTGAAAATTTGCCACCGACCTCTCAACAACTATGTGATTGAAGAGAGTGTGAGTTAAATGTGTCGGTGTAATTTTTAGAAGGCAGATAAGATAGTAAATAAGACACTACCTAGAGATTTCATCCTCATTTGGCGAGTACTTTAGATCTCGTTCCAGGTTTCCTATAGGCACAAGCCTCTATAGTTAATTACCCCTCCCAATAAGTGAGAGAGAACTTTCGATTAAGGCTAGTCATTAGATCGCTAAATGTGTAGCGTATAGTAGCAGCATATGGAGTATTAGAATTTAAGATTATGAAATTCATTATCTCAGCTTAAACTGGATGGTTGGGGGAGTAATGACATGCCCGATCTAGAACCTATAGTTCCCTCATCCCGGGCTATCGCGGTCCCTTGTCTACTTAGTTAGAGGAGGTAGTCGACCCAAACTGACCGAAAGATCCTTATCAACAACACATGGGTTACATCATCCAAGCAATCCTTATAGACTTGGGGTGGTGTTTATCTAAGGAGATAATCTTAAGTCTACCTTAGCTAACAAAGGGTTGTTTGCCCTATCAAGTATACCCTATGATTCACAACTCAAAGGGTAGAGCCATTGGGGAGCATACGGGCTACAGTCGTGATCATAATATAATGAAGCCTGAATGACCAAACTACCACTCAAGACTGGTCATAATTGCTTCATCACCATTAGCCAAACGTCAGAGACACATCCACATCCTTCGATAATTGATTGAGAGTGAACTCATAACTTGATTTGACATTGGCTCCTTTGTGAGCTAGAGTTTTCTTAATTTGTCACCCTCAACAAACTGTTGTGGAAGGTGAATAGATTGAGTTTATTTTAAGCTTTTTTTTCAATGATAGAGTTTCATTTAAACAGTTTTTAAGATTGACACTCAATTTGAGTTAATTTTATTTGAAAAATTGATTAATTTGAATATGTTTAAGAGCTTTAGATTATGTCAACTATGTTTAGCTGCTAACAAAGGATTAGATCTATTATCATTTGACAGAATTAGTTTCTCAGATATTTCACTAATTTAAAATTTTTATAATAGATTTTTAGGTTTTATAACCCGATCTAAGACTAAAAACTGATAGCACCGCCTCATTCTTAAATTTAAGCATTCATATAGTGTCGGGGCCCATCTTATTATAGAATACTCTAATTAATGCTTTTGTTCACTTGTAAAAAGTGTTTAGAATCGTGGCGACCATTTGAAAGTTTACAATTGAATAAGAATATATTGATTTTAGATATGTTAATTTATTTTCATTCAAGCATTTGTATGTATTTTGGAATGTTTGACCAAAGGGGTGATACAAAATATGTGTAGCATACTTCATGCTTGTATTCATACAAGTTTATATGTATGAAGTTCACCCAAAGGAAAGTCAACCTCTAATTTTATCATTTAATTTCACATTTTTACAACAAGAGTTGTTAGACCAATTTAATTCATTTTAACTTCATATCAAATTCCTTATTTATTTAAAAATTAGATTTTAAATTTATTGCAAGTTTGTTATGAGTTTAGTATTAACTTCCTTAAGTTTCACTTGCATTTGTTTTGATAATAAACATGGAACAAGGTTGTTATGATATGTTTTACCTATGTTGTTAGTTTAATTATAAGTGGGTCCCACAAAGATAACTTTCCTTTCCTATAAATAAGGCTAGTGGGGAGTTTTACTTTTCACATTATTTTCTTGAAGAGAAAAACTTCATAGCCTTTAAGGATTTTGAAGAAGGAAGGAACTTGCTTTGCTTTAAGTAGTTTACTTTAGTATTATGTTTCCTCTTTGTTTGTTTAGTTTCCTTTAAGCATTCTCCACTTTGTTTTAATGTTTATTTTCATTTTATCATGTATTTTTTATTTTATTTGTTTAAATTTAAAAATTGTTTTAGCATATGGCCATCATAATTACCACAGATTTATCTCTAATGTCTTAATGATCATGAAACCTTTAAACTTGTTTATACAATATATATTCATTCCCTTTTTTAAATCTAGAATTAGACCAAATTTTGGATTTCATCTAGGACATTTAGATATTAACATTTTTAACAAAACATTGCGGTATTATAACCACTAATTTTTCATCTTCACATCCTCGCCAAGATGAGGCCTCCAAACTTTAAAATAAAGCATATATATATCCATATTCACACATGATCCATTCATTTTCTGCATTTAATGATCGGCAAAATGGATTGATAGAAACTAAGAACCCCATCATGATGGTGTTCTTCTCCAATTAATGAAATGTAATGCAAGGCGGCAGAAAATCGAAGAAGAACCTCGGCGGTGTTCTTCTTGTTAACAAAATTGGAAGTGTAATGCAAGGAGAAGCGATCGAAAAACTAAACTCTTGATGGCGTTCTTCTCCGATTGCAGTGAAGGAGATTGCAATGATTAAGGAAATGGGGGCATTTGAGGGTTGAGAAAATGAGGAAAAAGAAAAAAAAAAAAAAAAAGGAAGGAATGAGGGAAATTATGACAAATTTTTGGATTGGTTTTGTGAGGGAAAGAGATGAAATTTTCTATTTTTTTGGAAATAGGGAAGGAGTGAAATGGAGAAGGAGGAAGAGGGAAGGAAAGGAGGAGAAGGAAGAAGAAAGATGAAGAATTTGATGAGGAGAGAATTTTAGATGAGGGAAGCTTTTTGAGAAATAGAATATGGAAGGGAGGAGGGTTTTACCTTTTGTTTTGGAAGAAGAGGAAGAAGAGTTAATTTCATCAAGAGATCCTTATAAACTGGGAGGAAGAAAGAAAGAAAATGAATGAGGATTGATGGAGGAAACAGTTTTGAATGAAGGAAGGAGATCAGTAGTTAGCATGATTCATGCATCGTGAAGGAGGAGAGAGCTTGATGAGTCTTCAAGATGCGGGAATCACGAGGAAAAGCCTGGTTTCTTTCTGATGTGAAGAGGAATGGCTTCAGATGGAGGGAGAATCAATGAATGAAAAGGTTAGGTTGAACAAGTGAATAGAGCGGTTGTTAGCTAGATTAGGTTTTAGATCTTTTAATTTTAAATTAATTATTTAATAAGTTTACTGATTGATTAGATAATATATATATATATATATATATATATATATATATATATATATATATATATATTAATTTAAGGTTATTTTGATGTTTTGAACAAAACGGCGTAGTCCATTTCACAATCGAAGGCCATTTGGTTCAAGTCGACGTCAAATTGAGTCAATTTCAGCTCAAAATATACGTCGCCACTTTCGCTCGCTCAACATTCATACAAACTCATCCGAATTGAGTGTGAATAGTCTTACTTAATAGATTTCAATGTTTCAAAGCTAATGGAATGATCAATTTCATGAACGGAGGTCATTTGGTTTATGTCTGTGCCTCCTGATCTCGTTATGCATGTAAGCATGTTGATAACTTGAGCACTTGATCAGTTGATCATCAAGTTATGAAATATTTATATCCTAACTAGTTTCGACATTCTGAACACGATGGCAAAGTTCGTTTATCGATCGGAGGTCATTTGAGTTGAGATCGCATCTGTATTTCATGATTTGCGTACCACTTCATTTGACATTTTATGACTCTGATTTGACTGTGATTTTATTTGATAGTTTTGATGTTTTGAAGCTACACTTAATTTTGAGCGAGGTCATTCAATATCTTAGCTTTTTCGATATGGCGTACATATTATAGCTTCGATCCTGATCTTGATTAGATTATGCAATATTTATATATCTTGACCAATTTTGATATTTTGAATGATGGCAAAGTCCGTTTCATCGAGATCATTTGATCATTTTGGTGATGTATGCATTTTGAGCTCGATTTGTGCCTTTCAACTTTGAAGTCCATTGAATTGACTTATGGGCTCACGACTTATGACACATACATAGGAACAAATACCTAACATGATTGTGCATGCAAGTCACTTGGTTGACCCTTTGGAGAACTTGGATCATTTCACATTACAATACTTATGAAGCTTTGATAGATTTATCATGTATGATGCCTTATAAATGAATGACAGATTGGGATTTATAAATTGACATGTCGGATAGATAAGAGTTCTTACACCATCTATTATCTACCTTAATTGCTTTGCTGAAGATCTCTTTCTTTTATATTATTACAGATTTCAGTTTCCTCCAACCCTAGCTTCATGCGTAGTTGGGTTTGATGGAGGAATTAGTTTATTTATTTTGATGAAGGTCTCTGGGAATTGGTTTTATGGTGATTTGAAATTCTTCTCTCTTTAAGCTTGATGGATGGATGAAGGAACTGATTTGTCCATATTGACTTGTCAGGAAGTGTATGTATGCCATGAACCTTGTGCTTTCTGCTTTCACAGATTCGTTGAAGGGTACATACAGATGACCCAGCCTCCATATAGGGTCAATGTTGAGTTATCAGTCTAGCAATGTGTGCTTTAACAGACTAAAAAAATATGAAATTCCTTTAGTTCAGCCATCAGCTTTATATGAACTATGGAATTGCTTCCTCAGGCCTATGCTTTCTTCTTTGACGGACTTGATGGGGAGATTGGTTTTGATCTGAGCTTTGAGCTTGATCAGATCATTTGAGAATAGATTGAGATATCACCCTGTGAATAATATATAGATTAATTTGAGGTAGCCCTAAATTGAGAGTTTTCCCATATTATCTTAATCAATCGATCATGTAAAAAGATCTCTTGGATCCTGGTTGCTTGTAATCACTAAGTTGGATATAGTTTGAGATTGAGCAGCTATTATCATTGGATTTACTAGCAGGGGCTCTTTCACTGCGGCCTTTTCTTTCGACTTGTTGAGTGAGGAGAGCGTCAGCAACTTAGCCACATTTGGGCTTGTTGAGTTTGACCTTTAGAACCTACTCGAGTCTTCGACTTAAGTGGGTTGGTGGTTTTGTCATCGGCGAAGAGCAGGGGCTCTTTTATGGCCTTTTTTTTTGCGGCTTGTTTAAGTGAGGAGAGCGTCGACAACTTCCCATTTTTTGGGCTTGTTGAGTTGACCTTTAGAACCCATTCGTCTAGACTTGGGATGTAGGTTGATGTTTTCCAACTCAATTGATTGAAGTTTCCAAAATTAGAGTTCTTGACTTGATCTCCAAATTTGGCAAATCTGAGATAAATGTTTGCCATTTAGGGTCTTTTCATGCGTAACAATATTCTTTTTTTGTTCTGTAAGAACCTACAACAATAATAATAATTATGGATATATTAGATTTTGTAAAAGCTTTCAATCAGAATCTATTCAAGGATTTCATCTTATAGCGATATGTCAACTCAAATAAACTTAACATAAACTAAAAATGACCCCTTGTCTTGCACGGGGAATTCTAAAGAACATTTAAAAGAACTTTTAAGATGAAAATATGCAAATACATCAATATTTGAATTGATATGCTCTTAAGAGGTTTTAACATGTAACATTGATTTCATCATGTATATATAAATCTAAAATGCCCTCTGTAAACAGGAATTTTCATAGATTTTTTTCATCTTGGTGAGTATATTTATTTAGGATCTCATGAAGCATGATATCGACTAAATAGATATACTAAAAAATGCCCTGTCTTCTGGGATTTATATTGTACTTATGTATTATCTTGTATAATACTTTTTTAATAATGATTGATTGGTGGCATTGGTCTTTCACTCTTTAGGTCAATGAGTTAGTATGCCTCTCCTTGATACACTTTTTTAATGATAAAAGGGCCTTCCCAGTTGGGCTCAAATTTGCCACCAAATTTTTGATTAAGAATAATTGGTCTCTTTCACCAATTCTCCTTTTGGAATGTTCTATCAAAGTCAAAATCTTTTATCTTTGCGATAAACTTCTAATTTTGATGAGCTTGCAATCTAACTTCATCAATCGTCGAGTTCCTCCATTCTCGATGAGCATTTTGATCTTCAATTAGATTTATTGGCTACTCAAAGTGAAGGCAACTCAACTTAGAAGCTTAGTTCAAATACCAATGAATAAGTGGCTTTAGTTATGACTTTAGGTGGTTATATGCCCATTAGCCTCTATCAATTTGGTATGCCATTCTCTCTTATTTTGGTAAGATCTTCTTGAGCGGTTATGTCTTGTTGAAGGCCTCTACCAAACCATTTGCTCTTGATTATATATTGAAGAGTATCGCCAATCAATTTTGTGTTGATCGATGAATTTATAAATCTTTATATTTTTAAAAGCTGTGCCATTGTCAAAAATTATTCAGTGTAGCATTCCAAATCTATAGACCACATTATGCATGAAGAAGTTGATCACTTGATCAATAGTGACTTCTTTAACTAAGATAGCTTACTTAGAGAAATAGTCGGTCCTACTAGGATGAAGTGGTGTCCATAGATGGTAAATTTATTGGTCCAATTACATTACGCATTGAATGGCCAAGATCTATTGTTGGGTGTATGGATTTGGAGGTTGATGGATTATATACTTGGCATTCATGGCACCTCTTAGCATGATTGATATAGTCTCTCACCATAGATGGCCAATAATAGTCCATACTTTTGATTTTTATTTCCATCTTGGGACCTGACTGATGTGCACCACAAAGTCCTTCATGAACTTCAACCATCACTTTGCTAGCTTCATCTACATTTAGATCATTGCCACATTTATTTAAAGGATCTATAAATATTATTGATGAAAGCATAGCGCAACATTCTCTTCTCAATTTGAGCTGCAAGTTATTTATTGTTTGGTAATTTGACTTCTTTAAAGTAGTTGATGAAGAGCTATGTCCAATCTTGTGGCTCTTCTATAATAAAGGCTTCCATTGCTTTTCGGAGGTAATGTCAGGCTTAGCTCTTCTTGGTATAACTCATTGTTGATTTTGGGGAGTATGAGGAGCAACCTAAGTCGCATATTGCTTAGTCATATTTGATAACCTCTCTACCATGCGGGGATTGATACTTTCTTTTAGAACTCATCGTAAATATATGATCATGACATAATCACCATTCATACTTTCCATTTTCTTAGCTAATTTTGCTAAGCACTTTCTATTCTCGATGAGACTCGAGTTAGTGTGATATTTGGTATTTGCTTCATAAGCTCAAGAACTTTAAACATGATAAGCTAACTCAAGCTTGTTGATTCTATATATGCCAAGTACTTGATTTATAATAAGAATCATCAAAATATGTAAATTTTGAATGCAATAGCTTCTTCAAGACCACTAATGCTTCATACTCAGCTTCATTATTAGTTCTTGGCTCGGTCAATCCATATGATCGTCTTATTATCCCTCATTTTGGTGTTATGAAAATGATGTCAATTCTTCTTGCTCTTGAAATTTATAGGTTTGACTTGTTTGATTGATGAGGCTCCATCAAAGTACATTTCAAATTTGTGATTTTTTCTTTCATGAATGAGCATAATTTGCTCATAAATCATCATTAAGAGAAGAGTCCTAGGGATGGGATGTCGGAAAATCTACTAAGACTTGTCCCTTTTACTTTTACAAAATGTATGTGATATCAAATTGTAAAAGCAATATTCATCTTGCCAAGCGATGTCAATCTTGGTCTTATCATCAAGTACTTTGTGGTCGATCCTTGAGATGAGGGATCTTGTGAGATAACATATAGTGAAGCTTTTGGTTGCAAAGATCAATGCCAAATGCTTCTCATCGAGAGTATCTCATTTATGCTCCTATTCTTCGTGATATAATAAAGCATTCTCTTTGCTTTCTTCATTATGTTGTGCTAATAATGCCCCAAGGGACTCTTCTAATGTGTATAGAATGAGGGCTTCCAGGGTAGGCAGGGATTGGTGGGTTTAACAAGTAGCTTTTAATAGAAGGCTTCTTGGCACTCCTTATCCACTTGAATGGAGCATCCTTCATCAACTTGCAAATGGTTGATAGCATCGATAGGTTTGATATAAATCGATGGATGAATAGCAATCTTGTAAGAATGAAGGCGGCAAACTCTTTGGAGGCATCTCCATAATTACTTTGATTTTGGTAGGATCAATTTTAATACCTCTATGACATACAATATACCCCAAGAATTTTTTGGAGGATACCCCGAATGCACATTTTAGAAGATTCATCTTGAGATCATATTTTCTTATTCTCTCCGATATAATTCTCAAGTCTTCAAAATAGTTTTCACGATTCAAGTTTTTCAACACCAAATCATCAACATAACATTCCACCTTCTGGTGGATCAACTCATCAAAAATACACATCATGGCTCTTTGGTATGTAGCTCCAGCATTTTTCAAACCAAAGGGCATGACTGCATAATAATAGATGCCAATATGTGTTCTGAATGATGTATGTCTTTCATCTTCAGGTGCCATCTTGATTTGGTTGTATCTCGATGATCCATCCATGAATGAGAACATGTCATAGTTGGAAGTGCTGTTCACTAATAGTTCTGATATTGGAAGCAAAAAGTCATCTTTTGGGCACACCTTATTTAGGTCTTAGAAGTCAATGTAGTGACGTATTTGATCGTTCTTCTTCATAACTGGGACAATATTGGCTATCCAATATACATACTTCTTCTCTCGGATGAAGCTTGCTTCGATCAGTTTCTTAGTTTTTGCAATTACCTGTTCTTCAATCCCCAGTCTTATTCACCTAGGAGCCTGTTTAATAGGCGTCGCATCTAGTTTAATAGCTAGTTATGAACTACTACATCAGGGGATAAGTCTAGCATTTTAGAATATGTCCAAGCAAAGCAATCCCTGAATTCACAAAGTAGCATTTTTAGCTCTTCAACTTTTTCATTAGATAGAAGGGCACTGACGAAAGTTGGACGAGGATTATCCTCAACTCTTAGGTTGATTTCTTTAAGTTCATCCATTGTCCACCATCTTTGAGTTCTTCAGGTGCAGACTTGGCTTCTACTTTTTTATCATTTTTAAGAATAATTTCATGGGAATCATCTTCTTCGGTACTATTAGTCTCGATCTCAGCTTCTATTACATTATAACAGGCTCTATTTTGATGAGATTGGTGGATGAACCCAAGACCCTTAGTGATATACTTATCACTTCTTCATGATGCCTGATGACTTCTTTGGCTCCACATCTTGTTAAAGATTTGAGTTCTATGTTTAGTAGTTCAATATGAATTCCAAGCTTATGCATCATTCTTCACAAATATAGTATATTGGTATTCTTGGTACTATCTCATCAAATTTTTTATGTTAGTGCTAAAATTTGTGAGGTTGAGACTCTTCAAATTTGTAAAATAGAGTTCTTGCTCTATCACTCTCATTCAATAGTGACATAGAATGTTATCAATTCTAATATCATGAACCTCTGGGATTTCTTTGAAGCATTGAGGGATGGGTATAATTTTGAGTGAGTCATCTAACTGCCAAGTGAGCTATCCTCCTTGATGCACAACCATTTGAACTCTATTTCCATAAGTAGATTCAAAATTATATCGAATCAGAATCACTTATTTCATACTCGCCTTTCTTGAAAGCTTATAAGTTCCTTAGGTTTGAATATCTTCTCCTTCTGTCACTTCCCAAATGAGGAACGATTTTCTTGATTTAGGTAGAATCAAGTGAATCAAGTGCTTTAGGAGAGTCGGCATCTTCTTTCTTCCTCTTTGCTTCTTTCACTTTATGAAATTGCTTTTAGTTCACGAAGTGGATGCTACGCTTCAAGAGGCTCTGTTAGCTTAGGCTCTTTAGGAATGAAATATTTTGCATCTTCATAAATATTTGCTTCATTGACAGAGAAGGTTGTAGGTTACTAGAAATTATGAATTCTTCTCCTTCTTTTAGGTACTTCATACACTGATGCATAGTTGATGGGACCATGCCATACTCATGCAACCACGGCCGACCCAAGAGAGCTCTAAATGATGTATCGACGATTACATGAAACTTGGCTTTATATAAATCCTAAACTTGCGGGAGAATAAAAGAACCGAGTTTTCTACACCTTTTCCTTGAAACCATGAACCATCAACTTATCTCTCCCAAGATGTTGGATATCAAGTGATAATCCTCTTAATACCTTTAGACTCATAAGATTGATAGAAGAACAGATCAATCAATATTATTGATGGAGATACCATCACTCTAGTAACATAAAGAGGGGATTGTGATCTATTCCCAACATAAGATCTTCTTAAAAATGTGATTCTTGGGAGATCTTGAGTTTGCAATGCTTCATTCATGCATTTTTTTAAAGTAAGCTTCATAACTTTTGGATCTTTGAGCTTGTATCAAAGTTTCTCGGAGGTCTTTTGACATCAAGAGAGCCTCATACACTCAATTGTGCAGGATCTTTCTCAGATGTGATAGAATATTATAATATATTTTTTCACTTGATTTAGGCTTCATTAGGATTTTGGGAATGATATCTTTGTTGACTTCAATTTGTTTGCCTTTGTCTTTATTTGCATTTCCCTTCTTTGATGAAGGTGGTAAGACTTTACCACTTCTCAACTGAACTTGAATCACCTTATCTTGCTCAGATTCTTCTGAAGAGATAGTTTCTTCAAATTCTCTTCTTATTCTGGAAGATTGGCCAAAAGGGCTAGACTCATTTTTCAACATATGCTTCATGTGATATCGATGAGTCGACTCTTCTTCTCAAAAAATAGATCTTCATAAACTATTATTTCTTGTTGAGTCATTAAACAAAATTTAGACATTAGCTCCTCGATCTTCTTGCTTTCTAATAAAATTTTGATGGGTTGGTCGAGTCTGACCACCCTTATCATTTTAGTAAGCGATGTTGAAGAACATCGACATCACGAGATGATTCACATGTCTCTCTGGACAAGATTCACCATTATCTTCTTCATTCATTAATGCAAAGTTTAGGGCATAAAGTCTGGCTAAATGGTTGTCTTGTCATAGTGATACTTCTATAAATTGTTAATGATCTTTTGAGTTGTAGTTCTCTTCTTGATCTTCTTTTCTTAGCTTCTTTGATTTATGAGGCTTGCATTTAGTAGATTGCTCTCATGTTGTGATGAAGTAGCCTTATCTGCCGAAGCCCAAATACTTGGTTTAGGCATCTCTCTTAAGTCCAATATAGGTTCAAGTGGTGATTTCCACTTAACACTAGGGATACCTTTTAGTTGTTTTAGCATTTTTATGGTCTTTTGGAGACTCTTGTTTCCATTCTTGATGCTGATTTCTCCTTCTTTTTTATCTTTGATGGATGATACGAAGAGGATGTAATCATCCTTGTAGACTCTCTTTTTGGGTTGACTAGAACACTATGGATAGTGTAAATTCACCTCGTCGATACTTCCTTTCTAGCCAATCTTTGAAGACATAACAATCTTGGGATGACTAATCATCGATGATAGGGATAATAATTTGGATTATTGACTTGATCGACTTCTTGAGCCTTTTAATTTTGGTAATTGTAGACCGACTTTGATTGCTTTGAAATAATTTAGCCCTGTCCTTCTAAAGGAATAATCTTTGTTCATCTTTTCCTTAAGAGATGGCCACATTCACTCATCATCTCTTGTTGCTTGTTTTGGATGCTCCCCATCACTTAGAAAAGTCTGAGGTTTGTCATTGCCTCCTAATACTAATTTTGGCTATGGATTAGAATAGACATGATTTTTACCTTATCATCATTATACATCAGCTATTTTTTTATCCACATTATATATTACCCGTTTTTTGCCATTTGAGCTATAGGAAGTGCATGAATTTCATTTCTTCTTGAGTCTAAAGGCTTTTTTTTTTTTGCTTTATCTGCATAGACTTTAGACTTAGGGCTATTCAGCTTTTCAAATTTAGCCACCTTATCGAACAAGTCTTGGAATATTGTAATTGATATCATACATAAAATGGTGTCATTTTATCATCCATATTGCCCATTAGCAATTGGATCGTATATTCTTCTTCCATTTATTGCTCACACTTCATACTTAGGTTACGCTAACGACTTATGAATTTTATCACTGACTCATCTTTTCTTTTTCAATAAAGGCAAGGAGAGTGATTATTATTTCTCAGTTGCGGTGAACCTCTTCACAAATATCATCTCTAATTCAGATTTTAACTGAATCATTCAACAATTCGCATACCATTAAAGCGGTGAGGTCAGCTACGACAATTGACAGAAAAAAAGTGCATTCCTCTTGTGTTACCACAAGTAGCCCTAAATTGGGCTAGATGTTGCTTTGGATTACGATTACCAAGCCCACCAAAAGTATTAAATTTTGACACTTAGTAACCTTTCGGGTATGGCACTTGATCATATTCATCTAGGTAAAGGCCGCCCTTACTCACCAGCTTTTCAGCCTCCTCTGAGGCTATGAATGGCTTTATATTTTCATTGATTATCATTTCTAGCGAGCGGTATTACCGTTCGGTGTGCTAGCCATATTTTGAATTATCGACTGAACAGGTGTTTGGTTAACTTCATTCCTCGCTTTAGGTGTAGCATGTACTGTAGGAGCTTGAGATACTAGAGCGACTGGTGGTATAGAAGTTATATTATTAGTTACCTGTTTATTAGTAGACAAGATAGGTGATACATTTGATATGATATTCTTCGACAACACCTCCATCATGATGTTCATTTGTACCATCATATCATTCATCTTGGTGCCAAGTTGTGCAATCTCTTTCTCTTTAACCTCCATTTGATGCTGCATTTCTCTTTGCTCTCTAGCTAGCTCCATGGAGTCAATAAGTACAGGCTTTTCCTCTTCCTCTATTTCTTGCGGTTGTTCTGCTCCCTTCTCATTTTCAAGGGAAGAACTTGACTATCCTTCTCCTTATGCATTTATGGAGATAGATGTTGATGGGACTGTTTGACGATGCTGAGTATAAAAGTGTGTACCAGGTTGATCATTTCTTAGTTTAACCATATAAATAGCTTCGACATCTATGATCTCTTTCTCATTCTAATCTTCTTCTTCTTCTTCTTCAATAGAGATTGGAGATCCATCTTCTATTTGCTTCTGTGAAGACTCTTCTTCATAAATGTCAAATTCAGGTTCAGGTTCCCTGAGTTCATGTTGCTGATGGTTGCGAAAGTTCATCTATATCTCATATATAGACAACTTCCACTTCCATAGTGACCTCTTCATTATTTTCTTCTTGCACACAAATTTTTTGATGACATTTCTAATGGATCTCTGGTTCAATGTATGAACAAACACTTCTATTAAAGGAATGATCAAAGTCAACCTTCTCTTATAGGGAATCGATGATGGAATCCCAGAGATTCTCCAGGTGTCGACCACCATGTCTTTCATCAGTGATATCCCTTCTTTTGGGTATCCACTTCTGATGAGTTATTTTTGGGGTGGATTTCTGAGTATATGTATCAGATATCACACCTCTTCCATTATTCAAAGTTTCATTACGGGGCCTTGGCCTCCATATCTGTTTACCCTTTCACTGGGACCTTTCAGTAGATTCTTGGACACGCGGTCCAAGTGTCACACTCCAATTCTCACCATGCAAAATGTAGGGCTCGATGGCTAGTTACCAGAAGAGATGACAACTTTCTTGGTGGAGCTTCAATATTTTCCATCACCACAGGCCTCTGAAATCTTCTTTTCATTAAGCCTCTATCTTTGGCTACTTTGAGAACTTTATGTATCATGACAGACAATATTTCAGGCTATCTCCTCTATGGTGGTGGAGCTTGACGTGGTTGGTTCCAGAAGACTACTTTACTTCACCAGTAGAGCTATTCTTCTTTACCCACTTTAGGTTGTCAAAGTTGTTGTGGGTAGGAATACTTGCTTAGCGGTGTGCTTGTTCTAGGTCATTTGAAGGGAATTTGACTATCGGCTCGGCATTCTTCTTCTTCTCGCCGTTAATTTGCTTCTTGATGAGAAAGCTTTGATCATGCTTTGTATAAAGGTTCAATCGGTGAGCGGTTGTACCACGAGGCATTAAAGACAATAGTTTATCCAGATTCTTTTATCAGGGGCTTATTGACCTAGCCTTTGAAAATTGAAGTTCTCTCGAGAACTCTTGACAATAGTTGGTTTGGCGTTGGTGTACATGGCTAGTATAAGCTTCAATAACTTGAGGCCTTCCAGCATGGCCTCAAACAAATGTATCACGGATGGGTACTTCAGGAGTTGTAGCTACGATAGCCGGGAAACTCAAGCTACCAAATTGAATTGTAGCACTGACATCTCCTGTGTTGATGACAACATTGGCTAGGCAGATGTTCGCACCACTCCCTAGCTGAATGATTAAAGGAGTGCTCTGTAGATCCATTCTACAAAAGTGAAAGATGGGGATTAGAAATTAGCAATTTTTATTTCACCCATACTTTCAAAATGCAGAGGCACTATAGGACAAAATAATAGTGTAATAAAGATATACTCTATAGAATGATTCATTATATATAGAGCCTCATATTGAAATTATTACACACTTAAATCACCAATTTTTTATTTTGAATTTTCAAAAAAATTTCATTCCTACTATAGCATATATATATATGACTAGCCAAAGATGGAAAGAGAATCCTATCCCTAGAGTCTCCAGAAATTTGTGGGCTCCAAAAATTTGCCCGACCTCTCGACAAATATGTGATTGAAGAGAGTGTGAGTTAAATGTGTCAGAGTAATTTTTAGAAGGTAGATGAGATAGTAGATAAGACACTACCTAGAGATTTCATCCTCATTTGGTGAGGACTTTAGATCAGGTTCCAAGTTTCCTATAGGTACAAGCCCTATAGTTAATTACCCCTCCCAATAAGTGAGAGAGAACTTTCAATTAAGGCTTGTCATTAGATTGCTAAATACATAGTGTATAGTAGCAACATATGGAGTTTTAGAATTTAAGATTATGAAATTCATCATCTCAGCTTAAACCGAATGGTTGGGGGAATGATGACGTGCGTGATCTAGATCCCATGGTTCTGTCATCCCCGGCTGTCACGATCCCTAGTCTACTTACTCAGAGGAGGTAGTCTACCCAACCTGACTGAAGGATCCTTATCAGCAACACATGGGTTACGTCATCCAAGCAATCCTTGTAGACCTGGGGTGGTGCTTGTCTAAGGACATAGTCTTAAGTATACCTTAGTTGATAGAGGATTATTTTCCCATCAAGTATACCATCATGATTCGCAACTCAAGGGCGAGCCATTGGGGAGCATATATGGGCTATGATCTGATCATAATATAATAGAGCCTGATTAGCCAAACCACCCGATCAGATGACTCTGTGCTTCATTGTGGAGCTCTGTAAACCATGAGGAGGAGCCATGTCCTTACTAGTAAGAGATTGATTGAGAGTGAATGTAATAGAACATTTTATTTGACATTGGCTCCTTTGTGAGCTAGAGTTTTCTTAATTTGTCACCCCCGATAAACTGTTATCGAAGGTGAATATATTGAGTTTGTTTTAAGCTTTTTTTAATGACAGAGTTTCATTTAAACAATTTTTTTAGATTGACACTTAATTTTATTTAAAAAATTGATTAATTTGAATATGTTTAAGAGAACTTTAGATCAACTCTATTTAGGCTGCTAATAGAGGATTAGATCTACTATCATCGACAAATCGGTTTCTAGATATTTCTGATTTAAAATAATAGATTTTTAGGTTTTGTTAACTGGACCCATCTAAGACTAGGGTAACCCCATCATCTTCGGACACTTGAATTTAAGCATTCAACATATCGAGGCACATCGGGTGTATAAGAATGCTAATTAACACCATATGTTCTTGTATAGTGTTTATCGGTGGTGATCATTTGAAAGTTTAGCTTTGAATAAGAATATATGCATTTTAGATATGTGTAATGAATTTATTTTCATTCAAGAATTTGCATGTATTTTTGAATATTTGACCTAAAGGGGTGACTACTACAAGATATGTGCTAGGGCATACTTCATGCAGTTGTATTCATACAAGTTTATATGTACGAAGTTCACCCAAAAGAAAGATTCAAGCCTTTCTAATTTTATCATTTAAGGACTTTTTACATTTTCTACAACAAGAGTTGTTAGACCCAATTTAAATTCATTTTTAACTTCATATCAAATTCCTTATTTATATGAAAATTATACTTAAAATTTATTACAAGTTTGTTATGAGTTTAGTATTAACTTCCTTAAGTTTCACTTGCATTTGTTTTGATAACAAACATGGAACAAGGTTGTTATGATATGGTGTACCTATGTTGTTAGTTTAATTATAAGTGGGTCTCATAAAGATGGCTTTCCTTTCCTATAAATAAGGTAGTGGGGGAGTTTTACTTTTCACATTATTTTCTTGATGAGAAAACCTCATAGCCTTTAAGGATTTTGAAGAAAGGAAGGGAACTTGCTTCCTTTTTAAGTAAGTAATTAACTTTAGTATTATATTTCCTCTTTTTTTGTTTTGTTTCCTTTAAGCATTCTTTATTTTAATGTTTATTTTCATGTTTATTATTTTTTTTTTTGATTTAAGTTTAAATGATTTCCATTTAAATTTGCTTAGTCTCAAATTTAATCCAAAATCAAACATAATTTTGGCGACCTCGGTCATCCTGCGTCGCATCGAAGTGTTTTGGTTTTCTTGTGCCCCTAATGTAGCAGTAGTGTCTTTGATATCACATCCGATTTCATCTTGTCATCTAATGAGCATTCTGAGGGCCTTTAAACTGAAAGAAGATATACAATGCAATATATTCATTCCCCTTTTATTTAAGTTTAGAAATTACACAAAATTTTGGCAGCATTTTTTCTAGGGGGAGCAACATCTAATGAATGTTGGCTTTTAGTACACTAATGAGCATAGAAATGGTGTCTCACGATAGTGATTTTATCTCATTTCTCATGAGCACAACAAGGCCTTCAAACCTGCAAAGAAATATAAGCATGTATATATCCACATTCACACATTGATACCACATGTTCTGACTCATTTTTCTGCACGCTGCAATGATCAGCAAAGAAATAAGGTTGGATATGCCGGAAACCAAGAGAAGAACCTGCCTCATGATGGTGTTCATCTCCGGTTGCGATGAAGTGATAATTGGAAGTGTAATGCAAGGAGGGCGATGCCAAAAATTGAAAGAAGAACCCGCCTCATGACGGTGTTCTTCTCCGATTGTGGCAAAAAAAAAATGGAAGTGTAATGCAAGGAGGGTGATGCCAAAAATTGAAAGAAGAACCCGCCTCATCAGAGTGTTCTTCTTCAATTGATAAGGAGGCAAAAAATTAGATGGGGCATTTGAGTGTTGAGAAAATGAGGAAAAAGAAAGAAAAAAAAGGAAGGAGTGAGAAATTATGATGGTTCTGAGAGGAGAGATGAAGTTTTATTTTAAATGGAAGAATATAGGAGGAAGAAAGAGGAAAGGTTGAAAGGAAAGGAGGAAGAGGAAAATCAGTTACTGATTAGGGGAGATTGAGAGGAGAAAGAATTGTCTGGGGAAGGAATGAAAGTTGATGGAAGAGAGGAAAGATTTACCATTCAAATGAAGGAGAATCATTAGGGTTGATGTGTGAACTTCGTGAAGGAGGAGAGAGATTGAGTCTGCGGCATTCCGTGAGGCTCAATCTCATGAAGAAGGTGAAGCCCTCGATTTCTTTACTGCGTGCATGAAGAGAGGTACTTGGGTCGCATGGAGAGGAGCGATTGGGTGAAGTGAATAGGGTAAGGTTGGCCGTGTGAGGAGCCGAGCAGGTGCAGGATAGGATTAGGTTTTAGATCTTTTAACTTGATTTTAAATTAATTAATCGACTTTAAATTGAAGGTTACTTGATGTTCCAAATACAACATAGTCTATTTTGCAATCGGAGGTCATTTGGTTGAAGTCGACGTCAAATTGAATCAATTTCAACTCAAAATATGCATCGCCGCTTTCTACCGCTCTACATTCATGCAAACTCATTCGAATTGAGTGTGAATAGTCTTTCTTGATAGATTTTGATGTTTTGAAGATAATGACATGATCAATTTCATAAATGGAGATCATTTAGTTTATTTCGGTGCCTCTTTACCTCGATATGTATGGAATAATATTGATGACTCGAGCGCTTGATCAGTAGATCATCAAGTTGTGCAATATTTATAACCTGACTTGTTTTGACATTCGGAACATGATGGCGAAGTTCGTTCATCATAGGTCATTTGAGTTGATTTTGGCGATGTCTAGTATATTTCAGCCTTGATTTGTGCACTGCCACTTTTGATTATTCGACATTTACATAGACTCATCTGATTTGAGTGTAGATAGTCTTATTTGATAGTTTATAATGTTGACATCATAGTAGTTTCCTGACTCTGATATGTGTGTTGACACATTAATAGCTCAATCGTTTGATAGGATGATCATTAGATTATGTAATATTTATATCTTGACCAATTTTGATGTTCTGAATGCGATGATGAAGTCCGTTCATCAATCAGAGGTTGATTCGACCATTTTTTGGTGACATCTAGTGCATTTTGAGCTCTAATTTGTGCCTTTGTCACTTCAAGTCTGTAGGTGCTTGACTTCGACTTATGACAAATACATGGTGGTCAACACTTCTTCTTCGTTCTTCCTCTTCCTTCTCATTTCTTTTCCTTCTTCTTCTTCCACTTCTTCCCTCCAAACTAAAAATTTCATCTTCCATTTCCTCTTTTTTTCACCAAACTGAAAATCTCTCCCCATTTCCTTCAATTTTCTTTGCTCGAAAATCACTTTCCATTTTCCTCCTTCTCTCATTCTTCTTGGCCAATAATCCCTTCCCACTTCCCTCACTTTCCCAAAATAAAAAATCCCAATTTTCCAAAACCAAAAATTCCCTCATTTTCCCCAATCAATTTCCAATTATTTTACCAAGAGAATAACACCATCATTAGGGTTCTTCTCTTGTTTCCATCTCCATTCGAACCTTTCTCTTTGTCTGTCGAGAGGAACACATCATTAGGGGTTCTTCTTCTAATTTTAATCTCCTCTCCCACTACCTTTCCAATTTCTCTTTGCAGGAGAGGAACATCGTTATTAGGTGGGTTCTTCTTTTGGTTTTCAGCATTACCCATTTTCATCCCCCTTTGACCTTTCCTCTTGTCGCAACCAAAGAGGAATATTGTCATTAGGCAGGTTCCTCTCTTGGTCTTCGGCATTTCTAACTCCGTCTCTTTGCCGATCATTGCAATGCGTAGAAGAAATAAGTCAGAACAAGTGTGATGTGGATATATATATATATATGATTGTGTTTCTTTGCAGGTTTAAAGCATCATCGTGCACATTAGGGCACAGCGAGATGAAAAATTGGTTACGGTGTCACAAGACACTCATTACGCTCATTAGGGTGTACCAAGTAAGCTAACATTTATTCGATGTCGCTCCCCCTAATCGAAATGCTGTTGAAATTTTAACAAAATTTTAGACATAGAATAAAATGAATATCTGATTGCCTTGCATTTGTCTTCTTTCGGTTTAAATACCTCATCACACTCATTAGAGTGTGATGTGATAAATAAGTTGTGATGTCGCAACACTTTCTCATTAGGGCATACCAAAGCCAAAACACTCTCGATCTGATCACGGATGATCAGGAGACTACCAAATTTTGATTGAAATTCATAACTTAAAACAAATTCAAACTAAAATAGTTTAAGCTTAGTTGAATAAGAAAATACAAGATAAATTTTAAAACGAACATCAAACCAAAAAAAAGAGGAAAAGCACTTTCAAAACTTATTTAAGCAAGTTGAAAGCCTTCCCGAAGTGCAAACTAAAATCCTTCCCCTTCTTTCTCAAGTACTCTAAACTTAAGCAAGTGCTCTCTCTTAGCCTTATTTAGAGGTATTTGAGAAAGTAATGAGGAACCAATTCTTATTTAAAATTAATTTCTTAATAAAGTGAGTTTTTCTTCTCTTGTAAATTTCTCAAAATTAAACAAGCTTTAAACTGCAATTCTTTATGGCTTAAATTGAAGTGGTAAAGTGAATTTTTTTCTTCTCTTGTAAACTTCTCAAAATTAAACAAACTTTGATTGAAATTAGGGAAAGCAAGCGTCGCTCATAAATACTTATAATGAGTTTGAAATTTGACTTTAAATAAACATAAAACTTGATGTGCAATTTAAAATAAGTCAAATAGGGTTTGATGGCTTTTATATGAAGAGGGTAATTCTTATAAGTGCAAGAATATTATTAAATACTCAAAAGAATAACTTGTTGGCTTGCTGATAGTCATGAATTATATATTTCAAGTCTACTTGAATGTGTATCTCAATATAAAACTAAATCATAAGAAATTTGTTGAGTGTTATGCTTTTATATATAATAAAAAGGGGGAAGTCAAATGAAATTTATGAGAGAGCTATGAAGAAGTGAAATAACATGTTGGAAAGCATAGTTAAAGCTCCTTAATGAATAATTGAATGATTCATACAAGAGCTATTAATAGTTTATTTCAAACTAATTGGAAGACAAATTCTTAAATATGAAAGAATTCGAACCTACTCACAAATGAATTTGAAAACTTAGAGAATTAAAAATTTAACAAGTAAACTAAGTGCGAGCAATATTTTAAATTACAATCTAAATCAATATGCCGATTTGCAACACTTTGTATAAGTGAACAAAAAAGGCGTTAATTAAGGTAATTCTTAATATACCGCATGGCACGACACTATGATTGTTCAAATTCAAGTGTCAAGAATGCTATCTGGTTGCTTCCGGTTTAGTCTTAGGGGGGTCGGGTTAACAAAACTTAAAAATCCATTATAATGATTTCAACTTAGTAAAATACCTGAGAGGCTATTTATGTCAAGTGACAGTAGATTTGATCCTCTATCAGGAGCTAAACAGAGTTAATAGGATCTAAAGTTCTCAAATATATTCAATTCAATCAATTAACTACCCTAATGATGACTGTGTTGAATGGTGATTTCAACTAAAGGGGATACTTCCATAAAAATGTGATTCTAATTTCAAATAAAATTAACTTAAATTGAGTGTCATTCTAAAAAACTATTTAAATAAAACTATCATTAAAAGGTTAAAGAAAAACTCAATTTATCCACCTTCTGTAATTATTTATGGGGTAAAATTAAGAAAACTCTAGCTCACCAATGTCAAATCAAGTGTTATGCTATGTTCACTCTCAATCAATCTCTTGCTAGTAAAGATGTGACCCGTGTCCTCTGACTGTGTGGCTTGACCAGTAAGCTCCACAAATGATGCAGTACACTTGATTTGGCAAACATCCTCATTGGTAGATGAGACTTGTGTTCTTTAGCACCACCCCAAGTCAATAGGATTTCTTAGGCATAACTCATGTGTTGCTGATAAGGATCTTTCGGTCAGGTTGGGTTGACTACCTCCTCTTACTAAGTAGACTAGAGACCACGATGGCGGGATGGTGAACCATGGGATCTAGATGGGCATGTCATCATTCCCCAACCATCGGTTTAAGCTAAATGATTAATTTCATAATCTAATTCTAAAAATCCATATGCTACTATACTACACATTTAGAGACCTAATGAAGCCTTAATCAAAGTTCTCTCTCACTTATTGAAGGAGGTAATTAACTATGCATGCTATAGAAAACCTAGAACCAGATCTAAAGTTCTCACCAAATGAGCATGAAATCTCTGGGTAGTGTCTTATCTACTATTCCATATACCTTCTGAAAATTGCACCAACACTTTAAATAAATCACATCTCTTCAATTCAATATTGTCGAGAGGTCGGTGCAAATTTTTGGAGCCCACAGATTTCTGGCGACTTCGCTAGGGATAGGATTCTCTTTCCATCATTGGCTAGTCATATACATGCTATAGTAGCAACATAACATTTGAAAATTCAAAACAAAAAAAATTGGTGATTTAAAGGTGTAATAAATTTAAATTACTAATGTATAATACTCTATGATGAATGAATTATTCTGTAGAGTATATTTTTATCACACTATTATTTTATTCTGTAGTACATCTATATTTTGAAAGTATGGGGTGAAATAATAATTACTAACTACTAATCCTCATCTTTTCACTTTTGGAATGGATCTCTGAGCACTCCTTTCACTTTCTAGCTAGGGCGTACTGTAAACATCTCCCTAGCCAACGCCATCATCAACACATGAGATGTTGGGGCTACCATTCAATTTGGTAGCTTGAATTTCTAGCTATCGTAGCTATAACTCAGTACCCATGGTACACTCATCGAGGCCATCTTTGGAAGGCCTCGATTCAAGCTCCCTAAACATGTTATTAATCAATTGACATCCAACCGGCATTGAGTTCTCCGATAGAGAACTTTAGTTTTAAAAGCTTGGTCAATCTAAAGCCCCCATGACAAAAGAACCATCAATGGGCAAACTGTGTCTTTAATGCCTGGTACAACTCCTCCATCGATTGAACCTTTTGTACCCAGAAAGCATGATCATGAAGCTTCCTCATCAGAAAGAAAATTAAACAGAAGGCAGAGAAGAATGAGAAATGTTGAGCTGAGGGCTCAGCAGATCCCTTTTGAATAACCTAGTGAACAAGTGATAATGTTACCAAAAGTGAGTATTCCTACCCATAATAACTTTGACAACCTAAAGTGGGCAAAAGGGAATAGCTCTGCTGGTGAAGTAAAGCAATCTTTCTGGAACCAACCATGTCAAGCTCCACCACTATAGAGGAGACAACTTGAAACATTATCAGCAAGAATACATAAAGTTCTCAAAGTTGTCAAGGATAGAGGCTTAATGAAAAAAAAAGATTTTAGAGGCCTGTGGCGATTGAGAATACTAAAGCTCCACCAAGGAGGTTGTCATCTCTTCTAGTAACACCATCAAACCAAGTATGCTTCAAGCAGGAGCATCGTGACCCTCGGACGTGTCCAAGAATCTTGCAAAAGTCCCGGATAAGTTGATATGGAGGCCAAGGTCATGATGAAATCTGAAGAATGGAAGAGGTGTAACATCTGATACATATACTAAAAAATTTGCCTCAAAAATAACTCATCAGAAGTGGATACCAAAAAGAAGGGATATCATTGATGAAAGATATGATGGTTGACACCTTAGGGAATCCCTTAGGGGATCCCATCATAAATCAGATTCACCCTCACAAGAGAAGGTTGACTTTGTTCATAGTCCTTTAATAGAAGAAGTGTTCGTTCTGCGCATTGAGCGAGATCCACGGAAATGTCGATAAAAAATTAATGTGCAAAAAGAAGGTAATGAAGAAGATACTATGGAAGTAGAAGTCATCTATATGGTCAAGGATATAGAAGAACTTTTCGGCCATCATGACATGGATCCATAAAAACGAATTTGATGCTTATGAAGAAGAGTCTTCATAGAAGCAAGTAGAATATGGATCTTCAATCTCTTTGCTAAAGATGAAGAAGAAGAAGGTCAAAATGAGAAAGAGATCAGTGTTGAAGCTATTTATATGGTTGAACTAGGAAATGATCGACTAGTACACTTTTATACTCAACATCATCGTTCACTAGTAATACCCTCAAATGCAAGAGAAGGACAAGCTCTTCCCAGATGGAGTAGAACAATAAGAAATAGAGGAAGAAGAAAGAGCATGTACTTATTGAAGCATAGCTAGAGAGCAAAGAGAAATGCATCATCAAATGGAAGTCAAAGATAAAGAAATTGCGACTTCATACCAAGATGAATGACATGATGGTACAAATGAATATCATGATGAATATATTACAAGAATATCACATCATGTACTTTTGTCTTGTGCAGAATCACAGATAATAATACAACTTCTATACCACCATTCACTCTAGTACCTAAGTTCTACGATGATACGCTAAAGCTAAGATTGAAGTTAACCAATTACCTCTTCAATCGATAATTCAAAAATACTAGCACACCAAAATGGTAATAATCAACTAGAAATGATAATCAATGAAAAGATAAAGGCGGTCCGCCTCAGAGTGAAAATTTGAGTGAGGGTCCCTTACGAATATGATCAAGTGTCATACAGAAAGGTTACTCAGTACAAAATTTAATACTTTCAACGGGCTTGGTAATCCGAAGCAACATCTAGCCCAATTTAAGGCTACTTGTGGTAACACAAGGGAATGATGTCTTTTCTTCGTCATTCATCGAGCGACTTTAGCTACTTTTAGTGGTATACATTGTCAAATGATTAGTTAAAACTTTTGTTGAATTAGAGATGATATTCATGAAGAGGTTCCATGCAATTGAGAAAATCATAATCGCTAACTTGCCTTGTTAAAAGGAGAAAAGATGAGTCGGTGATAAAATTCATAAGTTCATTGGCATAACTAAGTATGAAGTGTGAGTAACAATTGGAAGAAGAACATGTGATCCAATTGCTAATGGGCAATATGGATGATAAAATGGCACCATTTCTATGATATGATTGCAACATTCAAGACTTGCTCGATAGGGTGGCTAAATTTGAAAAGCTGAATCGCCTTAAGTTTGAAATTTATGCAGATAAAGCAAAGAGGAACAAACCTTTAGACTCAAGAAAGAATGAAACTCATGCCGCTTTCTATAGCTCAAATGTCAAAAGTGGGTGATATATAATGTGGATAAAGAAAAATAACCAATGTACAATGATGATAAGGAGAAAGCTCTATTTTAATCCATAGCTAAAATTTGTATTGGGCGGTAATGATAAACCTCAAACTTTTCCAAGTGGTGGGGAGCATCCAAAATAAACAACAAGAGATGATGAGCGGATATGACCATCTCTTAAGGAAAAGATGAACAAAGATTATTCCTTTAGAAGGGACAGTGTGGCTAAATTATTTTGACGGTCAAAGTGGTCTAGATTAAATTAAAAGGCAAGAAGATCAAGTCAACAATCCAAATTACTATCCCTATCATCGGATGATCAATCATCTATCAAGATTATTATGTCTTCAAAGATTGGCTAGAAAGGAAAGTATCGATGCGTGAATTTACACTATCCAAAGTGTTCTAGTCAACCCAAAAGAGAATCTACAAGGATGATTATGTCCTCTTCATCATCCATCATAAATAAAAGAAGGAGAAATTAGTTAGAATGGGAAACATAGTCTCCAAAAGACCATGAAAATGCTAAGTAGCTAAAGACATCCCTAGTGTTAAGTGGAAATCACCACTTGAACCTATATTGGACTTAAGAGAGATGCCTAAACCAAATATTTGGGCTTCTCAATGGCATTGATAAGGCTACTTCATCCGCGATGAGCGCCTATTAAATGTAGCCTCATAAGTCAAAAGAAGATCAAGAAGAGAACTACAACTCAAAAGATTTTAACAATTTAGAGGAGTATCCACCCAACAACTTTGCTTGGACTGCCTAAACTTCGCATTGTTGAATTGGATGAAGAAAATAATGGTGAATCTTGTCCAGTAGAGACATGTTGAATCATCTATGTGATATTAGATGTTCTTTAGTATCAGTTACTCTAAAATGATAATGTTAGTCAGATAGACTAGACCAACCCATCAAAATTCATATCAAGAAAGCAAGAAGAGCCTGACGAGTTAACATCTAAATTTTGTTTAATGACTCAACAAAAAATAACAATTCAGATGAAGATTTATGTTTTTTCATCGGGAAAGAGTTAGACTCATCGATATCATCACATATAAAATATATGAAGTTGAAAAATGAGTCTAGCCCTTTTGGTCAATCCTCTAGAATAAGAAGGAAATTTGAAAAAACTTCCTCTTCAGAAGAATCTGAGTAAGACAAAGTGATTCAAGTTCAGTTGAGAAGTGGTAAAGTCTTACCGCCTTCATTAAAGAGGGGAAATGTAAATAAATACAATGGTGAACAAATTGAAGTCAACAAAGATATCTTTCCCAAAAATCCTAGAATAAAGCCTAAATCAAGCGAAAAGTAAGATTATAATATTCTATCACATTTGAGAAAGATCCTTGCATAATTGAGTGTGTACGAGGCTCTCTTGATATCAAAAGACCTCTAAGATACTTTAATACAGGCTCTCAGAGGTCCAAAAAGTTGTGAAACTTACTTTGCTAAAAAAATGCATGACTAAAGCATTGCAAACTCAAGATCTCTCAGTAATCACATTTTTTGAATAAGATCTTGACAAAATGACCCCTATATGTTACTGCAAAGAGTTATGGCATCTCGATTAGCCGAATATTAATTGATTCTGTTTCTTCTATCAATCTTATGACTCTAAATGTATTAAGATGATTATCACTTAATATCCAACATCTTGGGAGAGATAAGTTGATGGTTCATGGTTTCAATGAAAAAGGGCAGAAAACCTTGGGTTCTTTTATTCTCCTGCTCAAGTTTTAAGATTTATATACAGAAGCCAAATTTCATGTCATCCAAATTACTAGTGGATAATACTTTAAACTATGATATGTTCTCATTCATGGACGGATCATCAGGATATAATCAAATCAAGATGGCACCTGAGGATGAACAACATATATCCTTCAGAACACCTATTGGCATCTATTGCTACACGGTCATGCCCCTTGGCTTGAAAAATGCTGGAGCTACATACCAAAGAGCCATGACACATATTTTTGATGAGTAGATTCACCAGAAGGTGGAATATTATGTTAACGATTTGGTGGTGAAGAGCTTAAATCGTGAAGATCACTTTGAAGACTTGAGAATTGCATTGGAGAGAATCAGAAAATATGATCTCACAATGTATCCTCTAAAAAATTCCTTGGGTATATTATACGTAATAGAGGTATCGAAATTGATCTTGCTAAAATCAAGGCAATTGTGGAAATTCCTCCACCGAAGATTTTATGGCAGCTCCGTTCTTTACAAGGATAACTTACATTCATCCATTGATTTATATCAAACCTATCAGTAGGCTATTAATCATTTGCAAGGTTGATGAAGAAGGATGCTCCATTTAAATAGGACAAGGACTGCCAAGAAGCATTCAATAGCATTAAAAGCTACCTATTAATCCACCAATCCTTATAATGTCTACTCCTGGGAAGCCCCTCATTCTATACACAGCTGCATTAGAAGAGTCCCTTGGAGCATTATTGGCACAACATAATGAAGAAAGTAAAGAAAATGCTCTTTATTATATTAGTTAAAGATTGATAGGAGCAGAATGAGATACTCTCCACTGGAGAAGCACTATTTTGCATTGATCTTTGCAGTCCAAAAACTTCATCACCATATGTTATCTCATGAGATTACCCTTATCTCAAAGATCAAATCGCTGAAGTACTTGATGACAAGACTAGAGTTGATATGTCGCTTGGCAAGATGGGCAGTACTACTCTTACAATTCGATATCACATACGTTCCGTAGAAAGCAGTAATGGGACAAGTCTTAGTAGATTTTTTTGCTGCACATCCCATTTCGACGGACTCTTCTCTTAATGATGATTTGCCCGATGAGCAAATTATGCTCATTCATGGAAGAGAAAAATTACAAATTTAGGAAATGTCCTTTGATGGAGCCTCATCGATCAAGCAAGTCAAACCTCTAAATTTTTCAAGGGCAAGAGCAAGAATCGGCATCGTCTTCATAACACCAGAAGGAGGAATAATGAGATGATCATATGGATTGACCGAGCCAAGAATTAATAATGAAGATGAGTATGAAGTATTAGTGGTAGGTCTTGAAGAAGCTATTTTCATAGGCATTCTAAACTTGTATATTTTTGTTGATTCTCAGCTTATTATAAATCAAGTACTTTGCATCTATAGAATCAACAAGCTTGAGTTAGCTTTCTATCACAAGCGAGTTCTTGATCTTTAAAGAAAAATACCAAATATCAACTCGAGTCTCGATCCAAGAAGAATAAAGTTGATGCAGAAAAATTAGCTAAGGAGATGGCAAGTATGAATGGTGTTTATGTCATGATCAGGATATTTACTTGATGAGTTCTAGAGCCAGCAAAGTATCAATCCCCTCACGTAGAGGGGTTATCAAATTTAACCCAGCAGGATGTGACTCTGTTTGCTCCTCATACTCCTCAAAATCAACAAGAAGTTGTACCAAGAAGACCTAAGCCTGATATTGCCTCAGAAAAGTAGTGTGAAGCCTTTATTATAGAAGAGCCACATGAATGGAGGAAACCCTTCATTGACTACTTTAAAGAATGCAAATTACCAAATAATAAATTACTGGTAGCTCAATCGAGAAGAGAATGTTGCGCTATGCTTTCATCAATAATACTTTATATCATAGATCCTTTGAACAAATGTGGCTACGATGCCTAAATGCAGATGAAGCTACCAAAGTGATGATTGAGGTTCATGAAGGACTTTGGTGCACATCGCCAGTCCCAAGATGGTAGTAAAGATCGATGGGCTATTATTGACCATCTATGGTGAGAGAATGTATCAATCATGCTAAGAGGTGCCATGAATGTCAAGTACATGAAAATATAACCCATCAACCTCCAAATCCACTACACCCAATGATAGCATCTTGACCATTCGAATACTGGGGTATATATGTAATCAAACCAATTGATCCACTGTCGTTAGCTGGATACCACTTCATCCTAATAGCGACTGATTATTTCTCTAAGTGGGCTGAAGCTACCCCATTTAAAGAAGTCACTATTGATCGAGTGAGCACCTTCTTCACGCATAATGTGGTCTATAGATTTGGATTATTGCACCAAATAATTTTGATAATTGCACAGCTTTTAAAAGTACAAAGATTTATAGATTCATCGATCAACACAAAATTGATTGGTGATACTCTTCAATATACCATCCAACAGCAAATGGTTTGGTGGATGCCTTCAACAAGACATTAGTCAAGCAACTTAAGAAGATTCTTACTAAAAATAAGAGAGAATGACATACCAAGCTAATAGAGGCATTATGGGTGTACCGAACCACCTACAAGATGCCGACTAAAGCCACTCCTTATTCATTGGTATTTGGACTGAAGCAGTTCTTCCTCTTAAAGTTGAGTTGCCTTCACTTTGAGTAGCCATCCAGTATAATCTAACTGAAGATCAAAATGCTCATCTGAGAATGGAGAAAATTGACGTGCTTGATGAAGTTAGATTGCAAGCTCATCAAAATCTAGAAGTTTATCAAGCAAAGATGTCCAGGGCTTTTGACCATACGCCTCAACATTCCAAAAGGAGAATTTATCCAAGTCGAGAAGTCCACTTATTCCTAACTAAAAATTTGTTGGCAAATTTGAGCCTCATTGTGAGGGCCCTTGTCATTAAGAAAGTGTACTAAGGAGGGGCATACCAACTTAACTAAAGGGTGAAAGACTAATGCCACAAATTAATAATATACTTGAAAAAGTATTATACATGATGAATACATTCTGAGGTACAATAGAAATCTCCAAAGACATATTTTAGTATATTTATTTAAGTCAACATCGTGCTTCATGCCGAGATCCTTAAATAAATATATTCACTCCAAATGAAAAAACTTTTCTGTGAAAACTTTCCTGTTACACAGGGGACATTTTAGATTTCTATGCATTGATGAAATCAATGTTGCATGTTAAATCCCTCCTAAGAGCATATTAATTCAAATATTGATGTATTTGCATATTTTCAACATGAAAGTTCTCCTAAATGTGCTTTAGAATTCACCCTGCAAGATAGGGACATTTTAGTTTATGTTAAGCTTATTTGAGTTGATGTCATGTTATAAGATGAGATCCTCAAATATATTCTCGATCGGTTAACATCAAGCTTTATGCAAAACTCGAATATACCCATAATCATTACTAAGTTGTAGGATCTTACAGGAACAAAAAGAATATATTTCTATGCATGAAAAGATAGCCATAAATGTCAAGAAAAATTTTCTCCCAGATTCATCAAATGTTCGAGATCAAGTCAAAAGAACTCCCAATTTTGGAAGCTTCAATCAACTAAGTTGAAAGAAACATCAACCTCAACATCCTAAAGTCTAGGACGTTGATGGGTTTTAAAGGTCAAACTCGACAAACCCATAAATGAATGAGTTGACACTCTCCTCACTCAACAAGTCGCAAGAAAATGCCAGTGAAAGAGCTCGCTCATCACCGATGATGATAAAATCACTAACCCACTACAGCTTAAGTCAAAGACTCAAGTAGGTTCTAAAGGTCTAACTCAACAAGCCCAAATGTGGCCAAGTTATTGATGTTCTCCTCACTCAACAAGCTGTGAGAAAAGGCCGCAGTGAACGAGCCCCTGCTCGTCCGTCCAATGATGATAGATGTTCTATCTCAAACCAGATCCAACTTAGTGATTACAAGAAACCAGGATCTAAGAGATATTTCTACTTGATTGATAGATCAAGATGATCTAAGGAAACCCTCAATGTGGTCGCCTTAAATCAATATATATATTGCCCATAAGGTGATATTTCAATGTATTCTCAAATGATCTCATAAAGCTCAAAGCATATATCAAAGCCAATCTCCTCATCAAGTCCATCAAAGCAGAAAGCATAGGACTGAGGAACCAATTCTATAGTTCATAACAAGCCAATAGCTGAACTAAAGGAATTTCATAGTTATTCAGTCTATTAAAGCATACATTGCTAGACTGATAACTCAACATAGACCTAGTATAAGCGGGAAGGTCATCATCTCAGTTCTTCAAGAATCCATCAAAATAGCAAGCACAGGATTCATGGTGTACATACACTTCCTGACAAGTCAATATGGAAAAATCAGGTCAGTCCTCCGATCCACTAATGAACTTTACTGTCACATCTAGAATGTCAAAATTGATCAGAATATAAACACTACATAATTTAATGATTAACCAATTAGGTGATCGAGCTATTAATGTGCTGATGCGTATATCAGAGTAGGGAAGCTATGATGATATCTGAACGACCTTCATTCATAAAATTGATCATATCATTAGCTTCAAAATATCAAAAACTATCAAATGAGACTGTCCACGCTTAATTCAGAAGAGTCTGTGCAAAAATTGAATGATTGGAAGTGATGGCGCATAAATTGAGATTGAAATACACTAGACGTTGCTAAAATTAAACCAAATGACCTCCAATCAATGAACAAACTTCACAATCACATTTAGAATGTTAAAATTAGTCAAAATATAAATATTGCATAACTTGATGATCAAGTGATCGAGTCATCAACACGCCTGCATGCATATTGAGGTTAGGAGGCACCGACGCAAATCAAATGACCTCCGTTCATGAAATTGAATGCGTCATTAGCTTTTGAAACATCAAAATCTATCAAGTAAGACTGTTCTCACTCAATTTGGATGAGTTTGCACAAAAATTGAGTGATCGAAAGAGGCGACTTGCATTTTGAGCTGAAATGGACTCAATTTGATGCAGACTTGAACCAAACGACATCTATTAAAACATTGAGCCATATATATATATATATAATATATAAGATATATATATATATATATATATATATATATATATATATATTGTCCATGTGATTTTATGAGCATAAAGTTCACATTAAAGTCGATTAATCGAGTTAAAAAAATCAATTTAAAAATAAAACCTAACCTAAATCACCCTATTCCTATTCCCCTAACCCGGTCAGCTCAACACTCTTCACGCTCAAATGACTTGTCCGTCTCCCTATGCGTGCACGAGAACCCAAAATCTCCACGCTCGGAGCTCCCTCTTCCACGCAACTGAATGTGCACGAGCTTGACCCCTCCTTCATGCGCACAATTGTTTCCTAAGAATCCTTTCCTTGATCCAAAATTTCAATCACAGAGTTTTTTCTCCTAAATCATATTTTGCCTCTCGATTTCCCCTATCTTGAACAGGTAACTCCACTCTTCCTTTCTTTCTTTCTTCCTCTTCCTCTTTTCATTCTTCTTCTACTTCTTCCCTCCAAACTATAATTTCATCTTCCATTTCCTCTTTGCCATTAAACCAAAATCCTCCCCATTTCCTTCACTTTCAAAAAATCACTTTCCATTTTTCCTCTTCCCATTCTTCTACAGAATCCTTCCCACTTACCTCACTTTCCCAAAATTGAAAACTTCATTTTCACCCAATCTGAATTTCCAATTATGTTTTATCGCAATTGGAGAATAGCACCATCATTAGGTGGGTTCTTCTGTTGGTTTCTGATATCTCCCTTTCTGACCTTTCTCTTTACCACAATCAAAGAGGAACATCATCATTAGGCGAGTTCTTTTTTTGGTTTCCGGCATTACCCATTTTCGTCCCCTTTCGACCTTTCCTCTTACCGCAACCAAAGAAGAACATCATCATTAGGCGGGTTCCTCTTTTCTATATATATATATATATATATATATATATATATACATATATATACATATATACATACATATATATACATATATACATACATATATATACATATATATATATATATATATATATATATATATATATATATGCTTGTGTTTCTTTGCAGGTTTGAAGGCCTCATCATGCTCATTAGGGCATGAGATTACAAGTGATTATGCCACTATGCTCGTTGTACCTAGTAAGCCAACATCTGTTAGATGTCTCTCCCCTAGCCAAAATGCTACCAAAATTTTAACAAAATTTTAGACTTAGAAAAAAAATGAAATGAATACATAGATTTCCTTGCATTTGTCTTCTTTCAGGTTTAAATGCCTCATCATGCTCATTAGGGGATGAGATAAATCAACTAAGCAAGATAGCACTCCACGCTCATTGGAGACATACGAGAAAGCCTCCGATGCAGCCTACATAGGGATGATGCCAAGAGGCAGTCAAAATTTTGACTGAAATTTAGAACTTAAACAAATTCAAACTAAAATCAGCTAAGCTTAAATTAAATAAGAAAAAACACGATAAATGTTAAAACGAACATCAAACCAAAAAAAAAAAGCAGAAAAGCACTTACAAAACTTATTTTAGCAAGTTGAAAGCCTTCCCGAAGTGTGAACTAAAATCCTTCCCCCTCTTTCTCAAGTACTCTAAACTCAAGCAAGTGCTCTCTATTAGCCTTATTTAGAGGGATTTGAGGAAGTAATGATTAACCCATTCTTATTTAAAATTAACTTCTTAATAAGGTGAGTTTTTCTTCTCTTGTAAATTCCTCAAAATTAAACAAGATTTAATTGGAACTTGGGAAGGCTAATATTAAACTCACAAGCTTTAAATTACAATTCTCTATGGCTTAAATTGAAATGATAAAGTGAGTTTTTTTATTCTATTGTAAACTTCTCAAAATTAAAAATCCTTTGATTGAAATTAGCAGAAGCAAATGCCAAGCTCATTAAGACTTATAATGAGTTTGATGTTTGACTTTAAATAAACATAAAACTTGATGTGGAATTTAAAATAAAGTCAAATCAGGTTTGATCGCTTTTATATGAAGACTGGATAATTCTCATAAGTGCAAGAGTATTATTTGATATCTTATTCAAAAGCATAACTTGTTGGCATGCGGATAGTCATGAATGCTATATTTCAAGTTTACTTGAAGTTGTATCTCAATACAAAACTAAATCATAAGAAATTTGTTGAGTGTTATGCTTATATATATAATAAAAAGGGGGAAGTCAAATGAAATTTATAAGAGAGCTATGAAGAAGTGAAATAACATGTTGGCAAGCATAGTTAAAGCTCCTTAATGAATAATTGAAAGATTCATACAAAAGCTATTAATAGTTTGTTTCAAACTAATTGGAAGACAAATTCTTAAATATGAAAGAATTCAAACCTGCTCATAAATGAATTTGAAAACTTGGGGAATTGAAAAATTCAACAAGTAAACTAAATGCGAGCAATATTTTGAATTACAATCAACCATCAATTCACAATTTTATAAACATATTGCATTAATTTAGTAATTCTTAAATACACCCATATACGACATATGTTGAATGTTTAAATTCAAGTGTCTGAGAATGGTGTGCGAGTTGCTTTCCGATTTAGTCTTAGGACTGGGTCCGGGTTAATAAAACCTAAAAATCCATTATAATGATTTCAAGTTAGTAAAAAAAATAAGAGGCTAATTCTATCATGTGATAGTAGATCTGATCCTCTACGAGGAGCTAAACAGAGTTGACAGGATCTAAAGTTCTCAAATATATTCAAGTCAATCAATCAACTATCCCGATGATGGCTATGTTGAATGGTGATTTCAACCGGAGGGGATACTTCCATCAAAATTCCATTCTAATTTCAATTCAACTTGAGTGTCAATCTAAAAAAATTATTTAAATGAAACTCTATCATTAAAATCTTAAAGAAAACTCAATCTATCCACCGGAAATTATTTATCGGGGGACAAATTAAGAAAACTCTAGCTCACAAAGGAGCCAGTGTCAAATTAAGTGTTATGTTATATTCACTCTCAATCAATCTCTTGCCAGTGAGGATGTGGCTCGTGTCCTCTGACTGTTTGGCCAATAGGTTCTACAGATGATGTAGTTATAAGTAGAGTCCTCTAATCGAGTGGTTTGGCCAGTCAGGCTCCATTATATTATGATCACGACTGTAGCCTGTATGCTCCCTAATGGCTCTGCCCTTTGAGTTTTGAATCATAGGGTATACTTGATATGGACAACAACCCTCTATCAGCTAAGCTAGACTTAAGCCTGTCTCCTTAGACAAATACCAACCCAGGTCTACAAGGATTTGTTGGATGACGTAACTCATGTGTTGCTGATAAAGATCCTTCAGTCAAGTTGGGTCGACTACCTCCTCTGACTAAGTAGATTAGGGACCATGATAACTCAGCATCATGGAACCATGAGATCTAGATCGAGCATGTCATCATTCCCCCAACCATCCAGTTTAAGCTAAAATGATGAATTTCATAATCTAGATTCTGAAACTCCACATGCTGCTACTATACACTACAAATTTAATGACCTAATGACTAGCCTTAATCGAAAGTTCTCTCTCACTTATTGAGAGGGGTAATTAACTATAGGGGCTTACGCCTATAGGAAACCTAGAATCATATCTAAAGTTCTCACCAAATGAGGATGAAATCTATCAGTAGTGTCTTATCTACTATTCCACCTGCCATCTAAAAATTACACCGATAATTTAAATAAATCACACTGTATTCAATGCAATATTAGCAAGAGGTCAGTGGAAAATTTTCAAAGCCCATAATATAAGAGTTATTAAACCCAATTTGGATTCATTTTTAACTCCACATTAATTCCATGTTTATTTGAAAACTTGACTTTAAATTTATTTTAAGTCTCTTGTGAGTTTAGTATTAGTGTCCCCAAGTTTCAAGTAAAGCTTGTTTAATTTTAAGGAATTTGAGAGAAATAGAACTCACTTTACCATGGAATTTACATTTGTTTTTTGCATCAATTAAGCCATAGAGAATTGCATTTGCAGGGAAAAATATTGTCATATACAACTTTCGTTGATGACAATTATCCATCAAAACCCCATCGTCACATTTAATTATTAAATTTAAAATGATGGTCCCATATTAATTTTTTTCTATCCTATAAATAAGGCTAAGTCTTGCCTTTCATGTTATTTGCTTGAAAACATTTCATAGTCTTTAAGGATTTTGAGGCAAGGAATAGAATTTGCTTGCATTCAAAGTAAGTGTTTTCTTTTTTTAAAGTTTCCCTTTAAGTACTCTCTGTTTATGTCTCTTTGATACAATATTTATTTTCATATTTATCATGTATTTTTATTTAATTTAAGTTTAGATGAATTTCATTTAAATTTCTTTAAGTCCTGAATTTTAGTCCAAATTTTGGTAGCATTTCGGCATAGGGGTGCCACATCTAATAATTTTTTTTAGGCCTACCCGTCACACCCTGATGAGCATGACGGCCAGTATTTTGAAACACCTCAGCTGATTTTCATCTCGTCATGCCCTGATGAGCATGACGTGATCTTCAAACCGTTTCATAGATGTATTAGCGAGACATCCATAAAAATTAAATGCAGTAGCTTTTTCTATAACATGAAGACCTTTTTCCTATTCATTAAAAATTATAATATTGAAGGATTTCTAGTTTGGTGGAGGATTAGCATCCTTGTACTTATTATGGATAGCGGATAAAGAAAATTTCACCTCCAAAATTTTTTTCACATTTTCAGCTCCAAATAGATTTCTCCTTTTTTTTTACTTCCATCTCATATGATTCTTCAATCACCATTCTGTCATCACCATTGATGGACTGAGTTGAAGATAGTTCAGTTGACCATTTCCTCAAAAAGTCCTGAACAGAGCCCTTCATAGAAGAGAAACCCTTAATGTCCTCCGGTGCGCATAATGGGTGCGACTTGGTTGGATAGCAAGTCAGATGATGTCATTTCACCATGTCAAATCCTCTAGGATCTTTGTTGGATAAGCCTAGCCTAAGAGAACCAAAAGTTATGTTCTTAATATAAAATTTTGTAGGATGATCGTCTTGATCTCATGAACTCCTCTTCTCTTTCACACGCTGGCGTTATCGTCGAAGCTTTCTACAATGAGCTCCCATTGTCGCTTCCTCACTAGTTGAAGTTTACGGTAATTTGGGTAGGTGTGGAAGGGGAAGAAAGAGGGCCAATGGGAGAAAGAGAGCGAAAGAAAAGGAGATGTCTATTTGTTGTTGTTCCCCTTGTGATACCTGCTATTCGATCAAAAATGGGGAGAACAAAATCCTTGCGGCTTGAGGGAATCGAACGACAGTAGAGAGATTTCAGCTTGAAGAAGAAAAATGGGGTCCAGAACTTGCGCTGATGCCGATCAATGAGAGAAAGAGAGGGAATGGGTAGAAATTGTGCGTGTGTGGGATCCAAAAGTTTACCACCGACCTTTCATATTGAAGAGAGTATGATTTAATGTTGGTGATATTTTCAGAAGGCAGATGGAATAGTATATAAGACACTACCCAGAGATTTTGCCCTCATTTTGCGAGGACATTAGATCTGGTTCCAGGTTTCCTATAAGCGCAAGAACCTATAGCTAATTACCCCTGTCAATGCTCAGAGAGAACTTTTGATTAAGGTTAGTTGTTAGATCACTGAATGCATAGCATATAGTAGCAACATGTGAAGTTTAAAATTTATGATTATGAAATTCATCATTTTATCTTAAAGTGGATTGGAACAATGATGTGTCTGATCTAGATCCCATGATTTCATCTCACCGCCAGCCCCTACTTAGTCAGAGGAGATAGTCAACCCAACCTGACCGAAGGATCCTTATCGGCAACACATAGGTTACGTTGTCCAAGAAATTCTTATAGGCCTGGGGTGGTGTTTTTCTAAGGAGACAGGCTTGAGTCTACCTTAGTTCACAGAGGGCTTTTTTTCCCTATCAGGTGTACCCTATGATTCACAACTCAAAGGGCAAAGCCAGCATGCTCAGAATGATCGTAATATAATGGTTCCATTTGGCCACCGATGAGGACTCGGTCAGAATCGCATTATATGTGGAGCCTACTGGCCAAGCCACACAGTCAGAGGATATGGATGACGTCCTTACTAGAGTGAGATTGATTGAGAGTGAATAAAGTAGAACACTTGATTTAACATTGGCTCTTTTGTGTGCTAGAGTTTTCTTAATTTATCACCTTCAACAAACTGTTACGGAAGGTGGATTGAATGGAGTTTACTTTAAGCATTTAAAGATTAAATTTCATTTAAGCCGTTAACACTTAGTAATTTATCTGATTTTTATATTTGTATTGACACTTGATTTTGATTAATTTAATTTGAGCTTGCAAGCACATTTTGATGGCAAGTATCCCCTTCTGTTGAAATCTTCATTCAACACAGCCATCATCGGGGTGATTTATTATTTTATATCCTGTTGACTCTATTAAATTAATAATAAAGGATCAGATCTACTATTATATGATAGAATCAGCTTCGCATATATTTTAATAAGCTAAAATTTTTATAATGATTAGATTTTTAAGTTTTGTTAACCTGGACCCAATCTTAAGACCAAACTAAAACCAGCAAAGATCCTCAAACACTAAGTTTAAGCATTCAGCGTAGTGTCAGGGCCCATGCAAGTATATTTAAGAATGTTTGCATAATTTTTAGGCATTGAATTTGAGTTTTAATCCTACTTCATAATATGTACAACAGTTTAACTAATGCTTTAATTAATGTCTTTTGTTCGCTTGTACGATGTGTTACGAATCCGGTGGCATAGAATGCATTTTAAATTGTTCTAATAGCTTGTTAAATCCCTAGGAAATAATATTTAATTGATTTATTTTATTCAGAGTTATTTAGTCTTTGGACCTTCAATAGACTCTCATTAATATCTGTTGACAATCTTCAAACTCATTAGTATCTATGTTCAATTTTTCTTTAATCCAATTTGAGTATTTAATAAGATGAATAATATGTTTCAAATATTTTCCAAGAATTCCTTTATTATGCTTATTAGCATTCCTTCAATTTCATTAGGAATCTCCTATGAATCCTCTAATTTTCTTTAATTTACTTGGAATGAATTATATTTGAAGACTATATCTTAATTCCAAAGGGATCTCTTGTGCTTTGACTGGATATTAATCATCTTTCACATCAATTGAAATAAGGTATTGATGTGCTTTTATGTTTATCACCAAAATATCCAACTCATTTCAATTATTTCATGATTGAATATCAATATATTTCTAGATATTGCATGTTTAATCTTAAAAATGATTGAAATTTTCTTTTGATTATCTCAATGTGAAATCCAAGATAATTCAAATATTGAGTGAGAGATGTTTATTCATTTGAGAGCAGTTGATTAATTCTTGATTTCAGTTAGATTTTTATTTTGGTAATTTTATTTACTTCAAAATTTAGCAAACTCAAATTAAAATTTAAAATTAGCTTAGAATTTTTTTAGTTTAAACTAATTTATTTGAGTTTTTGTTAATGTAAAATTTGATATACTTTCGGAAGTATTCTGGCGTCATCTCCACATAAGGGGCTACATCGAAACTATTTTGGCCTACCCGTCATGCCGTGATGAGCATGACGATTGGTGTTTTAAATTACCTCAGCTAAATTTCAATCACGTTATGCTCTAGCAAGCATAACGTCGCCTTCAATCACCTACATAAAAGCAAATATATATGCAAATATTCTTCTCCCCTTTTTTTCTAAGTCCTAAATTTAGTCAAAATTTTAGCAACATTTTGGTGCAAAGGGTGCCACTTTTAACAGATTTTAGGCCTACCTGTCATGCCTTGATGAGTGTGACAATCGGTATTTTGAAACACATCAGCCGATTTTCATCTCTTCATGCCCTGATGAGCATGATGAGGCCTTCAAACCTGCAAAAAGAAGCACATACATATATACTATTTTCACACATTCAAGCACTTTTTTATTGAACATTTATAATGATCAGCAAAGATGCAAGCTACTTCGACTTGTGTAAGGGAGATTAGTCCCAAAGAGATTTGAGGGTAATAATTTGATGAGAAGCTTCATGCAACATAAATAAATTGCAACTTTGGCCTAGTGTGTGAACAAATGAGGTAGATGAATACAAGATGCGTGATAGAATGTAAGGTCAAAATTTGGAAATCTGTGGGCTCCAAAAATTCTCCACCGACCTCTTAATGAAGAGAGTGTGATTTGAGTTTTGGTGTAATTTTCAAAAGGCAGATGGAATAGTAGATAAGACACTACCTAGAGATTTTGCCCTCATTTTGTGAGGCCTTTAGATCTAGTTCTAAGTTTCCTATAAGCATAAGCACCTATAGTTAACTACCTCTCTCATTGATGAGAGAGAACTTTCGATTAAGGGTAGTTGTTAGATCGTTGAATGCGTAGCATATAGTAGCAGCATGTGGAGTTTTAGAACTTAGAATTTATGAACTTCATCATTTTAGCATAAAGCGGATGATTGGGGAAATGATAATGTTCGATCAAGATCCCATGGTTCTGTCATCCCGAGCTATCATGGTCCCTAGTCTACTTAGTTAGAGGAGGTAGTCAACCCAACCTGACCTAAGGATCCTTGTCAACAACACATGGGTTATGTCGTCCAAGAAATCTTTGTAAACTTAAGGTGGTATTTGTCTAAGGAGATAGCCTTAAGTCTACCTTAGCTGACAGAGGGCTTTTTGTCCTATCAAGTGTACTCTATGATTAACAACTCAAAGGGTAGAGCCATTGGGGATCATATGGGCTACAATCATGATCTTAATATAATGGTGTCATTTGGCAACAACCACCCGTGAGGACTCGGTAAACCGGCATCATATGTGGAGCCTATAAACCAGCAAATCGAGAACACGCACAGTCTTGTCGGCATGATTGATGAAATAATAAATACTTGATTTGACATTGGCTCCTTTGTGAGCTAGAGTTTTCTTAATTTGTCACCTTCAATAAACTATTACGGAAGGTGTATTTGGTTAGATTTTGCTTTAAATTTTTAAAGATTGAATTTCATTTAATCATTTAGAGTAGTGATTTGTTAAATTTTGTATTTATATTGATACTTAATTTAGATTAATTTGATCTGAACTTGCAAGAGCATTTTGATGGCAAGTATCACCTCCAGTTGAAATCTCCGATCAACACAGCCATTATCGGGGTTTATGAGTTTCTTGATCATTTAATTTATTATTTTAGATCTTGTTGACTCCATTAGTTTAATAATAAAGGATCAAATTTACTATCATATGATAGAATTAGCTTCTCAGATATTTTAATAAGCTGAAATTCTTATAATAATAGGATTTTTAAGTTTTTTAACGGACCCTCAAGACCAAACCGAAGCAACCTAAAACATCCTCAGACACTAAATTTAAGCATTCAGCATAGTGTCAGGTCCCATGTGGGTGTTTGATAATTCAAATAATCTTATGTTTAAATTATGAGATTAATTTTATATTTTCATTTAATTCTAACTTAGCCTGCGCAGCGTTTTAAGACATTCAAATGTGCACTATGAATTTCCATGTATGAGCACATGCAGGTATTTATAACTTAGATAATTTCATCTAATTAATGAAATCATTGATTTTAAAAATCATAATTAAGGTGAAATTCCTTAATTTTTTGGATTGAAAGAAGCTCTATAACTCATTGAGAATTTGATTTAGCATCACCTTTTGTCTGCTTGTACGAATAATTACAGATTCCGTGGCATTAAAGATGTTTTAGACTTATATTGCAATTATGAATAGCATATCATGATTCATATTTACTTCTTTAGTAGTTGAGCTTGAGAGATTCATATCTATTTCTTATGCTTATTAATAGCCTTCAAATTTATCACATACTTCCAATGAATTTTTTGTCTTCTTTAGCTAGATTGAAATGAATTATGAGAAATTCTATTATTCACTAGAGAACTTGTTGCACTTAATAATGAGTCATTGAGGCTATTGTAAGCATCGGTATAGTTTAGCCATTGATCCAACTAGGTTTATTCCAATTCACTCAATGCATGATACGGTTCAACCATTTATTAGGAAGCAACACTTATGATTTGTGCTCATAGATGAACCATTTAATCAACCTCCTTAATTTGTGAATGCACAATTATATTTCTTATAAACTTCAAATAGCTAAGCTATGTACTCATATAAAACCTTTTTATTTTATCTCAAAGTGAATCATAAAATAATCACAATGATCAGTGATGATTCTCTTTTATGCTTGTTAACAGGCCCTTTAAATTCATTTCAAGCCTCCTACAAAACTTTCCTCTCCTCCAAATCATTTGAAATGAGTCATGGTAGAGTTTAATATTCATTAGGATGACTTGTTTATATCCAATGGTGAGTTATTTGGTTTAATATAAGTCTTTTGTAAGTCTCACTTGAACCACATTTGTATGCTTATAAGTTATGTTTTAATCTCACTATAAGTCTTCAATGATTCACTAGAATTCTCCTTTTAGATTATTTTAAGCAAATATTGTGAGATTCAGTTCATGTATATCAAAGGAATTCAAGTCTATTTCAATTTTTATAGGTTCACTTGAGTTTGATCTCTATTTTCTTATTTGAAATATGATTTTCAATTTTATTTATAATCAAGTCTCTTTCAAATTCATTTCAAGTTTATTTATATTTAATTTCTAATTCATTTCTTTAGGATTTTATAATTTATATTTTTTTGTTAAGTCCCAAAAATTTGACAAAATTTTAGCAAGATTTCAGCAGTATTCCGGCATCATCCCTACATAGGGGGCTACATCTAAACTATTTTGGCCTATCCGTCATGCCCTAATGAGCGTGATGGTTGGTATTTTGAAGCACCTCAGCTGAATTTCAATCATGTTACACCCTGATGAGCATAATGAGGACTTTCATCATCATATAAATATCATATATATATATATATATATATATATATATATATATATATATATATATATATATATATATATATGAAATTTCTATACATTTAAATCTCCTCCCCTTTTTTTCTAAGTTCCAGATTTAATCAAAGTTTTAGCAGCATTTCGACATAAGCTACTTCTAACAATTTTGGCTTACTCGGTATGCCCTAATGAGCATAGTGAGTAATGTCTTATGATATAATAACTGTTTCTTTGCACCCACTATGCCCTATTGGGCATTAGCTGGGTCTTGAAACCTACAAAAAGAATCATAAGCACATATTCCATATACATTTACATATTTTTGCACATCCACAATCAACAACACCGATAAACTCTAACATCTAAACTAAACCCAGAGGAAGGGAAGGAATGAGAAAATGTGGAGACCGAGTGGAATCCATCTAATGATAGAGTTCCTTTCGCCATTGCAAAGGGAATGATCGTAGGAGGAATCATGAGAGTATCGAGAGGAACCCGCCTAATGATGGAGTTGCCTCTCGGCTACCAAAAAAAGAGAGAATTTGAGGATGTCACTTTCCATCTTAGCAACCTATTTCTTGGTATATGTATTATCTATTATATAACAGAAGTCATCTATATGAGGAAGGCTGATCTCTTCATATTTCAAGGAAATGATCATAGTTGAAACACCAAGAAGCTGAAGCCTCTGACTGTTGATAGAATTAAATGATAGATACTGATCAATGTAGAAATCTGTGAGGTAAAATGTATCCAAGACTAATTTATACTCTTCAGCAACTTCTACCAGCCAATCCACCAAAATCCCCCTCATATTAAGATTCACATTGTTTTGAATACTCTCAATATATACCCCACCATTGGCCTCTTCTCCTCAACCTCCATGGATCGAAGACAACAATATATATCTGAGGCATAAGTAGGGCAGAATTGAGGATCATCCAACAATAATTATCTGAGGCGTAAGTAAGGAATTCTAAAGAAAGGTGAGTCTTTTAGAGAAAAAATAGTGAAAATAGAATCAATTTAGAGAGAGAGTAGGAGTGGCGGGCGAGTGGTTTGGAAAAGAGAGTGTGAGGCTTCTGTGTGGGGAAACCTTACGGTTCCTTGAGGGATGGGGCGAACGAATGAGGGAGAAGGATTTTAGTGTGGTTCCTTATGATTTTGACCGAGTGAACGAGAGGGAAATGAGAGCTAAGCGGGAGCAATTTTTTCAATTTTTAGGGAGGGAAGAGGGGATCACGAGCATTTTTTTTATCATTTTTTAAAATAATATTAGGGGTCAACAGCGTGCGGTTTGTAATTCCTTAATTGAACAAATGAGAGAGGGAGAGAGGGAGGGAAGATCATGTGAGCCTTTATGATTTGAGGAGGTCAAACGAAGAGGGAGAGAGGAAGATTTTGTGTGAGGCTTCCAGCTCAATCTAGCTCAGCTTGTGCTATGAATAGAGGGAATTGTGGGATTAGGAATGGTTAGGGCTATATAAGGGTATAGGCATCGCTAATTAAAATTTTTATTAATATTTAATCAATCTTAATATGAATTTTATGCTGACATCATTATATGATTAATATATATATTGATTGAAGGTTATTCCAATGTTTCGAATGCAATGACATAGTACGTTTCACGATTGGAGGCCATTTGGTTCAAGTCGGCATTGAATCAAGCCAATTTCAGCTCAAAATGCACATTATCACTTCCGACCACTCATTGTTTATGCAGATTCATCTGAATCTATCATGAATAGTCTCATTTAATAGGTTTCAATATTTTGAAGCTAACAACGCAATCAATTTTATAAATGAAGGCCATTTGGCCATCATCGTAGCCTCCCGACTCTGATATGCATGTCAGCATATTGATAGCTTGGTCACTTGATCGGTTGATCATTAGATTATGCAATATTTATATTCTGACTAATTTTGATGTTCTGAATGTGATGGAGAAGTCCATTCATCGATTGAAGATCACTTGGATATCATCGTAGCCTTCCAACTCTGATATGCGTGTCAGCACACTAACAGCTCGATCGCTTGATTGGTTAATCACTAGATTATGTAATATTTATATTATGATCAATTTCAATATTCTGAACACAATGACAAAGTTTGTTTGTCAATCACAAATCATTTGGGAATCATCGTTGTCTTCCAACTCTGATATGCATTCTGAAGCATCTGAAGTCGATCAAATTCATCTTATAGTCTCGGTTCGACTTATGTAGCATATGTGGAGGTCAATAAATGCTCCCCAACAAATGCCATTCGCATATGGAGTGAGTCATATTTATTAAAAACTAATTGATCTCTTTGATTTTTTTTCTGTTAAGGTTATTCTTCTCTCTCCTTTTTTTTACCTCTTCTCCCCTTTTTACTACTTAGCTCGTTATCTTCATTTTGCTTATATTTTGTAATGTTGTCACCACGCCCATATATACATTTTCTCTGATCATTTGATAGGAGAATGTTCAGCTAGAAGAGATCTGACGACTAGTCTGCCAGTGAGCCTAGCGAGGTGACTATTTTGTTGAGATTGTGCAACACATCTTTGTGGAGATGCTAATATCGGGATAGGATTGAAGCACATTGATATGTTGAGATGATGTGATCTTTGGGTTTCTTTACACAATCCTCCATACTTAGACTATACACACACTTTTGCTTTTGAGGATTCTCGCAGATGGCTAAAAATGGGACTACAATCCTCTTGATAGCACAATAGCTCATGTCAGTTCTAGATATTGTGATATTTTGCAACATACTTTTGACAGTGTTGAGCAAATGAGATAGTCCAGACATCTAAGCCACTGTTAGTTACAGTCGAGCTCATCATACTTTCTTCGAGATTAATCTGTTGGCAGGATTCCTAGCCTTCCACATGGATATGTCACATGGGCTAGGTACATCTTGCAAGCTCATAGAGATACTTTACAGATAGTTGGTATTTATGAGGCAGTGTATGTCTCCATATTTTCCTTTAGTGGAATTCTCCATAGGCAGAAGTTCTCGGGATAAGAACAACACATGGTGGATAGGCTCTGGAGGAGTTGAGTCACACTTTGGGACTTAGCAGTGTCGCCTTCCGATAGTCACCATGAGGGAGTGTATTCCACTAAGAGTTATTCTGTAGGTATCCTTCAGATGATAGTGATCGATGAGATAGGTTAGCCATGCCTCTTATTTATATTGATCTTCTTAGCCACTATCACCAAACCTTCGTGAGGTATTCTAGGCATTCACGCTACATTTCCAATGAGTACATGGATTCATGGATCTTTGAGAACGCTCTCCTTGAGGAGTCTATTTTATATGATTCTTTTGGATTGAGAGTGTTAGATGGTAGTAGTTTCTCGACACACAGAGCCTTCTTTACCAGTTGGGTACATTTCTTCCGCTATATAGGGTTTGAGCGAGGAGTTATTTTTAGTAGGATTTATAGCTACTTGGCTTTGCATCTTTTTGCTCCTGCTTATAGAGAGATTTATGCGCCCAAGTGTTCTATTAGCAGCCAGCAGGATTTCACATGGTGAGTAGATCTCATTAATCTCAGCAGTGCTAGCTACAGTTTACAGAGTCCTTGGGGCGATTTCTAAGGTAGATTCATTGGATAGACGTGACGTTACCTTGCCTTGGCATTACTTATATGCTTGGATTCACCTTCACATACATTGTGCTTTTTCCTATTTCGACTGCCAAGCATAGTTTTCTGAGCGAGGATATCCCACAGTTCTTCAATTGTACCGATCATCATCTACCTTTGATAGGGATCGGATATGTTTGTTCTTCTTTGCACCTCACTTGGTCAGGGATCAACTCTTGCTAGTTCACCAGCCAGATATTATTGGTTTACCACCTGACTTCAAAGATGTTGATCTTACTAATGGCTTCAATGAGAGTGGTAGAGCTTCACTACTTTTCAATCGATGGATGTTGAGAGTGGTCGAGTTCTTTTTCAGCATACATCAGGCTGTTATGTGCTAGGTTTGGCCAGTCAATTATCATTGAGGGCTATCAGCCAAACCATGTTGCATGATAGTTCAAATTTTTTTTTCTACTGCTCATGATGGTCGACCATTCATCCTAGGGATAGTAAATGTCAGGAAGACTAGAACAGTGCATCTTGAGACACGTTACATGCTGCTTCTATAGTTTGGCTACATTTACTGAGGCTAGTATTGGCTCTAATTTTTGGATAGCTCCTCCATGTAGTCACACAGAAGTCAGCTATACTCATCTCACTTGGGTATGGCTGCCTTTTGATCCTTTCCTGGAGTGTGGTACCAAGAGATATGAGCACAGGGTGAGGGTTTTTGGAGTTCCTCGAGGTGAGGACCCATCGTCGGTCACCATCAACAGGAGATAGCAGCGCTTGGGATTTAATCAATATCATTCTTCTTTTCCAATACTTCTGTCATCTATCTTTGTTATATCATTAAGATGTATTTAGTGTGTCTGATATTTTAATTTAATTTATGATAGATGTGCCAGTTGATGAGCGGTGAGAGACACACTCCTCATATTAAAGTACCTCTTGAGGCCGAGATTTGCCAAGCGTACGCTAACCTCTGAGCTTGTTCGAGTTTTAATTGATTATTCCATGAGTCCACTTCCATGGTGACTTCTGAGTCCTCACGAGGTGTCATAGGTGTCAGCTAGTACTGGATGTGCTACTGAGGACTTTGGAGTTGAGCCGAGTGTGCCTATATTCGCCTCATTTTGCTACTCCTTCATACTTTTCCCACCAGCCTTTACTCTATCCATTATCTTGGGAGACTGAGAGAGACCTTGTACCTAATAGGAGTTTCTGCCGTGACATAGCCTTGGAGCTTATCAGATAGTGAGGGTCGAGGACTATGTCATTTACGATACACCAGTTCAGTCAGATTTGCCATGTTCAGGTACTTTACTTCCTCTCTTTATTCTTTAATTGCACTTCTTTACATTTACTTCTCTACTTTATGTTGATTATTTTCATTTATTTCTTGTAGTGCATGAGGTGGGTTACGAGTCTAAGATCAACCACCAACATCCTTCTACACCAGATCCACGTCACAGAGGCATACAGGATTACATCTTGACATTTTTGAGAGATGTGATTTTTAGGCTTACTCCGGGCTCACCGGAGTCACTAGACCGCTTCACATCATATGCGAACATCATTTTAGATCTTCTAGCTCACACTAGTTTGGAGGAGCAGGCTCTTAGGTACTAGGACACTCTTTATAGAGATGTAGATTTTCTGATCCACCAGATGAGATCGCTTAGTATCATCTGCTCTAGTACTTTATTAGTAGAGCTTCCATAGTAAATCAGGCTTCATAAGGAGGCAGCTGACCTAGCACATGATGAGTTTGAGAAGAGTACTAAGGCTCTACGACACCGTCGGAGATCGATAGATATCACTTCTGAGTTAGACAAACTAACTGCCAAGATTAGGGAGTTATGGTGGGATCTCGCGAGTGCGATATCCTGCCAATCGAACTTGCAGGCTGAGCAGGATGGGAGAGCTTGAGCTATAGAGTAAGAGCAGCACCATTACCAGGTATGCCACAGAGTTATGGTGGATGCTGAGGTTGCTTTGACTAGAGCTGGGAAGGCTTTACAGTTGGCTAAGAGTGAGCATTAGTCTTTAACATGTCTGACTTCAAGAGCTTGATGAGCTTCCTTGATGTACCTTTTTCTTTTTATCTCTATTTTTATCAGTCATGTATTATCTTGTTCTCTTAGTAGAAAATCAATATTTCTCTTTTATTTGTTTAGTGCTGCACTTAAGGCATTGTATCTTCATCTTTGTATATCTTTGAGATATTTTAGACATATGCTATTTTAAGGATAAATCATCTTCTATAACCTCATTCATAATTGTCGGTTAAGAGAATTTTTTATTTTGAATGGACTGTTAAGTTGAGTCGAGAGGCGAGAATAGATATTTTCATCTGACTAGTAAGTGGGGGCTTTCCCACTACGGCCTTTTCTTACGGCTTGTTGAGTGTGAAGAGCAGTCAGCGACTTGGCCACATTTGGGCTTATTGAGTCTGACAATCAGAACCCACTTGAGTCTTAGACTTGAGCTGTGAATAGACTTGAGCTTCCCCAACTTAATAATATCGAAGTTTACAAATTTAAAATCCTCTCATTTGACTTTTAGGACTTTCATAAGCGTAGAAGATGAATCTTTCAACTGCAAAATCATCTTATTTGCAACTTGCTTAAAGATACATTTTTTTACTATTCATGATAGCTGAAAGTATCTTTACTACCAGGATATTAGAGTAATCAAATAGGGACCTTGGCTTAAGCACGATGTCTACCCGAATTAGAATATATTCAAGGACCGCGTCTTATGGCACGATGTCAACCTATATGAAAATAAAGAAACACCCCTATCTTGCATGGGGAATTCTAAAACACATTTGAATGAATTTTAAGATGAAATTAAGCAAATATATCAATATTTGAGTTGATACATTTTCTCTTAAGAGAGGTTAACATATAATATTGATTTCATTTATATATAAAATCTATAAAAAAATGCCCCTGTGTAATAGGGGGATTTTCACAGTGCTTTAGAAAATTTTTATCATCTTGATTATATATATTTATTTAGGGATCTCAACATGAAGCGTGATGTCAATCTAAATATATATATAGGAAGGCCCCCTATTTCACAGGAGAGGCTTTGTAGTAACTGTTAAGAGAATTTTGGAATGTCTTTAGTCCTATGCTTTGTGCTATCAGGCTTGTTGAAGACTTCCTCTTGAGAGTTTAAAATTTATATTTTTCTCCTATCCTGGATTAGTGTCTTGGGTGGACTTAATGGAGGTGATGACTTATTGGCGAGATGAGAGCATCTTCTATCACATGTTTTGTGCTTTGACGGACTTGTTAAGGACTTCATCTTGAAATTTAAAATTTATATTTTTCTCTTGTCCTGGCTTTATGAGTTAGTGGATTCGATGGAGTTGATGACTTGCTGGCAATGTGAGAGCATCTTCGATTATATGCTTTGTGCTTTGATGAACTTGTTGAAGATTCAATCTCAAAATTTTATGGTTCATATTTCCTTCTATCCTAGCTTTATGCCTTGATAGATTTGGCGAAGGAATTGTTTGAATGTCTTGAAGACTTGTCAGGTGATATGAACTTACCTTCTGCCCTAGCTTTCCGCTTCTGTGGACTTATAGAAGGATGCCTGGACAACTTGACCATTAGAGCTTGTGTTGGGTCATTGGCAAAGAGTCATCAGTCCTATGTTTTATGCATAACGAACATATTGATGACACGAATATCTTAGTTCAGCCTTTAGCTTTGTACGAACATTGGGATGATCTTTAAGCTATTGTCTTTAATCTAACGAAGTAGGAGGATCTCTTACTATGAACTTTGTGGCATATTGAGTAAGCAGACCTATTAGCGACTCAACCATATTTGAGCGTATTGAGTTCGACCCTATGCACCCACTTGAGTATTAGACTTGAGAAATTCTTGGAGGATTTTATCATCGGGCTAATGAGATGGGGGATCTCTTACTACGGCCTTTGTGGCATATTGAGTAAGGTGACCTATCAATGACTCAACCATTTTTGGGCATGTTGAGTCTGGCTTTATGCACCCACTTAAGCCCTTGATTTAATGTATGGATGGAAGTTGTGTTTCCAACTTGATTTGTTGATATTTGTAGACTTGAAAATTTCTCTTTTTGGTTAATAAGACTTTGAAACTTGTGAATTTGAATACATAATTTGAACATGTATATGGAGATCCCAGTCTTAGGCGTGATGTCAACCCAAATACAAAAGGAAGCCCCTTGTCTAAAGAGGGAAAGCCTAATATTTTACTATAAAATTTAAATAATGTGCCCTATCTGACAGGGGGATGTTTGCTTTATTTAAGAAATACATTCTTATGTTACGAGAGAATTTTCAAGCAAAAATTATACATGTAATGACGGTGATGCATAATTGGTATTCTCAACACCAGGACCATTTCTCCTTCTTAAAATGTTCGAGGATGCAATATATGATCGAAGGCTTTGAACATCCTTACTCGGTATACTTCAAAATTTTCCTGAGCTTGGAGCCTAATTTCGTCAAGCATGTCAAGCTCTTCCATCCGTAGATGGACATTCTCATCATCAGTGAGATTATGTTAAATGACTACTCGAAGTGAAAGTAATTCAACTTCAAGTGGCAAGACTGCTTCAACTCCAAATACTTTGGCTTAAAGAGTGAATTTTGTGAGAGTACAATCCAGATATCACGGTGTTGTCTTTCTCTAAAGTAGTTTCACTTCGAGGCTCTGGCCTCCAAATTTTCTTACCTTTTTGTCGGGACCTTTCGATATTGGATTCTTGGACTTGTGGTCCAAGTTTCATGTCTCAATGCTCATCGTGCGAGATTTGAAATAGTAGACATCTTACCGGGGTTGTAGGCAGAGGTCTCTTTGAAGAAGCAACTCTAGCCTTCCTGATGATAGGACCTTGATATTTTTATTTCATCAGTTATTTCTTCTTATCAACTTTGAGGGCCCGATGCACTCTTGCATATACAATTTTGAGTTTTCTCACTATAGAAGCTGGAACCTAACATTGTTGGGTCCAGAAAGACTGTTTGATTTGACTAATAAAGTTGTTCCACTTTACCCATCTTAGGCTGTCAAACATGTTATGAGTTGGAACACTCGCTTATGGTTCCACAAATTTGGTTGTATAATTTTTTGCTTGAATAATGAATGTTGAGCATGCGTTGATTTCTCTTTCTTAGCTATCTCTGGGTTAGCTTGCTTCTAGATGAAGAAGCTTTTGCATTGCTACTTCTTCTCGAGGCTTTAGCCTTCATATTTATTTTCTTTTTTTTTTTTTGTCGGGGACCTTTCAGTGGAAGATTCCTGGACATGTGGTCTATGTGTCATGCCCCGATGCTCATCGTGCAGGAATTGCTTAGGATGGTCTTGAGCTCTTACTACCACTGATGGTAGCTTTTGTAGTGGAACATTTTTTTAGCTTCTTTGGTAATTGGCCTTTGATGCCTCTTCTTCATAAGACCTTTTTCATTGACAACCATTAGGACTCTATGTACTCGAGAAAATAGAGTTTCAGGTTGTTTCTTCTAAAGGGTTAGAGGTGACTGTTGTTGAGCCCAAAAAGACCACTTAACATTATCAGTAGAGCTATTCCTTTTCACCTATCTCAAAATTTTTAAATTTATTATGGGGGTGGGAATACTTGCATTTGGTTGTAAGGTTGGTTATGTAACAGATGTACCAGGTGAGAGCTGATGAGCTCGCAACCCAGCATTCCTTCTTCTCCTCTGCCTTATAGTTAATTTTCCTCTAGAAGAGGAGGCTTTAGCATCATGCCTTCTTAGTGCAAAAGGTTCAAGCTGAGTGGTCTCATTCACTGATTGAAACTTTCTACCCAGTGATGGTTCTTTTCATGACTAACACCTCAGAATGACCCAATCTTTTGAATACTTAGGTTCTCTTTCGAGAAACCTCAGTAATAGTAATGGCCATTCAAATTGTCCTCCTCCCCTGCACAGGTTGGTATGTATAATATGCAGGTGCTTCAGGTAGAGGATTATTTACAGTAGTAATGACTAAGAAGTCTACACCACTAAATTGAATATTAGCTCTAGCATCCCCAGTATTGATAATTGAATTAGTTAGATGGATTTTGGCTCCATGACCTAGCTTCATGATGAACTGTGTACTCTAAATATCCATTTAATATAGAGAGTGAATAGATTAGTCATAAGGACATGATTATCTTAGATTTAAATTTAATTTCATTAATAATTAATTTTAAATTTTAATTTTATCATGCTTTTACTCTGCTCAAATTCAACTAGCCACGATGGAGAAACTATCCCAATGAGTCGAAGAAATCTATGGGCTCCAAAATTTTTTCCACCTCTCACATTGAAGAGAGTATGATGAAATCTTGAAATTTTTTAAGGCGATGGAATAGTAGATAAAATGCTACCTAGAGATTTCGCCCTCATTTTATGAGGACTTTAGATCTAGTTCCAAGTTTCCTATAAGTGCAAGCACCTATAGTTAATTACCCCTCTCAATGTTGAGGGAGAACTTTCGATTAAGTCTAGTAGTTAGATCGTTAAATACGTAGCATATCATAGCAGTATGTGGAGTTTAAAATCTAAGATTTATAAAATTCATTATATTAACATAAAGTGAATGGTTGAAGGAATGATGACATGCCTGATCTAGATCTCATGGTTCTGTCATCCCGGGCTGTCGTGGTCCCTAGTCTACTTAGTCAGAGGAGGTAGTCGACCCAACCTGACTGAAGGATCCTTGTCAGCAATCATAGGTTGTGTCGTCCAAGAAATCTTTGTGGACCTGGGGTGGTGTTTGTCTAAGGAGATAAGCTTAAGTCTTCTTTAACTGATAGAGGAATTTTTGCCCTACCATGTGTACCTTATGATTCACATCTCAAGGTACAAATCCATTAAGCATACAATCGTCGTGATCGTAATATAATGGTGTCATTTGGTCGCAACCACCCGTGAGGGCTCGATCTCTACATCATATGTGGAGCTCTTGGCCAAATCATTGCAGAGGACACATGCATCCTTGTTGGCATGAGATTGATTGAGAATGAATATAGAAATATACTTGACTTGGCATTGGCTCCTTTGTGAGCTAGAGTTTTCTTAATTTATCACCTTTAACAAATAGTTGCGGAATGTGGATTGAATGAAGTATGCTTTAAGTATTTAAAGATTGAATTTCATTTAATAATTAATAGCTTAGTGATATATTAGATATAACATTTGGATTGATACTCAATTTTTGTTAATTTGATATGAAATTAAAATCACATTTTGATGGAAGTATCCCCTCCGGTTGAAATCTTCATTCAACACAGCCATCATCGGGGTTGATGAGTTTGCTTGATCATTTAATTTATTATTTTAGATTATGTCGACTTTATTAGTTTAATAATAGAGGATCAGATTTACGGTCATATTACAGAATTAGCTTCTTAGATATTTTAATAAGCTAAAATTCTTATAATAATTAGATTTTTAGATTTTGTTAACCCGGACTTGGTCCTAAGACCAAACCAGGAAGCAACCTGCGCAGCATCCTCAAACACTAGGTTTAAGCATTCAGCATAATGTCATGGCCCATGCGATTTTTGAATAATTCAAATAATTTATTTTTAAATCATGAGATTAATTTCATATTTTCATTTAATTCCAACTTAGCTTGCGTAGCTTTTTCAGACATTAAAATTTGCACTCTAAATTTTCATGTCTAAGCACATGCATGTATTTTTAACTTAGAAAATTTCATCTAATCAATAAAATTATTGATTTTGAAAATCATAATTAGAATAAGAATCTTCTAATTTTGGATTGAATGAAGCTCTTTCATTTGTGCAGAATTTAATTTAGTGTCGCCTTCTATCTGCTTGTACGAAGAATTGCAGATCCGGTGGCATATTTGGAGTAGAAATAAGTTTATATTTGCAATTCAAAATATTGCATCTTTGCTTGTATTAAGTTTATTTATTCAATCTCCAAACTTTAATGTTAGGTTCATACTCATTAGCGAGCTCTTTAATTGAACTTGTGCTTGCAAGCAAGCTATCTAACTTCTTACGAACTCTTATTCTCAATTTAGAGTTGACTTTTAGGTTCATCACCAATCACCTACTATTCTACATTAAATTGAGGTCTTCATTTCATTCAATATCGAATGTAATTATGCCTGTGTTCAATTGATTATATGTCATGCTTGCTATTTATTCATGAATTTGACACTTTAAATAGTCAAGAAAAATCTTATTTGTGTTCATTTGTGAAATGTCAAAACCTACTCTTGCTCAGAAGTAAGCTATCAAGCTTCATATAAATTCTACATATTCAATTGTGTTCAATTGAAATCATTTTTAATTCACTTGGAATAAGTTATAATAACCCCAGTGTCTACTGTTTTAGTCATATCCATGCTTATTAGCTAGCATTGTAGTCACATCCATATTTAAATAAGAGCTATTAAACCCAATTTAGATTCATTCTTAACTCCACATCAATTTTCATGTTTATTTGAAAACTAGACTTAAAATTTATTTTAAGTCTCTTGTTAGTTTAGTATTAGCCTCCCCAAGTTTCAATTAAAGCTTGTTTCATTTTGAGAAATTTGAGAGAAAGAGAACTCACTTTGTCATGAAAGATTTGGTACTCAAGTGATGAGAAGGAAATGGTGAATTTTTTTGGTGCAAGAGAGGAAAAGGAAGAAGAAGAAAGGGAAGAGAAAAAAAAGAAAGGGAAGAGGAAGAAGGAGGGAAGAGAAGCTTATGTGGGTTTGGAGAGGAGGAAGTGGGAGTAAGGCTCAGTTTGGAGGAATGGAGTCAAAAATGAGATATCCTTTCTCGGTTTGATGAGGGATGTGGGTGAAACTCATTTTTGGTTTGGAGGGAAGAAGGAAGTGGGGCAACTCCCGTTGAGTTTGGAGGGAAGAAGGTAGAATGGTTGGAAGAAGAGGAGGGAGCGGTTGGCATGCGGTTGCGTGAAGGAGGCCAGTGTGTTGAATGGAAGGGGAGCCTCTCCTGGGTGCGATCAGAAGAGCTGAAGGAATGAGGTCAGTGAGGAAGAATCAGGTCGAGCGAAAGAAGGGGCTCAGTCACGCGTGAATAATAGGAAAGCGGGTCATTTGAGTGGGATTTAGGGATTTAGGTTTTAAAATTGATTTTAAGTGATTAATCACTTTAATGTGAACTTTATCGACATGATTAAATAATAATATATATATATATATATATATATATATATATATATATATATATATATATATATATCAATTCAAGTTTATTCCAATGTTCTGAACTCAACGCGTAGTCTGTTTCGTAATCGGAGGCTGTTTGGTTCAAGTCGGTATCAAATTATGTCAATTTCAGCTCAAAGTGCGCGTTATCATTTCCGACCACCCGATTTTCACATAGACTCGTCTAAATTGAGCGCGAGCAATCTCATTTGGTAATTTTTGACGTTTCGAGGCTAACGGCATAATTATCTTCATGAATGGAGGTCGTTTGGCTTGCATCGGCGCCTCCTGACCTCGATATGTGTGCATGCGTGTTGACGACTCGATCACTTGATCGGTTGATCATCAAGTTGTGCAATATTTATTTTCTTACTAGTTTTGACGTTTTGAACGCAATGGCGAAGTCCATTCGCCAATCAAAGATCATTTCAACTGATTTTGGAGTCATACAGTGTATTTTAGCCTCAATTTGCGTGTTGTCACTTCTGATCATTCGACATTTGTGTGGGCTCTTCTGAATTGAGCGTGGACATTCTCATTTGGTAGTTTTCAATGTTTTAAAGCTAACGATGCAATCAATTTTATGAACGGATGTCGTTTGGACATTGTCACAGCTTCCTTCGATATGGTGCGCTGATAATCGATCACTTGATCGATTTATCTTTAGATTATTTAATATTTATATTTTTCACAAATTTCAATGTTCTAAATGTGATGACGAAATCCATTAGTTGATCCGAGGTCATTTCGACCATTTTCGGTGATGTCCAGTGTATTTTGAGCCCCGATTTGCGCACTCTCACTTCCGAAGTCCGTCGAATTCGACTTGTTGGCTTGACTTGACTTATGACACATATATGGAGATCAACAATGTATGTATTACATGAATAACAAAATCTAGTCATAATTATTTTTTCATTTCCCCGGGCCACTACTTTCAAAGTTAAGAACTGAAGCTCACATGAATAATAAGACTTCTCATGAAATTACTTCTCCTGTCTTCCACGATGATAATGTAAGATGGGTTTATAATTGTCTGAATTACTCATAGGTTATTGGATATAAAGTTAGAGATTGGTTGAACAGTGGGAAACATGAAGAAGATTGACACCTGAGAAAGGAGAAAGGACGAAAAGATAACTTCCAATCTGAACATGATCTCCTGAAATGGCCAGCTGCATGCTCATGAATATGTCCAGGAGATACAAGAGCATTATATTGATGTAAAATTCTCTGACCAGCCAATATGCTCTAATCTTTAATGATTCCATTAATTCTTGCTAATTAAATTAACATCACCGATCATGTCGTTGCATAGAGAAAGAAGTGTAAATGCTGGATGCGTGAAATCAAGTTATTTGGTCCGTTTCGTTAGGTAAATGAGAAAAAAGTATATATTTGCATTCAATTTTTACCCTAAACACGAGCTGTTTACTAATATAAAATCTACGTGAAGTTTATATATAAATTATACAATATAATATTACGATGAACATAAATCCAAATAAATATGAATAGATGAATATGTATACACACACAGCATTATGCATATACAAACATAATCAAGTTATCATCAATTTTAGAATGATCAAATAAGATCTTTCTTAGATTAGAATTATCAAATATATGATTTACATAAACTAATTAAGCTAAAGCCAATAATTGAGTTAGCATGATTGAACATAAATAATGAGCTTCTGTACAGCTTCTTATATATATATAAATTTGAAAACTATCTTAATAATATAATATCTGTATTCTTTCCATTTGTATGTAATGGTATAAAATTATTATGTATTAATATAAAATTAATTCGCATCTAGAATAATATATAGTTGTTCATAGAAAATACATAATACATTACAGTCAAAATATAATAGCTATGTATTGATTGGACGTCACATGACGATAAATTATTAGAATCTAGATATAGAAGCTACATCCGAATTCTGCACATAATAATTTTTCATATTGGAATCCATAGAGACATTCACGTTACATATACCTCAATTAAAGACGATTGACAAATCTCTGGCAAACCAAGAAGATGTCTCTAATTGAATTTAATATCAATATAAGTTAAGCAATCATGAACATATTTAATGGACCCCAGACATTCGTATATTCAAATAAGCACAGAAACGCTCACGAATGCATAATTGACATATTAAGGCCAAGAATTGCATACAAGCGCTTAGGGATTCATAAATAATCATTATTTTCACATTACACGCATAAATACAACCATAAATTATTTATTTGAAATCAATCAACACACTTAGAAGTACATTACTACTACGTAACAATAAACAAATTACTTATTCAAATAGCTGACAATTGTGTGGTTTATTCATGATCGATCCCTAGTTATTGTTCATTCAGAACTTGGCTTGGAGTGTTTTCACCGTCTTGTGATCAAGCTGGAAAGCCTTCTCCAAAACGTAGGGAGAGATAGGCGGCTTCGATCCAAAGACTGCATTGGCGATAGTAATCACCCCCGGATTCTGGCTGCTGAGAGCGGCAATAGCTACTGCATTTGTATTTCCAGTATTGAGCTGAAAGTGGATGAGACCTTGAGGGAATACAAAGACATCCCCCACATTAAGAACCTTTGTGAAGAGCTTATTATCAGGATTGTTTGATGTCACAAAGCCAACAGAGAGAGTGCCCTCTAATACCACAAGTATCTCGCTCGCCCTCGGGTGAGTGTGAGGAGGGTTGAGACCATAAGGCGCTAAGTCTATGCGAGCAAGTGAGATGCCGAGCGTATTCAATCCCGGGAGTTGCGTCACTGACACGGGCGTCACCTTTGATCCCAATTAATTCGCAGTGTCGCCGGGTTTGTTCAAGCCTGTGAAGAAGAAGTCGCTCGCGTTCACCAAATTGGGGTTCTTGCACACGAGCCCATTCACAAAAACTGCATGATCATCGTTAATTAACATATTTATTTATGAGTATTTTGCGTCTATATATTATGCAATGCAAAGGCATAAACTGCATGCTGCTAAAGTATTTATAAATCTTACTGTTTGCCGTATTGTCTGAAACACAGAAGTCTTGAAGTTGCGTGGGATCGGTGGCGACTGCAAGGGAGGAGGCCAGAGCAAGCAGAGTAATTAGAAGTAGCTGGAGGTCATGAGAATTAGCCATTTCTTAAATTTGTAACACACACTCTCTCTCTCTCTCTCTCTCTCTCTCTCTCTCTCTCCTTTTACGTTGTGGTGACTTGCCTATGGGATGTGTGGATATATATAGGGGTAATGCTAGAGACATTTGGGGATAAAATTAATACCATGTACACGTCTTTGAAACTGTCATGGACTGAATGAATCTTCTTCTCTGCTGGGGGTTTGGTTTTGCTTGATTTCTAGATATTGGTCTGCTAATAAGATTTTTTTTTAATCAAATAATATTAACTAATTAAGAAGACAAAATCTGTTAGGTGTATGAACTACCTCCCGGAAAAATTGAAATATATGATCTCTGTTTTGGACGAAGTCAGGCCGTCACAGTTGTGAACTTGCATGAATATATATATATATATATATATATATATATATATATATATATATATATATATATATATATATATATATATATATATATATATATATATATATATATATATATATACAAAACCGCGTAGTAATGTTTTTTTTTTTGACTGGGGTGCATGATGAATTATCTTCCAAATTAATTTCTAACGATAAATTATAAAAAAATAATGCTTTTTTTTCATATTAAATTGTAATTGAACGGCTTAGAATAACGACAATCTTATTTTTTAATAAATCTTGTGAAGCAAGTTAAATAAAAATTTAAAAAAATTCTCGTGAAACAAGTCATATATGATTGTTTTCTTATGACTTGTTCTACCTCCACAAACTAAAATGTATTTAGAAACCTTTCTTTTCTTATTTTACCCCATTTCGTGATCGTTGCTTGATAGTTCTTCTAAACTGGTGGTTTGTAATTGTGTTAAAGATGATAATTCTGTCTTAATGGCCATATCTCCTTAAGCAAGTTATACCCTACTTCTCAAAGTCCTCTTCTGGACCTAGTCGAACAATTCTCCAAGCTTTTATCTCATTCACTTGTTAGGTGAGTCTAACCTTGCAACAATTATAGCTTACCTTTTGAAAAATGTCATCCTGAAAATTAGGGGAGTAAACGAGCCGAACATGAATGAGCTGAGGCTTTGTTAGTGTTACTGCGTTTATTTTGTTTGTGTTATGTTCATTTAGTTTGATTTAATGAGAATATTATGTTGCTCGTTATTGTTCGTTTAAGCTCGAATGTGTTTGTGTTCGGCTCGAATAAAGCTCATTTATTTGTTTGCTCGAATCAGCTCGATTTCAGCTCGTGAAGAAGCTCGAAATAGGCTCGAATTTATCAAATTAAGTACTAAAACAATCTTTTTTTTTTAAATTTTGAATTATTATAACAAAAAAATTTAGATACAATTTTACAAATAAGAAAAAAATACAATATACAAATTTTATTAATATTTAATATTTTTTGAAATTTATAATATACATTCCACATAAAATTTTTCTAATGAAAGACATGCCAATACAATGATACAATCATACAAAAGTATAAAAAAAATGTTTTAGTAAACTAGAGAAAGAAATATAAAGTCCTTATAGGGGATAAGGCTCAAATATCTAATGCTCTAGGAACTACAAGAAGATTAAAGAGTTTAATCCCCATCTAAATACAAAAAAATAGAAAATAAGAAAAGCTAAATAAAGGTAAAAACTGAAAAAAAAAAAAAATAGCAGCCAATGAAGTCATGAAGAGAGCTTCAAAAAGATCAACAGACAGCAGTCAGTAGAATTCAGGAATCAACACCAACACCTTCAAACTTGCAAGGAGTAGAGAAAATGATCTGCAAAAAAAAACACTTGAGAAGATAGTTAATGAAGAGAATATATATATATATATATATATATATATATATGAGTATGATCTACAAGAGAAGGCATAGATGGCTCAGGCTGAGAGTAAACAAAATATTCATTTTAATTATCAACATAAAGGGCAACAAATTAGTGAGCATCCAACTTCCAAGAAGGGTTACAATCACAAAGGATGCTACCAGCCAAAAAAAAAAAAGAATTTTAAGATCATCATAGCCATCATAGCTATCATAGCCAATTAACCACCATAAACAACAAGAGCAACAACATCGCAGAGGTAACTTACCTCGGCGATGATATTGCTGTTTTATGGTGGTCAAATTAAAAGCAGTTTAAGAGGCGTGAAAAAGGCAACAAGCCAACAACAACCAAGTAGGCAAGTACCCAATAATTCCAGAAAAAAATAACAACAATACAAGTATACTGAAAGTGAGAACAGGCTGAACAGCCAACCAAGTTACCAAAGTACCAAACTTGGAACTCTGAAAGAATCAACAAAAGCAACCATCAATGGTTGGATAGAGATGAAATGAAACAAATAATAAGTCAAAATCCTCTGATGCCATATGCCCATAGCATAATAAATACTCAATCACATGATTCACATCTAACAACCAACAGGCTATCTATTATTAGAAGTTGTTGACTTGTAGTCTTGTATATTTAAAAGATCAAAACAACAGTTGAATGAAAATAGCAAAACAACCATACATCATAGAATGATAGAAGCTGGGCGTGAGCGTAGGCAATGGGTGTGTAATGGGCGGATCTAGTGCTAGTGGTGGGCGGAGTTATTCCACAGAAGTGAGAATAGGGCGAACGACCAACCAAGTTACCAAAGTACCAAACTCATGCAAAAGAATCAACAAAAGCAACCATCAATGGCTCGATAGAAATTAAACGAAATACAATAATAAGTCAAATTCTTTGATGTCATATGCCCATAGCATAGCAAATACTCAATCACATGATTCACATCTAATAACCAACAGGCTATCTATTATAAGAAGTTGTTGACTTGTATTCTTGCATATTTAAAAGAGCAAAACAATAGTTAAATGAAAACAACAAAACAACCAAACATCATAGAATGATAGAGCTGGGCAGTGGGCAGTGGCAATGGGCAGTGTGTAGTGGATAGTAGTCTAGTGGCAGTGGACATCATATTATAGCAATTGAATATTTGAATGAAAAGATATGATTTTTTTTGTAGCTAATTGTAAGCTCTGCAACTAGTAATGCTTGAAGCATGCTTAATATCATCCTGAATGCCGAGCAAGAAAAAGGATCATAGCAAAGAGGAAGTAGCCAACAATTATAAGAAAAAAATAAGTTACCAAAGTACCAAAACTGAAACTCTGTCTGAAAGAATCAACAAAAGCAATCATCAATGGCTGGATAGAAATGAAATGAAACACAATATTAAGCCAAAATCTCATGTTGCCATATGCCCATAGCATAGCAAATACTCAATCACATGATTCACATGAATCACATCTAACAGGAAACATGTTATCTATTATAAGAAGTTATAGTCTTATAGACTTGTAGTCTTTCAGAATTAAAATAGTAAAATAACAGCTAAATGTAAATAGCTAAACAACATAACAACATAAAATTATAGAACTAGGTAATAGTCCAGTGGAGTCAGTGGACAGCAGTTGAATGAAAATATAGGAGTTTTGAAACTAGAGAGGCTCAAATTTAATTACAGCACCTATGTGATATGACAATGACATAGCCTCGCACACTCTATATGATTGCACGTTTTAGTTTAACATGCCATTCCAAATATAGAGAGAAAAATGTTAGAACATAAAAGTATTCGATGCTCATTAATCATCATCTAAAAATCCCACATAAGGTTGACAAATTGCATACATCCAAACCATAGAGGATCAATTAAAAAGTATCTATTCAAATTTGCATATTTTACCATAAATATAATTCTCTATAGGGTTATATGCAATAATGACAAACCAAAATAAAACAACAAGCAACAAAGTGCATTTACCTATTTGAGCATTTTAAATCATCATAGCCTCACTCTATAATTCATGCCAAAAAATAATTAGAACAAAATAGCATTAAGCGGTAATTCATAAATTTAAGTCAACCCAATGCCAAACAATCCATCAACTATCATCAACATAAGTGTATAACCAAATATATAAAATAAAAATATGAAAAGTATTTGCAATTAAATGTATATGAAATATTAGAAGCAATGAAGCACACAATGGAACACAATCCTCTTCTTGCTCATGAATCACCCAACGGAACACCCAAATTTTCCTCCTCCAACATTTCTTGCTGTGAAAAAAAATTTAAAAATATTAGAAGCAAAATAGATATAATAAAATAACAATATTAAATTGCATGGTATTATTTTGAAGTAATGAATCACTTACCAATGGTGTTTCATAATTTAGTTGGGATGATCTGATCCAATTAAATGCAGAAACTAATGCATTAACTATCTTGAAAGATAAACAACTTCTATAATTATCTAGCACCCTTCCAGATCTTGAATGCGATTGAGAAAGAATGTTATTGGAATTGATAAAATATCACGAGTCATTCTAGACAAACATGGATATTTGAATGTGTTCATTTTCTACCATTTCAAAATATCAAATTGCTTAGTATTGCAAACAAATAACCCTTCCTCAAGATACACCTACAAGTCAGACTTAGCAGGCTGAATGGAACCAGATGACATAACAAAATCTTTAAAACCCAACATACAATCAAATTGAGATGTGCCAAGAGGATCTATAACAGACTTTGAAGAAGAAAACCCCACATTGATAGATTCATTCATTACAGCAATAGAAGAACTCTCAGAAGCGTGTATTGCATGTATTTCCCAAAGAGCCTTCTCAACATATGTAATTTGAGAATCAAGTTCATGTAATTCATAGATCTTAGGAAATATAAATGAAATGAATTTCAAAATATTTGATGTTGGATAAGATGTGCCAGAAATTGTTTAAGTGACATTATTAAAAATTGATAAGAACTTTCTATTTTTTCATACCTTAGCCAATCAGAATCTGGTGATACCCACTTGTAATTTGAATCTCTAACTGCATAATGAGTTAAGACAGTATGATAAATAAAAGTAGACTCAAGCATCATATAAGTTGAATTCCAACATGTTGGCACATCAATACAAAGAGACCATGACGTAGGAACACCTAACTGTTTTGCAATCTCAATAAATTTGTGTAGCTTTGCAGGAGAATTTTTGAGATATTTAACTGACTCCCTTATATTATAAATTATATCATGCACTTCTTTCAAACCATCCTGCACCATTATATTCAATATATGTGCACAACACCTGATATGAAAAAAATGACCATGGAAATGTAGTTTTTCTCTTGAATCAAAGTTATTTCTAAGGCAAGAAGCTGCAACATCATTATTACTCGCATTATCAAGAGTAATTAAAGAGACTTTATCCTAAAAATTCCATTCTAACAAACAGTCACATATAGCATCACAAATGAAAGTCCCAGCATGAGGAGGGTCAAGTTCAATAAAATTAATAATCCTTTTCTGAATCTTCCATGGAAAATCAATGAAATGAATAGTCAAACACATATACCCTATTGTCTGATTAGATGTCCAACAATCTGATGTTAATGATACTCTCTACACACCGTTAAGATAAGTCTTAAGTTTTTCTTTCTCAACATCATAAATTTGAATGCAATCATTTTTTATGGTGTTTCTAGACACACTATCATAGTTAGGATTCAAATATTTCAATAAGATATTAAACCAAGTGTGCTCTACCATCATAAAAGGATTTTCATGGACAATAATCATCCTTGCAATAATTTCTCTGACCTACCTTTGATCATAATTTTTAGGATCATGAAAAATAGAAATGTCAAATTCACAAGCAACATCAATTGGGGAGAAATTCAGTCGCTTCTGTCTTTTATCTGACAAATTAATAACTTGTTTACCTTTTGATTTAATTTTATCACAATCTTTGATATGTAGTTGTGAAGTTGTGATTTTTGTAACTTAACTCCACAAGAAATACATTGCATGCAAGGAATCTCAACACCCTTAGACATAGTTTTAACCTCTACAAAGTATTCCCAGACAGTAGACTTTCTCTTTCTAGATTTTTTTTATCCTGCCCCTCTAGTATAGTCCTAGTACTCTCAACAATTTGTTGAGATGCTTGATTATGAATATCTTCCAAATGTTCCATATCTAGAAGTTATACCTCACTTGATGCGGTAGAATGCTCAAATGAAGACATATGTATGTAAACTATGAATAATTCCAAACATCATGTGTTAAATGACAAATATGTTATAAAATAATGCATTCATATATAACAAAGTTTAGAATATACAAAATACATTACAACTAAGCTTTGCATAATCAAAATTGCAAGAATGAATATCATTTATAATAGAAGGAGAGTGAGCTTCATTATAATGGAAATAAGAAGATTATTAGAAAATTAGTTAATTGGCTAATGGCTATTTAAATCACTTTTTTTAAAAAAATTGGTAAAAGTATAAACAAGTCAAACAACAAATAATCATCAAATATCAAAGTAAAAGCATATGAATATATGATCCTTTTTCTTGCTCGGCATTCAGGATGATATTAAGCATGCTTCAGGCATTACTGGTTGCACAACTTACAATTAACTACAAAAAGCTCCTATCTTTTGGTTCAAATATACAACTGCTGTCTACTACCACTAGGCACTAGACTACTGTCCACTACACACTGCCCATTGCCACTACCCACTACCCAGTTCTATCATTCTATGATGTTTGGTTGTTTTGCTGTTTTCATTCAACTGTTATTTTATTGTTTTAAATATGCAAGAACACAAGTCAACAACTTCTTATAATAGATGGCCTGTTGGCTGTTAGATGTGAATCATGTGATTGAGTATTTGCTATGCTATGGGCATATGACATCAAATGAATTTGACTTATTATTGTGTTTCGTTTCATTTCTATCCATCCATTGATGGTTGTTTTTGTTGATTCTTTCAGACAGAGTTTCAGGTTTGGTACTTTGGTAACTTGGTTGGATATTCAGCTTGTTCTCACTTCTCGGTGGGTAACTTATGAAACAATAAAATCAATGGTGGCAGCAAAAGTCGACGGGTAAAAGAATGGATAGCAAAGAATACCAAGCAAAGTTACTCTGAACTTTGAAGATACCAGAAGCTAGAAGGATCAAGGAACGAACAACACAAATACTAAAATATGCAACACATTGAAACTAAACACTAACAGTAAACAACATCACAGTCTCACAGATTCACAAGAATCACAACCAACAGTCAACAGAGGCTCCCATAGACCCATAAGGCCATACAACAAAGGAGTCATGCTCCTAAAAATACGCAACACATTGTCACATTGAAACTAAACACTAATAGTAAACAGTAAACAATATCACAGCCTCACAGATTCACAAGAATCACAACCAACAGAGGCTCCCATAGACCCATATGGTCATACAACAGAGGAGTCATGCTCCAAAAAATTCACATAATCGCAATAACCATAGATTGGTGAAAAACCACAAGGATCTGTGAGACTGTGACATACCTGAGTGGGTAGAGCAGTTGAACAGTAAAGGAAATCACAGAGAAGAGTATGAGTGTCAGACGACTCAAAAAAAGCAAGAATGAGAGATAGAGTCACAAAGCCATAGAGGATCAAATTCACATATAAGACTCTCCACTTGCTCGATAGGCCAAACACCACGGCCATACAATGACGCAAGAACAAAAGAAATCCAAGAGGCAGGACTTGGGAGGAAGGGATTGTGGACTATGGAGTGCTTACTGCACTACTGCTCGTGCTCTGATGCTCGAAGCCAAGAGACGACTCAGATGAGGAGTAGTGGAGATCGGAGAACTCAAAGGTAGAGAGGCTCAGAGGCAGAAGAGAAGAACTAGGGCACAAACGAACGCTCGAAATGCTGGCCATTGAAAGCCGGAAAGACTTAAGAAAACAACGGAATTCGAATCGCTCGGAAAAGCCGAATAGGCTAAAACCCTTAAATTATAAATTTACGTGTGAGGAATCACAACCCTCAGCCCGCACCTTATCGAGCCTTATCGAGCGAACTCGAGCAGTTCAGTGTTAGGTGTTTGCTCGTTCAACAAATGAAATTTTTTAGTTTGTGTTCACGTTAGTTTAACAAGCAGGCAAACAAACTAATTTTGAGCGAACACGAAGTTGTTCATGAACAAAGCTATTTTGACGATACTGAAAATCACATTTACCTATACTTGTGACACCTTTTTGTTGTTGTTGTTGTTGTTGTTGTTATTGTAATGCTTGGTGTCCCTAAATCCTTGATGAGAATGTGGTAAGAGCGGAGAGTAGAGAAGAAACTCCCACAGCAAAAAGAGAAAAAAAAAAATAAGGAAAAGCAATATCAATATTTTATTCTGTTCATATAATCTTCATCTTCATAATAGCTAGGTGATTGTAATTTTCACTTAGTTGTTAACATATATAAAATGACATTTTCATCTTTATTCATATAAAATATAATTTTTCTCTACTTATCTTTTTTTTTTAAATTTAATTAGTGATATTAATTTCATGCTTTCAAGTATTCGAAACTCTCATAGACTGTATGAGTATTCTTCTCTGCTGGGGGTTAAGGTTTTGGTTGATTTCTACTTATCGGTTTGTTAACGAAATTTTTATAATCAAACAATTCTGATGACTTTGTCGATTATACGGGCAACGTTTTTTTTTAACAAACCTTATGAAGCCAAGTCAAATATGATTGCATATTAATATGGCTTTGTTCAACCTCCGAAAACTAAGAGCTTATTGCAGCTAATTTTTTTAATTATGTATATATATGTATAATAATGTGTATATAATATATAATATATATCTATCTTATATAATAATATAATGTATATATATATAATATATGTATATATATATATATATATATATGTATATATATATATATATATATATATATTATTATATATGTATATATATATATATATATATGTATTATATATATATATATATATATATGTATATAATATATATATATATATATATATATATATATATCATATATATATATATATATATATATATATATATATATATATATATATATATATATATATGTAATATATGTATATATATATATATATATATGTATATATCTATATATATGTATGTATATATATATATATATATCTGTGTGTGTGTGTGCGCGTGTATGTTTGTATCTATGTATGTATGTCTAGGATTTGATAATCACTTGTGGGTTGAGCAAGCTCTGAAACTGTATAATTAATTCCACTTTTACAGGTCTTTGAAACTGTTATATATGGACTGAACAAATCTTCTTGGTTAGGTTTTGCTTAATTAATTTGTAGCTACTTATTAATTAATAATTAAACAATTAAGATGATTAACCGTTTTGGACTATAGCTATCATTATAAAATAAAACTATCTCGCTAGCCAATAGGCCAAATAAAACTATTAATTCTAGCAAATCAAATTAGCCTCATTAATCATTCCATTGTATAGAACTAGGTCTGTGATTAATAAGCCCAATTTACTAGAAAGATATCTATTAATTTTATAAAAAAATGTGGGTTTTGAAAATTTACCACCGACCTCTCACTTTGAAGAGAGCTTAATTTGAATATCGATGAAATTTTCAGAAGGCAGATGGAATAGTAGATAAGACACTACCCAAAGATTTCACCCTCATTTTGTGAGAACTTTATATATGGTTCCAGGTTTCCTATAAGTGCAAGTACCTATAGTTAATTACCCCTCTCAATACTGAGAGAGAACTTTCGATTAAAGCTAGTCATTAGACCACTAAATGCATAGTGTATAGTAGCAGCATGTGGAGTTTAAAATTTAAGATTTATGAAATTCATTATATTAACTTAACGCAGATGGTTGGGGAATGATGATGCGTGCGATCTAGATCCCATGGTTCCATCATCCGGTCATTGTAATTATTGTCTACTTAGTGAGTAGTTATTCCTCTAAAGGATTCTTGTGCCAGGTTGTGTTCAAGAAATCCTTGTATACATGGGGTGGTGTTTATCTAAAGAGACAAGTTTAAATCTGCCTTAGCTGACAGAGGGCTTTTTACCCTATCAGGTGTACCCTATGATTCACATCTCAAGGTACAGAGCCATTGGAGAGCATATGGGCTACAGTCATAATCATAATATAATGGTGTCATTTGGCAACAACCGTCGAGAACTCTCATAACTATCATATGTGGGCGTCACCAAATCACGAGATAGAGGACACGAGCCACGCCCTTATTGGCAAGATATTGATTGAGTGAATATAGAAATATACTTAACGGCATTGTCGCTGAGAGTTTTCTTAATTTGTCACATTTAACAAATATTAGCGGAATATGGATTGAATGGAGTTTGCTTTAAGTATTTAAAGATTGAATTTCATTTAACAATTAATAGCTTAGTGATATATTAGATTTCGCAATTGGATTGATACCCAATTTTTGTTAATTTGATCTAAAATTAAAATCATATTTTGATGGAAGTATCCCCTCAATTTGTTTATTGTTACGTAGTAATAATGTACTTCTAAGTGTGTTGATTGATTTCAAATAAATAATTTATGGTTGTATTTATGCGTGTAATGTGAAAATAATGATTATTTATGAATCCCTAAGCGCTTGTATGCAATTCTTGGCCTTAATATGTCAATTATGCATTCGTGAGCGTTTCAGTGCTTATTTGAATATACGCATGTCTGGGGTCCATTAAATATGTTCACGATTGCTTAACTTATATTGATATTAAATTCAATTAGAGACATCTTCTTGGTTTGCTAGAGATTTGTCAATCGACTTTATGTAGCTTGAAAGTCTCTATGGATTCCAATATGAAAAATTATTATGTGCAGAATCCGGATGTAGCTTCTATATCTAGATTCTAATAAGTTATCGTCATGTGACGTCCAATCAATACATAGCTATTATATTTTGACTGTAATGTATTATGTATTACCGTGCAATTAGTTTTATATTAATACATAATACTTTATGGCTTATACACAGTAGCTATGTATTAGCCGAGTAACACATGATATTATATTATTAAAGTTTGAATGTACAACTATATTCAGACTCCACACATAATTATTGATAAAACGCAGAAGAAAAGATAAAATTAAGATGCATTTGGCTGTGCCCTTGTGAAAAGGCTATACATTAAGATGGTTTTCCAAGTGGATTAGCCTATATATATATAAGAAGCTGTACAGAAGCTCATTATTTATGTTCAATCATGCTAACTCAATTATTAGCTTTAGCTTAATTAGTTTATGTAAATCATATATTTGATAATTCTAATCTAAGAAAGATCTTATTTGATCATTCTAAAATTGATGATAACTTGATTATGTTTGTATATGCATAATGCTGTGTGTGTATACATATTCATCTATTCATATTTATTTGGATTTATGTTCATCGTAATATTATATTGTATAATTTATATATAAACTTCACGTAGATTTTATACTAGTAAACAGCTCGTGTTTAGGGTAAAAATTGAATGTAAATATATACATTTTTTCTCATTTACCTAACGAAACGGACCAAATAACACTTGATTTCACGCATCCAGCATTTACACTTCTTTCTCTATGCAACGACATGATCGGTGATGTTAATTTAATTAGCAAGAATTAATGGAATCATTAAAGATTAGAGCATATTGGCTGGTCAGAGAATTTTACATCAATATAATGCTCTTGTATCTCCTGGACATATTCATACGAGCATGCAGCTGGCCATTTCAGGAGATCATGTTCAGATTGGAAGTTATCTTTTCGTCCCTTTCTCCTTTCTCAGGTGTCAATCTTCTTCATGTTTCCCACTGTTCAACCAATCTCTAACTTCATATCCAATAACCTATGAATAATTCAGACTATTACAAACCCATCTTACATTATCATCGTGGAAGACAGAAGAAGTAATTTCATGAGAAGTCTTATTATTCATGTGAGCTTCAGTTCTTAACTTTGAAAGTAGTGGCCCGGGGAAATGAAAAAATAATTATGATTAGATTTTGTTATTCATGTAATACATACATTGTTGATCTCCATATATGTGTCATAAGTCGAGTCAAGCCAACAAGTCGAATTCGACGGACTTCGGAAGTGAGACCGCGCAAATCAGGGCTCAAAATACACTGGACGTCACCGAAAATAGTCGAAATGATCTCCGATCGACTAACGGACTTCGTCATCACATTCAGAACATTAAAATTTATGAAAAATATAAATATTAAATAATCTAAAGATAAATCGATCAAGTAATCAAGCTATCAATGTGCCGACACACATATCGGGGAAGGGAAGCTGTGACAATGTTCAAACGACATCCGTTCATAAAATTGATTACATCGTTAGCTTTGAAATGTTGAAATCTACCAAATGAGAATGCCCACGCTCAATTCAGACTAGTCCACACAAATGTTGAATGATCAGAAGTGACAGCACGCAAATTGAGGCTAAAATACAATGGATGTCTCCAAAATCAGTCGAAATGATCTCTGATTGGCGAATGGACTTCGCCATTGCGTTCAGAACATCAAAACTAGTCAGAATATAAACATTGCACAACTTGTTGATCAACCGATCAAGTGATCGAGCCGTCAACACGCCTGCACACATATCGAGGTCAGGAGGCGCTAACGCAAGCCAAACGACCTCCATCCGTGAAATTTATTATGCCGTTAGCCTCAAAACGTCAAAAATTATCAAATGAGATTGCTCGCACTCAATTTAGACGAGTCTGTGTGAAAATTGAGTGGTCGGAAATGATAACACGCATTTTGAGGTAATGAGATTTGATCTTGAAACCAAACCCGTTCAAACAAAGCGTGTTGAGTTCAGAATATTGGAATAACCTTGAATTGATATATATATATATATATATATATTAATTATTTAATCATGTCGGCATAAAGTTCACATTAAAGTCGATTAATCGACTTAAAAATCAATTTTAAAAACCTAAATCCCTAAATCCCACTCAAATGACCCGCTTGGCTCCTATTCACGCGTGACCTGAGCCCCCCTTTCGCTCGACCTGACCCGGTTCTTCCTCACGCGTGACCTCAATCCCCTTCAGCTCCTTTGATCGCACCCGAGGTGGAAGCTCCCCTTCCGTTCGAACACTCGACCTCCTTCACGCAATCGCACAGCTCGGCCAACCGCTCCCTCCTCTTCTTCTAAACCATTCCCACTTCCTTCTTCCCTCCAAACTCAACGGGAGTTGCCCCACTTCCTTCTTCCCTCCAAACCAAAAATGAGTTTCACCCACATCCCTCATTCAAACCGAGAAAGGCTATCTCATTTTTGACTCCATTCCTCCAAACTGAGCCTTACTCCCACTCCCTCCTCTCTCCAAACCGCAAACGATAAGCTTCTCTTCTTCCTCCTTCTTCCTCTCCCCTTTCTTCTTTTTTCTCTTCCCATTCTTCTTCTTCCTTTTCCCTCTCTCTATGTTTTCTACCCTAGCCAAAATTCACCATTTCCTTCTCATCACTTGGAGCAGCCGAAATCTTTCATGACAAAGTGAGTTCTCTTTCTCTCAAATTCCTCAAAATTAAACAAGCTTTAATTGAAACTTGGGGAGACTAATACTAAACTCACAAGAGACTTAAAATAAATTTTAAGTCTAGTTTTCAAATAAACATGAAAATTGATGTGGAGTTAAGAATGAATCCAAATTAAGTTTAATAGCTCTTATTTAAATATGGATGTGACTACGATGCTAGCTAATAAGCATGGATATGACTAAAACAGTAGGCACTGGGTTTATTATAACTTATTCCAAGTGAATTAAAAATGATTTCAATTGAACACAATTGAATATGTAGAATTCATATGAAGCTTAATAGCTTACTTCTAAGCAAGAGTAGGTTCTGACATTTCACAAATTAACATGAATAAGATTTTTCTTGACTATTTAAAGTGTCAAATTAATGAATAAATAGCAAGCATGAAATATAATCAATTGAACACCGAGATAATTACATTCGATATTGAATGAAATGAAGACCTCAATTTAATGTAGAACAGCAGGTGATTGGTGATGAACCTAGAAGTCAATTCTAAATTGAGAATAAGAGTTCGTAAGAAGTTCGATAGCTTGCTTGCAAGCACAAGTTCATTAAAGAGCTTGCTAATGAGTATGAACCTAACATTAAAGTTTATAGATTCAATAAATAAACTTAATACAAGCAAAGATGCAATATTCTGAATTGCAAATAGAAACTTAGTTCTGCTCCAAATATGCCACCGGATCTGCAATTCTTCGTACAAGCAGACTGAAGATAACACTAAATTAAATTCTACACAAATGAAAGAGCTTCATTCAATCCAAAATTAGAAAATTCTTATTCTAATTATGATTTTCAAAATCAATAATTTCAATGACTAGATGAAATTTTCTAAGCTAAAAATACATGCATGTGCTCAGACATAGAAATTTAGAGTGCAAATTTTAATGTCTGAAAAAGCTACGCAGGCTAAGTTGGAATTAAATGAAAATATAAAATTAATTTCATGATTTAGAAATAAATTATCTGAATTATGAAAAAGTCGCATGGGCCACGACATTATGCTGAATGCTTAAACCTAGTGTCTGAGGATGCTTCACGGGTTGCTTCCTAGTTTGGTCTTAGGACCGGGTCCGGGTTAACAAAATTTAAAAATCCAATTATTATAAGAATTTCAACTTACTAAAATATCTAAGAAGCTAATTTTGTCATATTTAGTCTGCTGGATATTTAGAGTACACAGTTCATCATGAAGCTAGGTCGTGGAGCCAAAATCTATCTAGCTAATTCTGTTATCAATACTAGAAATGCTAGAGCTACTATTCAATTTAGTGGTGTAGACTTCTTAGTCATTGCTGCTGTAAATAATACTCTACTTGAAGCACCTGCATATTGTACACACCAACCTGTGGAGGGGAGGAGGACAATTAGAATGGCCGCTACTATTATTGAGGTTACTCGAAAGAGAACCTAAGTATGTGAAAGATTGGGTCATTCTAAGGTGTCAGTCATGAAAAGAACCATCACTGGGCAGAAAGTTTTAGTCATGCGTGTGAATGAGACCACTCTGCCAGTTGAACCTTTTGCACTAGGAAGGCATGATGCCAAAGCCTCCTCTTCTGGAGGAAAATTAACTATAAGGTAGAGGAGATGAAGGAATGCTGGGTCATCAGCTCTACACTTGGGAATCTGTTACATAACCAGTCTTACAACCAGATGCAAATATTCCCACCCCACAATAAATTTAAAAATTTTGAGATAGGTGAAAAGGAATAGCTCTATTGGTAATGTTAAGCGGTCTTCTTGGGCTCAACAACATTCAACTCTAACCTTCTAGAAGAAACAACTTGAAACTCTATTTGTTTGAGTACATAGAGTCCTAATGGTTGTCAATGAAAAAGGTCTTATAAAGAAGAGGCATCAAAGGCCAATTATCAGAGAAGCTAAAAAAATGTTCCACTACAAAATCTACCATCAGTGGTAGTAAGAGCTTAAAACCGTCTTAAGCAATTCCTACATGATGAGTATCGGGGCATGACACCTAGACCACATGTCCAAGAATCTTTCACTGAATGGTCCCCACAAAAGAAAAAGGAAAACAAATATGGAGGTCGAATCCTCGAGAAGAAGTAGCAATGCAAAAGCTTCTTCATCTAGAAGCAAGCTAACCTAGAGATAGCTAAGAAAGAGAAATACTGAACTGCGTGCTCAACATTCATTATTTAAGCAAAAAATTATACAACCAGCTGTGGAACCATTAGTATTCCAACCCATAACATGTTTGACAGCCTAAGATGGGTAAAGTGGAACAGCTCTATTAGTCAAATCAAATAGTCCTTCTGGACCCGACAATGTTAGGTTCTAGCTTCTTCAGTGAAAAAACTCAAAATTTAAGAAAGAGTGCAACGAGCCCTCAAAGTTGCTAAGAAGAAATGACTGATGAAAATAAATATCAAGGTCTTATCATCAGGGAGGCTAGAGTTGCTTCTTCTAAGAGACCTCCTCCTACAACCCCGGTAAGATTTCGACTAATTTAAATCTTGCACGATGAGCATTGAGGCATGACACTTGGACCACAGGTCCAAGAGTTTATCATCGAAAGGTCCCGGCAAATAGGTAAGAAAATTTAGAGGCCAAACCCTAGAAGTGAAATTGCTTTAAAGAAAGACAATAACGTGACATCTAGACTGTACTCTCACAAAATTCACTCCTTATGCCAAAGTATTTGGAGCTGAAGTAGTCTTGCCACTTGAAGTTGAATTACTTTCACTCCGAGTAGTCATTCAACATAATCTCACTCAAGATGAGAATGTCCATCTACAGATGGAAGAGCTTGGCACGCTTGAGAAAATTAGGCTCCAAGCTCAGCAAAATTTAGAAGTATATCGAGTGAGGATGTTCAAAGCCTTTGATCATACAATGCATCCTCGAACTTTTTAAGAAGGAAAAATGGTCCTGGTGTTGAGAATACCAATTATGCATCACCATCATTACATGTATAAGTTTTGCTTGAAAATTCTCTCATAACATAAGAATGCATTTCTGAAATAAAGCAAACATCCCCCTGTTAGACATGGTGCATTTTTTAAATTTTATAGTAAAATGTTAGGCTTTCCCTCGTTAGACAAGGGGCCTCCTTTTGTATTTGGGTTGACATCATGCCTAAGGCTGGGATCCCTGTATACATGTTCAAATTATGTATTCAAATTCACAAGTTTCAAAATCTTATTGACCAAAAAGAGAAATTTTCAAGTCTGCACATATCAACAAATCAAGTTGGAAACACATCTTCCATCTATACATTAAATTAAGGGCTTAAGTGGGTGCATAAGGTCGGACTCAACACGCCCAAATATGGCCGAGTCACTGATAGGTCAACTTACTCAATACACCACAAAGGTCATAGTAAGAGATCCCCCGTATTATTAGCCCGATGATAAAATCCTCCAAGAATTTCTCAAGTCTAAGACTCAAGTGGGTGCATAGGGTTGAACTCAACATGCCCAAATATGGTTGAGTCGCTAATAGGTCTGCTTACTCAACATGTCACAAAGTTTATAGTAAGAGATCCTCCTACTTCGTTAGATTAAAGACAATAGCTTAAATGTCATCCCAATGTTCATACAAAGCTAAAGGCTGAACTAAGAGATTCATGTCATCAATATGTCTATTATGCATAAAGCGTAGGACTGATGACTCTTGGCCAATGACCCAACACAAGCTCTGATGGTCAGGATGTCCACTAGCATCCTTCTATTAGCCCAGCTAGGGGAAGGTAAGTTCGTATCACCTGACAAGTCTTCAAGGCAATTCAAAGAATTCCTTCACCAAATCTATCAAGGCATAAAGCTAGGATAGAAGGAAATATGAACCATAAAATTTTGATTTTGAATCTTCAACAAGTTCGACAAAGCACAAAGCATAGAATCGAAGATACTCTCACATTGCCAGCAAGTCATCAATTCCTTTGCCAAATCTATCAAGGCATAAAGCTAGGATAGAAGGAAATATGAACCATAAAATTTTGAGATTGAATCTTCAACAAGGTCATCAATGCACAAAGCATAGAATCGAAGATGCTCTCACATCGCCAACAAGTCATCAACTCCATCAAGTCCACTAAATCACAAATCCACGATAAGAGGAAGATATAAATTTTAAATTTCAAGATGAAGTCTTCAACAAGTCCATCAAAGCATAACGCATAGGATAGAATATGCTCTCATCTCGTCAACATGTCATCAACTCCATTAAGTCCACCCAAGGCACAAATCGAGGACATGAGAAAAATATAACTTTCAAACTCTCAAGAGTTTGCGTCAGCTTCATTCTTTACAAGGATTGCATGTATTCATCCATCGATTTATATTAAACCTATCAGGATGCTATCAACCATTTGTAAGTTTGATTTAGAAGGATGCTCCATTCAAGTGAGATAAGGAGTGTCAAGAAGCCTTTAATAGTATTAAAAGCTACTTTTAAACCCACCAATCCTTGCAGCGCCTACTCCTAGGAAGCCCCTCATTCTATACACAACTGTACTAGAAGAGTCCCTTGGGGCATTATTAGCACAACACAATGAAGAAAGCAAAGAGGATGCCCTTTATTATATCAATCGAAGATTAATAGGAGCATAAATGAGATACTCTCCGATAGATTAGCACTATTTGGCACTGATCTTTGTAGTCCAAAAGCTCTGTCACTATAAGTTATCTCACAAGATCACCCTCATCTCAAGGATAGATCTGCTAAAGCACTTCATGATAAGACCAGTGTTGACAAGTCGCTTGGAAAGATGGGCAATATTGCTTTTACAATTTGATATCACATATGTTTTATAAAAAATAGTAAAGGGACAAGTCTTAGCAGATTTTCTTGCTACACATCCCATCCCTACGGACTCTTCCCTCATTGATGATCTGCCCGATAAACAAATTATGGTCATTCATGAAAGAGAGAAATCACAAATTTAGGAAATGTACTTTGATGGAGCCTTATCAATCAAACAAGTCAAACCTCTATATTTTCCTAGGGCAAGAACAGGAATCGACATCGTCTTCATAATACCAAAATGAGGGATAATGATATGATAATATGGATTGACCGAGCCAAGAACTAATAATGAAGCCGAGTATGAAGCATTAGTGGCAGGTCTTGAAGAAGCTAGTTTCATAGGCATTCAAAATTTGCATATTTTTGATGATTCTTAGCTTATTATAAATCAAGTACTTGGCATATATAGAATCAACAAGCTTGAGTTAGCTTTCTATCATAAGCGAGTTCTTGAGCTTATGAAGAAAATACCAAATATCACACTAACTTGAGTCTCTCAATCCCGGTTAGCAAAATTAGCTAAGAAAATGGAAAGTATGAATAGTGATTATGTCATGATCAACATATTTACTCAACGAGTTTTAGAGCCAGCAAAGTATCAATCCCCGCATGGTAGAGAGGTTATTAAATTTGACCAAGCAAGATCCAACTTAGGTTGCTCCTCATACTCCCAAAATCAACAATGAGTAATACCAAGAAGAGCTAAGCCTGACATTACCTCCGAAAAGAAATGGAAGGCTTTATTATAGAAGAGCCACATGATTGGACATAGCTCTTCATCGACTACTTTAAAGAAGTCAAATTACCAAACAATAAATAACTCGCAGCTCAAATCGAGAAGAGAATGTTGCGCTATGCTTTCGTCAATAATACTCTATATCGTAGATCCTTTAAATAAATGTGGCAATGATGCCTAAATGTAGATGAAGCTAGCAAAGTGATGGTTGAAGTTCATGAAGGACTTTGTGGTGCACATCAGTCAGGTCCCAAGATGGAAATAAAGATTAAAAGGACGTGCTATTATTGGCCATCTATGGTGAGAGACTATATCAATCATGCTAAGAGGTGCCATGAATGTCAAGTATATAATCCATCAACCTCCAAATCCACTACGCCCAATAATAGTATCTTGGCCATTCGAATGCTGGGGTACTGATGTAATTGGACCAATAAATTTACCATCTTCAGCTGGACATCGCTTCATCCTAGCAGGGACTAACTATTTCTCTAAGTAGGCTGAAGCTATCTCAGTTAAAGAAGTCACTATTGATCAAGTGATCAACTTCTTCATGCATAATGTGGTCTATAGATTTGTAGTGCTACACTGAATAATTTTTGACAATGGCACACTTTCAAAAATATAAAGATTTATAGATTCATCGATCAACACAAAATTGATTGGCGATACTCTTCAATATATAATCTAAGAGCAAATGGTTTGGCAGAGGCCTTCAATAAGACATTAGTCAAGCTGCTCAAGAAGATCCTTACTAAAAATAAGAGAGAATGGCATACCAAACTATTAGAGGCTCTATGGGCGTATCGACCACCTACAAGTCATCGATTAAAGCCACTCCTTATTCATTGGCATTTGGAACTGAAGCAGTTCTTCCCCTTGAAGTTGAGTTGCCTTCACTTTGAGTAGACATCCAATACAATTTAATTGAAAATCAAAATGCTCATCTGAGAATGGAGGAACTCGACGCATTTGATGAAGTTAGATTGCAAGCTCATCAAAATTTAGAAGTTTATCGAGCAAAGATGTCAAGGGATTTTGACCATATGGTGCGGCCTAGAATATTCCAAAAAGGAGAATTGGTTTTGGGGCTGAGAAGACCAATTATCTCCAATCAAAAATTTAGTGGCAAATTTGATCTTAATTGGGAAGCGCCTTTTATCATTAAAATAGTGTATCAAGGAGGGGCATACCAACTCATTGACCTAAAGGGTGAAAAACCAATGCCACCAATCAATGGTCATTATCTAAAAAAGTATTATACAAGAGAAATACATTTTCGAAGTACAATATAAATCCCCCTAGAAGACAGGGGGCATTTTTTTAGTATATCTATTTAGGTCGATATCGTGCTTCATGCCGAGATTTCTAAATAAATATACTCACTCGAGATGAAAAAAATCTTCTCTGAAAATTCCTATTTTACACAGAGGGCATTTTAGATTTATATACATAGATGAAAGCAATGTTACATGTTAAAACCCTCTTAAGAGCATATCAATTCAAATATTTATGTATTTGCATATTTTCATCTTAAAAGTTCTTTTAAATGTGCTTTAGAATTCCCCCTAGAAGACAAGGGGTCATTTTTAGTTTATGTTAAGTTTATTTAAGTTGACATAGCGCTATAAGATGAAATCCTCAAATATATTTTGATTCAGGTTGATATCGAGCTTTATGCCAAAATCCCTAAATATTTACATAATTATTATTGTTAAGTTGTAGGTTCTTACAAGAACAAAAAGAATCCATTGTTATGTAGGAAAAGATAGCCCTAAATGGCAAACATTTATCTCCCAGTTGCCAAATTCTGGAGATCAAGTCAGAAGAACTCCTAATTTTGGAAACTTCAATCAATTGAGTTGGAAAAATATCAACCTCTACATCCTGAAGTCTATGACACGAATGGGTTCTAAATGTAGAACTCAAAAAGCCCAAAAATGGTCAAGTTGCTGATGCTCTCCTCACTCAATAAGCCACAAAAAAAGGTCGCAGTGAGAGAGCCCCTGTTCGTCAGTCTAATGACAAAACCACCAACCCACTACAGCTTAAGTCAAAGACTCGAGTAGGTTCTAAAAGTCAAACTCAACAAGCCCAAATGTGGCTGAGTTGCTGACGCTCTCCTCACTCAACAAGTCAGAAGAAAAGGCCACAGTGAAAGAGCCCCTGCTAGTTAATCCAATGATAATAGCTGCTCAATCTCAAACTAGATCCAACTTAGTGATTACAAGCAATCAGGATCCGAGAGATCTTTTTTACTTGATTGATAGATTAATACAATATGAGGAAACTCTCAATTTAGGGATGCCTCAAATTAATCTATATATTATCCACAGGGTGATATCTCAATCTATTCTTAAATGATCTGATCAAGCTCAAAGCTCAGATCAAAACCAATCTCCCCATCAAGTCTGTCAAAGCAGAAAGCATAGGCCCGAGGAAGTAATTCCATAGTTCATACAAAGCTGATGGTCAAACTAAAGGAATTTCATATTTATTCAGTCTGTTAAAGCACACATTGCTAGACTGATAACTTAACATTGACCCTATATGGAGGTTGGGTCATCTGTATGTACCCTTCAACGAATCTGTCAAAGCAAAAAAGCACAAGGTTCATGGTATACATACACTTCCTGACAAGTCAATATGGACAAATCAGGTTAGTCATTCATCCAGTCCATCAAGCTTAAAGCTAGGACAGAAGGAATTTCAAATCCGACCAAGCGCGAATAAACCAATTTCCCAACGGAGTCCTTCATCAAAATAAATAAACTAATTCCTCCATCAGACCCAACTAAGCATGAAGCTAGGGTTGGAGGAAACTGAAATCTGCAATAATATAAAAGAAAGAGATCTTCAGCAAAGCCATTAAAGTAGATAATAGATGTTGTAAGAACTCTTATCTATCCGACAAGTTGATTCGGATAAATCGGTCAATCCTGTCATTCAGTATGTCCTAAATAAGCATCATACTGATGATAAATCCTGTCAAAGCTTCGTAAGCTGTTGCAATCGAAGTTGAAATGATCCAAGTTTTATGGCCAGCCCAAAGGGTCAACTAGTGGCTCGCTCCATGCACAAATCACAGCTATTAGGGGGCATTTGTTGACCTCCATGTATGTGTCATAAATTGAGTCAGCTCAGTTTCAACTTGAAGAAAGTCGAGCTCAAAATGCAATAGACATCACCAAAAATGGTTGAAATGATCTCCGATTGACGAACAGACTTTGCCATCACATTCAAAATGTCAAAATTGGTCAAGATATAAATATTGCATAATCTAATGATCAACCTATCAAGCGATCGAGCTATTAATATGTCGACGCTCATATCAGAGTCAGAAAGCTGCAATGATATTCGAATGACCTCAGTTTGCAAAATTACGTTAGCTTCAAAATATCGAAAACTATCAAATAAAATTGTCAACAGTCAAATCAAACGAGTCTATAAAAATGTCAAATAATTAGAAGTGGTAGCGTGCAAATCAAGGCTGAAATACACTAGATGTCGCCAAAATCAACTCAAATGACCTCCGATCGATGAACGACCTTTGCCATCATGTTCAGAATGTCGAAACTAGTTAGGATATAAATATTGTATAACTTGATGATCAGCTGATCAAGCGCTCGAGTTATCAACTTGCTTGCATGCATACAAGATCAGGAGGCACTAACATAAACCAAATGACCTCCGTTCATAAAATTGATCATGCCATTAGCTTTGAAACATTGAAATCTATTAAATAAGACTATTCACACTCAATTTGAATGAGTTTGCATGAATGTTGAAGCGGCGCATATTTTATTTGAGAAATTGACTCAATTTGGCGACGAACCAAATGGCCTTCGATTGTGAAATGGACTGCGCCGTTTTGTTCAAAACATCAAAATAACCTTAAATTTATATATATATATATATATATAATCTAATCGCATCAGTGTAAAACTCAATTTAAAGTCGATTAATTAATTTAAAAATCAAGTTAAAAGATCTAAAACCTAATCCTAACCCTAACTAACCCATTCAACTCTATTCACTTGGCTCAGCGACCTATTCATCTTCACGTCTCCTCCATGCGTGACTGAGCCATTCCTCTTCTTCATGCGGAAAGAAAGCAGGGCTTAGCCTCTCATGAGATTGGAGCAGAGATCTTTGCAGACTCACATTCGAAGCCTCTCCTCCTTCACACATGAGAGCATATGAGCATCCCTAACTACTCGGATCTCCTTCCCTTCATTCAAATGGCAACTGTTCCCCCTCCTCCCATCAACCGTTCCATCCATTTTCTCTCTTCTTTCTTCCCAACTGCAAGCCACAAGGACCCTCTCCCCTGATCCGAAAATCAACTGCCCTTCTTCCTCTCCTCTTCCAAAACCAAAAAAGGTAAAAAAACCCTTATTTTTTTTCTTCCTCCCCTCTCTAATTTTCCCCTATCTCTCAAAATTATTTTTTCTTTTATTCAACCCTCAAATTTCTCATTTCCACTGCAATCTCCTTCAGAATCGAGAAGAATACCATCATGAGGCGAGTTCTTCTTTCGATTTCTAACGTCGCCCTCCTTGCATTACACTTCCAATTTTTTCTTCGCCGCCATCGAAGAAGAACACCGTCATGATGCGGGTTCTTCTTTCGATTTTCGGTGTTACGTCTGCCTCCTTGCATTACACTTCTAATTTTTTCTTCAATCGGAGAAAACACCATCATGATGTGGGTTCTTCTCTTAGTTTCTGGCATATCCAGCCCCGTTTCCTTGCCGATCATTACAATGCTCAGAAAAATGAGTCATAATATGTGAGATCAATGTGTGAATTTGGATATATACATGCTTGTATTTCTTTGCAGGTTTGAAGGCCTCATGTGCTAATGAGGGCGTGACGAGATGAAAATTAGCTTGAATATTACACCACTATGCTCATTAGGGTGCCACCCCTACTAAATGTTGCTAAAATTTGGTCTAATTTCTAGACTTAAAAAAAAAGGGAATATGCTCATTAGGACATGAGGAGATGGAAATCGATTGTGGTGTCACAAGACACCACTTGCTATGTTCATTAGGGCATACTGAGAAAGCCAAAACACTCTTGATGCAGCCCCCTATGCGGGGATGACTCCGGGAGGCGGCCAAAATTATACCTGATTTTGGATTAAATTTAAGACTTAAGCAAATTTTAATGAAAATAATTTAAACTTAAATCAAATAAAAAAATACACGATAAACATGAAAATAAACATTAAAACAAAGTGGAGAATTCTTAAAGGAAACAAAACAAAATAAAGAGGAAACATAATACTAAAGTAAACTACTTACTTTAAACAGAAGCAAGTTCCCTTCCTTCTTCAAAATCCTTAAAGGCTATGAAGTTTTTCTCTTCAAGCAAATAATGTGAAAAGTAAAACTCCCCCGCTAGCCTTATTTATAGGAAAGGAAAGCTATCTTTATGGGACCCACTTATAGTTAAACTAACAACATAGGTAAAACATATCATAACAACCTTGTTCCATGTTTGTTATCAAAACAAATGCAAGTGAAATGTAAGGAAGTTAATACTAAACTCATAATAAACTTGCAATAAATTTGAAATCTAATTTTCAAATAAATAAGGAATTTAATATGACGTTAAAAATGAATTTAAATTGGGTCTAACAACTCTTGTTGTAGAAAATGTGAAAAGTTATTAAATGATAAAATTAGAGAGGCTTGAAGCTTTCCATTGGGTGAACTTCATACATATAAACTTGTATGAATACAACTGCATGAAGTATGCCCTAACACATATTTTGTAGCGATCACCCCTTTGGGTCGAACAATCCAAAATACATACAAATGCTTGAATGAAAATAAATTCATTACACATATCTAAAATCAATATATTCTTATTCAAAGCTTGTCAAACTTTCAAATGATCGCCATCGGATTCGCAACACTTCGTACAAGTGAACAAAAAACATTAATTAGGGCATTCTTAGATACACCCGCATTGGCCCCGACACTATGTTGAATGCTTAAATTTAAGTGTCTGAGAATGTTGTGCAGGTTGCTACCTAGTTTAGTCTTAGGACTGGGTCCAGGTTAACAAAACCTAAAAATCTATTATAAAAATTTTAAATTAGTAAAATAATTGAGAAACTAATTCTGTCATATGATAATAGATCTAATCCTCTGTTAGCAGCTAAACAGAGTTGACATAATCTAAAGCTCTTAATCATATTCAAATTAATCAATTTTTTAAATAAAATTAACTCAAATTGAGTATCAATCTAAAAAAACTATTTAAATGAAACTCTATCATTGAAAAAAAAGCTTAAAATAAACTTAATCTATTCACCTTCCGCAACAGTTTGTTGAGGGTGACAAATTAAGAAAACTCTAGCTCACAAAAGAGCCAATGTCAAATCAAGTATTATGTTAGGTTCACTCTCAATCAAACTCTTATCAGTAAGGATGTGACACGTGTCCTCCGACCGTGGTTTGACAGTTCCAGATGAAGCAAGTATGACCGAGTCCTTTGATCGTGGTTTAGTCATTCATTATATTACACGATGCCTCAGATGCTAAATCTGGCCTTTGAGTTGTGAATCATAGGGTATACTTTATAGGGCAAACAACCCTCTGTTAGCTAAGGTAGACTTAAGATTATCTCCTTAGACAAACACCACCCTAAGTTTACAAGGATTGCTTGGATGACGTAACCCATGTGTTATTGATAAAGATCTTTCAATCAGTTTGGGTCGACTACCTCCTCTAACTAAGTAGACAAAGAATCGTGATAGCCTGGGATGAGGGAACTATGGGTTCTAGATCGGGCACGTCATTACTCCCCCAACCATACGGTTTAAGCTGAGATAATGAATTTCATAATCTTAAATTCTAAAACTTCATATGCAGCTACTATACGCTACACATTTAGCGATCTAATGACTAGCCTAAATCAAAAGTTCTCTCTCACTTATTGGGAGGGGTATTTAACTATAGGGGCTTGTGCCTATAGGAAACCTGGAACCAGATCTAAAGTACTCTCGAAATGAGGATGAAATCTCTAGGTAGTGTCTTATCTACTATCTTATCTGCCTTCTAAAAATTACACCGACACATTTAACTCACACTCTCTTCAATCACATATTTGTTGAGAGGTCGGTGGCAAATTTTCAGAGCCCACAAAAAGAAAGAAGAGAAAGGAGAAGGAGTAGGAGTTACCTTTTCAATTTTGATGAAAGGGGGAAATCGGAGAGAGGAAAAAATCCCCTTCGATTTGGGAGAGAGAAAATCAAAGAAGAAAAAAAACCCGCCTACTTTGGATCTGAGAAATGGAAAGCTTCCTCGAGGAACCACAGGGCGAAGGAGAGGCAGGTCCTGTGATTCGTGTGGAAGAGGGAGCCCGAAATGGAGATTTTAGTTCTCGCCCACAGGAGGTAGAGAGAGATGCGTGAAGAGTGTTGAGCTACCGGGTTAGGGAGAATAGAATAGGTGATTTAGGTTAGGTTTTATTTTTAAATTGATTTTTTAAGTCGATTAATCGACTTTAATGTGATCTTTACATCGATAAAATCACATGGGTAATATATATATTAATCATAGGTTTTTTCGATGTTTCGAACATAACGGCATAGTCCGTTTTGCAATCGGAGGCCGTTTGGTTCAAGTCGGCGTCAAATTGAGTCCATTTCAGCTCAAAATTCAAGTCACTGCTTTCGACCACTTGATTTTTGTGCAAACTCATCCAAATTGAGTATGAATAGTCTTACTTGATAGATTTTGATGTTTCAAAGCAACTGGCGTAATCAATTTTATGAACAGAGATCATTTGGTTTGTATCGGTGCCTCTTAACCTCAATATGTGTGCAGGATCAGGATCATTGACGACTCGATCGCTCGATCGGTTGATCATTAAGTTGTGCAATATTTATATTCTGACCAATTTTAAAATTCTGAATGTGATGGTGAAGTTCGTTCATTGGTCGAAGGTCATTTGGTTTAATTTTGGTGACGTCTAGTGTATTTCAGTCTCGATTTACGTGATGTCACTTCCAATCATTCGCCATTTGCACAGACTCATCCGAATTGAGCGTGGACACTCTCATTTGATATATGTTAGCCAATAAGCATGAATATGACTAAAGCAGTAGACACTCAGATTATTACAACTTATTCCAAGTTAATTAAAAATGACTTCAATTGAACACAATTGAATATGGACAGTTTATATGAAGCTTGATAGCTTACTTCTGAGCAAGAGTAGGTTCTGACATCTCACAAATTAACATGAATAAGATTTTTCTTGGCTATTTAAAGTGTCAAATTCATGAATAAATAGCAACCATAAAATATAATCAATTTAACACTGAGATAATTACATTCAATATTGAATGAAATGAAGACCTCAATTTAATGTAGAATAGCAAGTGATTGGTGATGAACCTAAAAGTCAATTCTAAATTGAGAATAAGAGTTCGTAAGAAGTTCGATAGCTTGTTTGCAAGCACAAGTTCAATTAAAGAGCTCACTGATGAGTATGAACCTACCATTAAAGTTTAGAGATTCAATATATAAACTTAATACAAGCAAAGATGCAATATTTTGAATTGCAAATAGAAACTTAGTTATGCTCCAAATACACCACCGGATCTGCAATTCTTCCTGCAAGCAGACTGAAGATAACCCTAAATTAAATTCTGCATGAATGAAGGAGCTTCCTTCAATCTAAAATTAGAAAATTCTTATTCTAATTATGATTTTCAAAATTAATAATTTTGTTGATTAGATGAAATTTTCTAAGCTAAAAATTCTTGCATGTGCTCAGATATAGAAATTTAGAGTGCAAATTTTAATGTATGAAAAGGCTGCATAGGCTAAGTTGAAATTAAATGAAAAATATATAATTAATCTCATGATATAGAAATACAATTATTTGAATTATTAAAAGTCAGTTCCCACACTATGTCAATGCTTAAACCTAGTGTCTAAGGATGCTACATAGGTTGCTTCTCGGTTTGGTCTTAGGATCGGGTTCGGGTTAAAAAAACCTAAAAATATAATTATTATAATAATTTCAACTTACTAAAATATCTGAGAAGCTAACTCTGTCATATGATAGTAGATCTGATCCTTTATTATTAAACTAATAGAGTGGACGGGATTTGAGACAATAAATTAAATGATCAAGCAAACTCTTAAACCCCGATGATGGCTATGTTGAATGAAGATTTCAACTGGAGGGGATACTTCCATCAAAATATGATTTTAATTTTAGATCAAATTAACAAAAATTGGGTATCAATCCAATTGCAAAATCTAATATATCACTAAGCTATTAATTGTTAAATGAAATTCAATCTTTAAATACTTAAAGTAAACTCCATTCAATCCATATTCCGCTTATTTGTTAAAGGTGAAAAATTAAGAAAACTCTAGCTCACGAAGGAGCCAATATCAAGTCAAGTATATTTCTATATTCACTCTCAATCAATATCTTGCCAATAAGGACGTGGCTCGTATCCTCTATCTACGTGGTTTGGCCAGTACGCTCCACATATGATACATTTATGACCAGAGTTCTCTGATCGGGTTGTTGCCGCCAAATGACACCATTATATTATGATTACGACTGTAGCCCGTATGCTCTCCAATGACTCTGTACCTTGAGATATGAATCATAGGGTACACCTGATAGGGTAAAAAGCCCTCTGTCAACTAAGGCAGATTTAAACTTGTCTCCTTAGATAAACACCACCCCATGTGTACAAGGATTTCTTGGACGACACAACCCATGGCTGCTGACAGGGATCCTTCGGTTAGGTTGAGTCGACTACCTGCTCTGACTAAGTAGACAAGGGACCACGACAGCCTGAGATGACGGAACCATGGGATCTAAATCTGGCACGTCATCATTCCCCCAACCATCTGCGTTAAGTTAATATAATGAATTTCATAAATCTTAAATTTTAAACTCCACATGCTGCTACTATACACTATGCATTTAGCGGTCTAATGGCTAGCTTTAATCGAAAGTTCTCTCTCAGCATTGAGAGGAGTAATTAACTATAGGTGCTTGCACTTATAGGAAACCTGGAACCATATCTAAAGTTCTCACAAAATGTGGGTGAAATCTTTGGGTAGTGTCTTATCTACTATTCCATCTGCCTTCTGAAAATTTCATCGATATTCAAATTAAGCTCTCTTCAAAGTGAGAGGTCGGTGGTAAATTTTGAGAACCCACATTTTTTTATAAAATTAATAGATATCTTTCTAGTAAATTGGGTTTATTAATCACAGACCTAGTTCTATACAATGGAATGATTAATGAGGCTAATTTGGCCTATTGGCTAGCGAGATAGTTTTATTTTATAATGATAGCTATAGTCCAAAACGGTTAAGCATCTTAATTGTTTAATTATTAATTAATAAGTAGCTACAAATTAATTAAGCAAATCCTAACCAAGAAGATTTGTTCAGTCCATATATAACAGTTTCAAAGACCTGTAAAAGTGGAATTAATTATACAATTTCAGAGCCTGCTCAAACCACAAGTGATTATCAAATCCTAGACATACATACATAGATACAAACATACACACACACACACACACATATATATATATATATATATATATATATATATATATATATATATATATATATATATATATATATAATTAAAAACATATATATCACATATATCACTTGTTTTTGTATTTATCTGAATATATTTATGTCTACTCATTTTGGTTTCGTTCTACTCCTTGATTAATATTGATGTTAAATGAAATACATTTTAATTTAAGGATGCTGGCGAGATCACTTTTATTTTTTTTTTAAATTTTATTTTATTTTATTTATTTATTGTTTTAAAAGAAAATATATTTGATATATTAAAATCAGTAGCTATCAAATAAATATGTTTTTAAAAACAAAATTCAAATTAAAAAAAATTATCTGCAATAAGCTCTTAGTTTTCGGAGGTTGAACAAAGCCATATTAATATGCAATCATATTTGACTTGGCTTCATAAGGTTTGTTAAAAAAAACGTTGCCCGTATAATCGAGAAAGTCATCAGAATTGTTTGATTATAAAAATTTCGTTAACAAACCGATAAATAGAAATCAACCAAAACTTTAACCCCCAGCAGAGAAGAATACTCATACAGTCTGTGAGAGTTTCGAATACTTGAAAGCATGAAATTAATATCACTAATTAAATTTTAAAAAAAGATAAGTACAGAAAAATTATATTTTATATGAATAAGATGAAAATGTCATTTTATTTATGTTAACAACTAAGTGAAAATTACAATCACCTAGCTATTATGAAGATGAAGATTATATGAACAGAATAAAATATCGATATTGCTTTTCCTTCTTTTTTTTTTCTCTTTTTGCTGTGGGAGTTTCTTCTCTACTCTCCGCTCTTACCACATTCTCATCAAGGATTTAGGGACACCAAGCATTACAACAACTACAACAAAAAGGTGTCACAAGTATAGGTAAATGTGATTTTCAGTAGGGCTGTCAAAATAGCTCGTTGTTCGTGAACAACTCGTGTTCGGCTCGAAAATTAGCTCGTGTTCGGCTCGTTTGTTAAACTAACTAGCCGAACACAAACTAAAAAATCCGTTTGAAAGCGGAACGAGCAGAACACGAACACTGGAACTGTTCGCTCGAGTTCGGCTCGATAAGGCTCGATAAGGTGCGGGCGGGCTGAGGGTTGTGATTCCTCGATTACGTAACTGTGTAACTTATTTCGTAATTTATTTTAGGGTTTTAGCCTATTCGGCTTTTCCGAGCAATTCGAATTCCGTTGTTTTCTTAAGTCTTTTCGGCTTTCAATGGCCAGCATTTCGAGCGTTCGTTTGTGCCCTAGTTCTTCTCTTCTGCCTCTAAGCCTCTCTACCTCTGAGTTCTCCAATCTCCACTTCTCCTCATTTGAGTCATCTCTTGGTTTCGAGCATCAGAGCATGAGCAGTAGTGCAGTAAGCTCTCCATAGTCCACAATCCCTTCCTCCCAAGTCCTGCCTCTCGGATTTCTTTTGTTCTTGCGTCATTGTATGGTCATGCGTTTGGCGAAAGTGTGGAGAGTCTTATATGTGAATCTGATCCTCTATGGCTTTGTGACTCTGTCTCTCTCTCTCATTCTTGCTTTTTTTGAGTCGTCTGACACTCATACTCTTCTCTGTGATTTCTTTTACTGTTCAACTGCTCTACCCGCTTAGGTATGTCACAGTCTCACAGATCCTTGGGGCCTTTCACCAATCTATGGTTATTGCGATTATGTGATTTTTTGGGAGCATGACTCCTCTGTTGTATGACCCTATGGGTCTATGGGAGCCTCTATTGGTTGTGATTCTTGTGAATCTATGAGACTGTGATGTTGTTTACTGTTTACTATTAGTGTTTAGTTTCAATGTGACAATGTGTTGCGTATTTTTAGGAGCATGACTCCTTTGTTGTATGGCCGTATGGGTCTATGGGAGCCTCTGTTGACTATTGTTTGTGATTCTTGTGAATCTGGGAGACTGTGATGTTGTTTACTGTTTACTGTTAGTGTTTAGTTTCAATGTGTTACGTATTTTAGTATTGTGTTGTTCGTTCCTTGATCCTTCTGGCTTCAGGTATCTTCAAAGTTCGGAGTAACTTTCCTTGGTATTCTTTGCTATCCATTCTTTTACCCGTCGACTTTTGCTTCCACCGTCGATTTTATTGTTTCATAAGTTACCCACCGAGAAGTGAGAACAGGCTGAATATCCAACCAAGTTACCAAAGTACCAAACCTGAAACTCTGTCTGAAAGAATCAACAAAAACAACCATCAATGGCTGAATAGAAATGAAATGAAATATAATAATAAGTCAAATTTATTTGATGTCATATGCCCATAGCATAGCAAATACTCAATCACATGATTCACATCTAACAGCCAACAGACCATCTATTATAAGAAGTTGTTGATTTGTATTCTTGCATATTTAAAATGACAAAATAACAGTTGAATGAAAACAGCAAAACAACCAAACATAATAGAATGATAGAACTGGGCAGTGGGCAGTGGGCAGTGGCATTGGGCAGTATGTAATGGATAGTAGTCTAGTGCCTAGTGGCAGTGGACAGTAGTTGTATATTTGAACCAAAATATAGGAGCTTTTGGTAGTTAATTATAAGCCGTGCAACTAGTAATGCCTAAAACATGCTTAATATCATCCTGAATGCTGAGCAAGAAAAAGGATCATATATTCATATGCTTTTACTTTGATATTTGATGATTATTTGTTGTTTGACTTGTTTCTACTTTTACCAAATTTTTTTAAAAAAGTGATTTAAATAGTCATTAGCCAGTTAATTAATTTTCTAATAATCTTCTTATTTCCATTGTAATGAAGCTCACTCTCCTTCTATTATAAATGATATTCATCCTTGCAATTTTGATTATGCAAAGCTTAGTTGTAATGTATTTTGTATATTCTAAACTTTGTTATATCTATGAATGCATTATTTTATAACATATTTGTCATTTAACACATGATGTTTGAAATTATTCATAGTTTACATATAACATATGTCTTCATTTGAGCATTCCCAGTTTGCATCAACTGGTGAGGTACAACTTGTAGATATGGAACATTTGGAAGATATTCATAATCAAGAATCTCAACATATTGTTGAGAGTACTAGGACTATACTAGAGGGGCAGGATAAAAAATCTAGAAAGAGAAAGTCTACTGTCTGGGAATACTTTGTAGAGGTTAAAACTATGTCTAAGGGTGTTGAGATTCCTTGCATGCAATGTATGTCTTGTGGAGTTAAGTTACAAAAATCAAAAACAGGCACAACTTCACAACTTCTCAGACATATCAAAGATTGTGATAAAATTAAATCAAAAGATAAACAAGTTATTGATTTGTCAGATAAAAGACGTAGAATCGAATTTCTCCCAATTGATGTTGCTAGTGAATTTGACATTTCTATTTTTCATGATCCCAAAAAATTATGATCAAATGCAGGTTAGAGAAATTATTGCAAGGATGATTATTGTCCACGAATATCCTTTTATGATGGTAGAGCACACTTGGTTTAATATCTTATTGAAATATTTGAATCCTAACTATGATAGTGTGTCAAGAAACACCATAAAAAATGATTGCATTCGAATTTATGATGTTGAGAAAGAAAAACTTAAGACTTATCTTAACAGTGTGCAGAGAGTATCATTAACATCAGATTGTTGGACATCTAATCAGACAATAGGGTATATGTGTTTGACTATTCATTTCATTGATTTATCATGGAAGATCCAGAAAAGGATTATTAATTTTATTGAACTTGACCCTCCTCATACTGGGACTTTCATCTGTGATTCTATATGTGAATGTTTGTTAGAATGGAATTTTCAGGATAAAGTCTCCTTAATTACTCTTGATAATGCCAGTAACAATGATGTTGCAGCTTCTTGCCTTAGAAATAACTTTGATTCAAGAGAAAAACTATATTTCCATGGTCATTTTTTTCATATCAGGTGTTGTGCACATATATTGAATATAATGGTGCAGGATAGTTTGAAAGAAGTGCATGATATAATTTATAATATAAGGGAGTCAGTTAAATATCTCAAAAAATCTTCTACAAGGCTACACAAATTTGTTGAGATTGCAAAATAGTTAAGTGTTCCTACGTCACGGTCTCTTTGTATTGATGTGCCAACACGTTGGAATTCAACTTATATGATGCTTGAGTCTGCTTTTATTTATGATACTGTCTTAACTCCTTATGCAGTTAGAGATTCAAATTACAAGTGGGTATCACTAGATTCTGATTGGCTGAGGTATGAAAAAATCGAAAGTTTTTATCAATTTTTAATAATGTCACTCAAACAATTTTTTGCACATCTTATCCAACATCAAATATTTTGAAATTCATTTCGTTTACATTTCCTAAGATCTATGAATTACATGAACTTGATTCTCAAATTACATATGTTGAGAAGGCTCTTTGGGAAATACATGCAATATATGCTACTGAGAGTTCTTCTAATGCTGCATTGAATGAATCTATCATTGTGGGGTTTTCTTCTTCAAAGTCTGTTATAGATCCTCTTGGCACATCTCAATTTGATTGTATGTTGGGTTTTAAAGATTTTGTTATGTCATCTGGTTCCATTCACCGCTAAGTCCTGACTTGGTGTGTATCTTGAGGAAGGGTTATTTGTTTGCAATACTGAGCAATTTGATATTTTGAAATGGTGGAAAATGAACACATTCAAATATCCATGTTTGTCTAGAATGACTCGTGATATTTTGTCAATTCCAATAACAATTGTTGCTTCTGAATTTGCATTCAGTACTAGTGGAAGGGTGCTAGATAATTATAGAAGTTGTTTATCTTCCAAGATAGTTAATGCATTAGTTTCTACATTTAATTGGATCAAATCATCCCAACTAAATTCTAAAATACCATTGGTAAGTGATTCATTGCTTCAATACAATACCATGCAATTTAATATTGTTATTTTATTATATCTATTTTTCTTCTAATGTTTTTTAATTTTTTTCACAGCAAGAAATGTTGGAGGAGGAAAATTTGGGTGTTCCGTTGGGTGATTCATGAGCAAGAAGAGGATTGTGTTCCATTATGTGCTTCATTGCTTCTAATATTTCATATACATTTAATTACAAATACTTTATATATTTTTATTTTATATATTTGGTTATACACTTATGTTGATGATAGTTGATGGATTGTTTGGCTTTGGGTTGATTTAAATTTATGAATTATCGCTTAATGTTATTTTGTTCTAATTATTTTTTTGGCAGATGAATTATAGGAGTGAGGCTATGATGATTTAAAATGCTCAAATAGGTAAATGCAGCTTTGTTGCTTGTTGCCTTTTTTTGGTTTGTCATTATTGTATATAACCCTATAGAGAATTATATTTATGGTAAAATATGCAAATTTGAATAGATACTTTTTAATTGATCCTCTATGGTTTGGATGTATGCAATTTTTCAACCTTATGTGGGATTTTAAGATGATGATTAATGAGCATCGAATACTTTTATGTTCCAACATTTGTCTCTCTATATTTGGAATGGCATGTTAAACTAAAATGTGCAACCATATAGAGTGTACGAGGTTATGTCATTGTCATATCACATATGTGCTGTAATTAAATTTGAGCCTCTCTAGTTTCAAAACTCCTATATTTTTATTCAACTGCTGTCCACTGACTCAACTAGACTATTGCCTAGTTCTATAATTTTATGTTGTTATGCTGCTTTGCTGTTTTCATTTAGCTGTTGTTTTGCTATTTTAATTATGTAAGACTACAAGTCTATAAGACTACAACTTCTTATAATAGATAACATGTTGCCTGTTAGATGTGATTCATGTGAATCATGTGATTGAGTATTTGCTATGCTATGGGCATATGGCATCAAAAGATTTTGTCTTATTATTGTGTTTCGTTTCATTTTTATTCAGCCATTGATAATTGCTTTTGTTGATTCTTTCAGATAGAGTTTCAGTTTTGGTACTTTGGTAACTTATTTGTTTTCCTGAAATTGTTGGCTACTTCCTCTTTGCTATGATCCTTTTTCTTGCTCGGCATTCAGGATGATATTAAGCATGCTTCAAGCATTACTAGTTGCAGAGCTTACAATTAGCTACAAAAAACTCATATCTTTTCATTCAAATATTCAACTACTGTAATATGATGTCCACTGCCACTAGACTCGCCCACTACACACCGCCTATGCACTTACGCCGCCTCTATCATTCTATGATGTTTGGTTGTTTTGTTGTTTTCATTTAACTATTATTTTGCTCTTTTAAATAAGCAAGAATACAAGTCAACAACTTCTTATAATAGATAGCCTGTTGGCTGTTAGATATGAATCATGTGATTGAGTATTTGCTATGCTATGCGCATATGACATCAAAAGATTTGACTTATTATTGTATTTTGTTTCATTTTTATCGAGCCATTGATGGTTGCTTTTGTTGATTCTTTCAGACAGAGTTTCAGGTTTGGTACTTTGGTAACTTGGTTGGTTGTTCAGCCTGTTCTCACTTCTCGGTGGAACAACTACTATCCACTACCACTAGGCACTAGAGTACTGTCCACTACACACTATCCATTGCCTACTGCCCACTGCCCAGTTCTATCATTCTATGATGTACGGTTATTTTGCTATTTTCATTCAACTGTTATTTTGCTGTTTTAAATATACAAGACTACAAGTCAACGACTTCTAATAATAGATAACCTGTTGGTTTTTAGATTTGAATCATGTGATTGAGTATTTGTTATGCTATGGGCATATGACATCAGAGGATTTTGACTTATTATTTATTTCATTTCATCTCTATCCAGCCATTGATGGTTGCTTTTGTTGAATCTTTCAGAGTTCCAGGTTTGGTACTTTGGTAACTTGGATGGTTGTTCAGCCTGTTCTCACTTTCAGTATACTTGTATTGTTGTTATTTTTTCTAGAATTGTTGGCTACTTGCCTACTTGGCTGTTGTTGGCTTGTTGCCTTTTACGCCTCTTAAACTGTTTTTAGCTTATACCACATAAACAACAAAAGCAATATCATCGCAGAGGTAAGTTACCTCTTTGATGTTGTTGCTCTTGTTGTTTATGGTGGTTAATTGGCTATGATGGCTATGATAGCTATGATGATCTTAAAATTCTTTTTTTTGACTGGTAGCATCCTTTGTGATTGTAACCCTTCTTGGAAGTTGGATGCTCACTAATTTGTTGCCCCTTATGTTGATAATTAAAATGAATATTTTGTTTACTCTGAGCTTGAGCCATCTATGCCTTCTCTTGTAGATCATACTCATATATATATATTCTCTTCATTAACTATCTTCTCAAGTATTTTTTTTGCAGATCATTTTCTCTACTCCTTGCAAGTTTGAAGGTGTTGGTGTTGATTCCTGAATTCTCACGTTGATCTTTTGAAGGTCTCTTCATGACTTCATTGGCTGCTATTTTTTTTTTTTTTTCAGTTTTTACCTTTCTTTAGCTTTTCTTATTTTCTATTTTTTTTATTTAGATGGGGATTAAACTCTTTAATCTTCTTGTAGCTCCTAGAGCATTAGATATTTGAGACTTATCCCCTATAAGGACTTTATATTTCTTTCTCTAGTTTACTAAAACATTTTTTTATACTTTTCTATGATTGTATCATTGTATTTGCATGTCTTTCATTAGAAAAATTTTATGTGGCATGTATATTATAAATTTCAAAAAATATTAAATATTAATAAAATTTGTATATTGATTTGTATTTTTTTCTTATTTGTAAAATTGTATCTAAATTTTTTTGTTATAATAATTCAAAAATTTTAAAAAAAGTTTGTTTTAGTACTTAATTTGATAAATTCGAGCCTATTTCGAGCTTCTTCACGAGCTGAAATCGTGCTGATTCGAGCAAACAAATAAACGAGCTTTATTCGAGCCGAACACGAACACATTCGAGCTTAAACGAACAATAACGAGCCAAACACGAATATTCTCATAACAAGCTTAAATCGAACACGAGCCGAACATGAACACAAACAAATTTAAACGAGCCGAACACTAACAGAGCCTCAACTCATTCATGTTCGGCTCGTTTACACCCCTAATTTTCAGGATGACATTTTTGAAAAGGTAAGCTATAATTGTTGCAAGGTTAGACTCACCTAACAAGTGAATGAGATAAAAGCTTGGAGAATTGTTTGACTAGGTCCAGAAGAGGACTTTGAGAAGTAGGGTATAACTTGCTTAAGGAGATATGGCCATTAAGATAGAATTATCATCTTTAACACAATTACAAACCACCAGTTTAGAAGAACTATCAAGCAACGATCACGAAATGGGGTAAAATAAGAAAAGAAAGGTTTCTAAATACATTTTAGTTTGAGGAGGTAGAACAAGTCATAAGAAAACAATCATATATGACTTGTTTCACGAGAATTTTTTTAAATTTTTATTTGACTTGCTTCACAAGATTTATTAAAAAATAAGATTGTCGTTATACTAAGCCGTTCAATTACAATTTAATATGAAAAAGAAGCATTATTTTTTTATAATTTATCGTTAGAAATTAATTTGGAAGATAATTCATCATGCACCCCAGTCAAAAAAAAACATTACTACGCGGCTTTGTATATATATATTCATGCAAGTTCACAACTGTGACGGCCAGACTTCGTCCAAAACAGAGATCATATATTTGAATTTTTCCGGGAGATAGTTCATACACCTAACATATTTTGTCTTGTTAATTAGTTAATATTATTTGATTAAAAAAAAATCTTATTAGCAGACCAATATCTAGAAATCAAGCAAAACCAAACCCCCAGCAGAGAAGAAGATTCATTCAGTCCATGACAGTTTCAAAGACGTGTACATGGTATTAATTTTATCCCCAAATGTCTCTAGCATTACCCTATATATATCCACACATCCCATAGGCAAGTCACCACAACGTACGACGTAGAGAAAGGTGAGCGAGAGATAGAGAGAGAGAGAAGATCGGCCATTTACAAATTTAAGAAATGGCTAATTCTCATGACCTCCAGCTACTTCTAATTACTCTGCTTGCTCTGGCCTCCTCCCTTGCAGTCGCCACCGATCCCACGCAACTTCAAGACTTCTGTGTTTCAGACAATACGGCAAACAGTAAGATTTATAAATACTTTAGCAGCATGCAGTTTATGCCTTTACATTGCATAATATATAGACGCAAAATACTCATAAATAAATATGTTAATTAACGATGATCATGCAGTTTTTGTGAATGGGCTCGTGTGCAAGAACCCCAATTTGGTGATCGCGAACGACTTCTTCTTCACAGGCTTGAACAAACCAGGCGACACTGCGAATCAATTGGGATCAAAGGTGACGCCCGTGTCAGTGACGCAACTCCCGGGATTGAATACGCTCGGCATCTCACTTGCTCGCGTAGACTTTGCGCCTTACGGTCTCAACCCTCCTCACACTCACCCGAGGGCGAGCGAGATACTTGTGGTATTAGAGGGCACTCTCTCTGTTGGCTTTGTGACATCAAACAATCCTGATAATAAGCTCTTCACAAAGGTTCTTAATGTGGGGGATGTCTTTGTATTCCCTCAAGGTCTCATCCACTTTCAGCTCAATACTGGAAATACAAATGCGGTGGCTATTGCCGCTCTCAGCAGCCAGAATCCGGGGGTGATTACTATCGCCAATGCAGTCTTTGGATCGAAGCCGCCTATCTCTCCCTACGTTTTGCAGAAGGCTTTCCAGCTTGATCACAAGACGGTGAAAACACTCCAAGCCAAGTTCTGGATGAACAATAACTAGGGATCGATCATGTATAAACCACACAATTGTCAGCTATTTGAATAAGCAATTTGTTTATTGTTACGTAGTAATAATGTACTTCTAAGTGTGTTGATTGATTTCAAATAAATAATTTATGGTTGTATTTATGCGTGTAATGTGAAAATAATGATTATTTATGAATCCCTAAGCGCTTGTATGCAATTCTTGGCCTTAATATGTCAATTATGCATTCGTGAGCGTTTCAGTGCTTATTTGAATATACGCATGTCTGGGGTCCATTAAATATGTTCATGATTGCTTAACTTATATTGATATTAAATTCAATTAGAGACATCTTCTTGGTTTGCCAGAGATTTGTCAATCGTCTTTAATTGAGGTATATGTAGCTTGAAAGTCTCTATGGATTCCAATATGAAAAATTATTATGTGCAGAATCCGGATGTAGTTTCTATATCTAGATTCCAATAATTTATCGTCATGTGACGTCCAATCAGTACATAGCTATTATATTTTGACTGTAATGTATTATATATTTTCTATGAACTACTATGTATTATTCTGTATTATCGTGCAATTAATTTTATATTAATACATAATACTTTATGGCTTATACACAGTAGCTATGTATTAGCCGAGTAACACATGATATTATTATTGAAGTTTGAATGTACAATTATATTCAGACTCCACACATAATAATTGATAAAACGCAGAAGAAAAGATAAAATTAAGATGCATTTGGCTGTGCCCTTGTGAAAAGGCTATACATTAAGTTGGTTTTCCAAGTGGATTAGCCTATATATATATAAGAAGCTGTGCAGAAGCTCATTATTTATGTTCAATCATGCTAACTCAATTATTAGCTTCAGCTTAATTAGTTTATGTAAATCATATATTTGATAATTCAAATCTAAGAAAGATCTTATTTGATCATTCTAAAATTGTTAATAACTTGATTATGTTTGTATATGCGTAATGCTGTGTGTGTATACATATTCATCTATTCATATTTATTTGGATTTATGTTCATCGTAATATTATATTGTATAATTTATATAAAAACTTCACGTAGATTTTATACTAGTAAACAGCTCGTGTTTAGGGTAAAAATTGAATGCAAATATATCTCATTTACCTAACGAAACGGACCAAATAACACTTGATTTCACGCATCCAGCATTTACACTTCTTTCTCTATGCAACGACATGATCAGTGATGTTAATTTAATTAGCAAGAATTAATGGAATCGTTAAAGATTAGAGCATATTGGCTGGTCAGAGAATTTTACATCAATATAATGCTCTTGTATCTCCTGGACATATTCATACAAGCATGCAGCTGGCCATTTCAGGAGATCATGTTCAGATTGGAAGTTATCTTTTCGTCCCTTTCTCCTTTCTCAGGTGTCAATCTTCTTCATGTTTCCCACTGTTCAACCAATCTCTAACTTTATATCCAATAACCTATGAATAATTCAGACTATCACAAACCCATCTTACATTATCATCGTGGAAGAAAGAAGAAGTAATTTCATGAGAAGTCTTATTATTCATGTGAGCTCCAGTTCTTAACTTTGAAAGTAGTGGCCTGGGGAAATGAAAAAATAATTATGATTAGATTTTTTATTCATGTAATACATACATTGTTGATCTCCATATATGTGTCATAAGTCGAGTCAAGCCAACAAGTCGAATTCGTCGGACTTCGGAAGTGAGAGCACGCAAATCGGGGCTCAAAATACATTGGACATCACCGAAAATAGTCGAAATGACCTCCGATTGACTAACGAACTTCGTCATCACATTCAGAACAGTGAAATTTGTGAAAATATAATATTAAATAATCTAAAGATAAATCGATCAAGTGATCGAGCTATCAATGTGCCGACGCACATATCGGGGAAGGGAAGCTGTGACAATGTCCAAACGACATCCGTTCATAAAATTGATTGCATCGTTAGCTTTGAAACATTGAAAACTACCAAATGAGAATGTCCACGCTCAATTCAGATGAGTCCACACAAATGTCGAGTGATCAGAAGTGACAGCATGCAAATTGAGGCTAAAATACATTGGATGTCTCCAAAATCAGACGAAATGATCTCTGATTGGTGAATGGACTTCGCCATTGCATTCAGAATGTCAAAACTAGTCAGAATATAAATATTACATAATCTAATGTTCAATTGATCAAGTGATCAAGCTATCAATGTGCCAACATGCATATCAGAGTAGGAAGGCTACGACGATGGCTAAATGACCTTCATTTGTAAAATTGATTGCTATGTTAGCTTCAAAAATATTGAAACCTATTAAATAAGACTATTTATGATAGATTCAGATGAATCTACGTGAACATCGAGTGGTTGAAAGTGATAATGCGCATTTTGAGCTGAAATTGGCTCGATTCGACGCCGACTTGAACCAAATGGCCTCCGATCGTGAAACGGACTATGTCGTTGCATTCGAAACATTAGAATAACCTTCAATCAACATATATATTAATCATATAATGATGTTGACATAAAATTCATATTAAGATTTATTAAACATTAATAAATTTTTTAATTAACGATGTCTATACCCGTATATAGCCCTAACCATTCCTAATCCCTCAATTCACTCTATTCATAGCACGACTTGAGCCGGATCAAGCTACAAGCCTCACACACACAACCCTCCTCTCTCCCTCTTCGTCTAACCTCCTTGAACTGCAAAGGCTTGCACGATCTTCCCTCCCTCTCTCCCTCACTCGTTCGTTCGATTGAGGAATTGCAAGCTACACGCTATTGACCTCTAATATTATTTTTAAAAATGATAAAAAAAATGATCATGATCCCTTTTCCCCTCCCCTAAAATTGAAAAAATTGCTCCTGCTTAGCTCTCATTTCCCTCTCGTTCACTCCTCCAAAATCGTAAGGAACAACACTAAAATCCTTCTCTCTCGTTCGTTCACCCCATCCCTCAAGGAACCACAAGGTTTCCCCACACAAATGCCTCACACTCTCTTATCCAAACCACTTGCCCACCACTCCTACTCTCTCTCTCTGAATTGATTCTGTTTCACTATTTTCCTCTCTAAAAGACTCACCTTTCCTTAGTCTTCCTCGCATTCAGATCGCCTTCTTTGCAAGCAATGGACGGTGTTTGGATCTCTGCCATCATCTTCGATCTGGATGGAACTCTTCTTAATACCAAAGAGCAACATAAGGAGTATTAAGGGAGTTCTTGGAAAAGTATGGCAAAGTTCTAGATTCAGAGAAAGTGGTGAAGAGGCTCAGAAAAATGCACAAGGAGTCAGCCAAAGCTATCATGGAGGATTATGAACTACCAGTGACAGCAGAGGAGTATCCCCAAGCCAAATGTCCATCTATCAACAAAGGTGGTCACAAGCACAAGCATTGCCTAGTGTTAATCCAACATCTTCATAAATAACGAATCCTAGTTGGGCTTGCTTCAAACTCTATAAAGAAGCATATATATGCAAAGATTTCTCATCAACAAGGTTGGAAGGAAATGTTTTCAGTTATTATTGGTGGCGATGAAGTTAACCTTCTCTAGATATATTCATTGAAGCAGCAAGAAGACTAGGTACTGATGTGTTAAACTGTCTTGAAGTAGCAAGAGATCATCCCTCCTCATATAGAGGACTTCTATTATATAATAGATAATACATATACCAAGAAACAAGTTGCTAAGATGGAAAGTGATATCCTCAAATTTCTTTTTTTTTTGGTAGCCAAGAGGCAACTCTGTTATTAGGCAAGTTCCTCTCGGAATACTCCTCACGATTCCTCCTTCGATCATTCCCTTTGCAACTGGTGAAAGGAACTTCGTCATTAGACAGATTCCATCCAATCTCTGACATTTTCTCATTATTCCCTTCCTCTAGGTTTAGTTTAGATGCCAGAGTTTATCAGTGCTGCTGATTGTGGATGTGTAAAAATATGTAAATGTATATAGAATATGTGCTTGTGATTCTTCTTGTAGGTTTCAAGACCCTGCAAATGTCCAATAGGGCATAGTGAGTGCAAAGAGATGGCTATGGTGTCACAAGACACCGCTCACTATGCTCATTATGGTGTACCGAGTAAGCCAAAATTGTTAGATGCAGCCGCTTATGCCGAAATACTGCCGAAACTTTGACTAAATTTGAAACTTAGAAAAAAAGGGGAGGAGATTTGAATGTATAGAAATTGCATATATATTTGCTTTTATGCAGATGATTGAAGTCCTCATTATGCTCATCAGGGTATAACGGGATTGAAATTCAGCCTAAGTGCTTCAAAACACCAACTGTCATGCTCATCAGGGAATGATGAATAGGCCAAAATAGTTTCGATGTAGCCCCTATCTGGGGATGATGCCAAAATACTGCCAAAATCTTGCCGAAATTTTATCAAATTTTTGGGACTTAACAAAAAAACATAAAATATAAAGTTTTAAAGAAATGAATTGAAAATTTAATATAAGTAAACTTGAAATAAATTTGAAAGAGACTTGATTAAAAATAAAAGTGAAAAACCATATTTCAAATAAGAAAATAGGGATCAAACGCAAGTGAACCTATAAAACTTGAAATAGACTTGAATTCCTTTGATATACATGAACTGAATCTCACAATATTTTGCTTAAAATAATCTAAAAGGAGAATCCTGGTGAATTATTGAAGACTTACAGTGGGATTAAAACATAACTTATAAGCATACAAATGTGGTTCAAGAGAGACTTACAAAAGACTTATATTAAACCAAATAACTCACCATTGGATATAAACAAGTCATCCTAATGAATATTAAACTCTACCATGACTCATTTCAAATGATTGGAAGGAGAGGAAATTTTTGTAGGAGGCTTGAAATGAATTTAAAGGGTCTATTAACAAGTATAAAAGAGAATCATCACTAATTGTTGTGATTATTTTATGATTCACTTTGAGATAAATAAAAGGTTTTATATGAGTACATAGCATAACTATCTGAAGTTTATAAGAGGCATAAATGTGCATTCACAAATTAAGGAGGTTGATTAAATGGTTCATCAACGAGCACAAATCATAAGTGTTGCTTTTTAATAAATGGTTGAACTGTATCATGCATTACGTGAATTGGAATAAACCTAGTAGAATCCATGACTAAACTATACCGATGGTTATAATAGCCTCAATGACTCATTATTAAGTGCAACAAGTTCTCTAGTGAATAATAGACTTTCTCACAATTCATTCCAATCTTGTTAAGAGAAGTTAAAGAATTCATTAGAAGTATGTGATAAATTTGAAGGCTTATTAATAAACATAAGAAATAGATATGAATCTCTCAAGCTCAACTACTAAAGAAGCAAATATGAGTCACGATATGCTATTCCTAATTGCAATATAAGTCTAAAACAACTTTAATGCCACTGGATCTGTAATTCTTCATACAAGCAGACAGAAGGTGATGCTAAATCAAATTATCGATGAATTATAGAGCTTCTTTCAATCCAAAAATTAAAGAATTTCACCCTAATTAAGATTTTCAAAATTAATGATTTCATTAATTAGATGAAATTATCTAAGTTATAAATACCTGCATGTGCTTAAACATGAAAATTCAGAGTGAAAATTTTAATGTCTTAAAAGGCTGTGCAGGCTAAGAATTAAATGAAAATATAAAATTAATCTCATAATTTAAACATAAGATTATTTGAATTATCAATCACCTGCATGGGCCCCGACACTATACTGAATGCTTAAATTTTATGTCTAAGGATGTTGCACAGGTTGCTTCCCAGTTTGGTCTTAGGACCAGGTCTGGGTTAAAAAAACCTAAAAATTTATTTATTATAAGAATTTCAACTTATTAAAATATCTGAGAAGCTAATTCTATCATATGACAGTGGATCTGATCCTTTATTATTAAACTAGTAGAGTCGACAAGATCTGAAATAATAAATTAAATGATCAAGAAACTCATAAACCCCGATGATGGCTGTGTTGATCGAAGATTTCAATTGGAGGGGATACTTTCCATCAAAATGCTTTTACAAGTTCAAATCAAATTAATCTAAATTAAGTATCAATATAAATATAAAATTTAATAAATCACTAAGCTCTAAATGATTAAATAAAATTCAATCTTTAAAAATTTAAAGCAAAATCTAACCAAATCCATCTTCCATAATAGTTTATTGAAGATGACAAATTAAGAAAACTCTAGCTCACAAAGGAGCCAATGTCAAATCAAGTGTTTAACTATGTTCACTCTCAATCAATCTCATGCTAGCAAGGACTTGGCTCATATCCTCTGACTGCATGGCTTGGCCAAGAGGCTACATATGATGCGAATTCCCAGTCCTGACGGGTTGCCGCCAAATGGAACCATTATATTACGATCATGATTGTAGCCCATATGGTCCCCAATGGCTCCGCCCTTTGAGCTGTGAATCATAGGTTACACCTGATAGGAAAAAAAAAGCCATTTGTCGGGTAGACTTAAGCTGCTCCTAGACAAACACCACCCAGCTTATAATTTTCTTGACGTAACCCATGTGTCAGATAAGGATCCTTCAAGTTAGTCGACTATCTTGACTAAGTAGACTAAGGACCGCAGAAATGATGAGAATCATGGGATCTAAATCGGGCGCATCATCATTCCCCAAATGATCCCCTTTAAGTTAAAATGATGAATTTCATAATCATAAATTTTAAACTTCACATGTTTCTACTATATGCTATGCATTCAGCGATCTAACGACTAGCCTTAATCGAAAGTTCTCTCTCAGCATTGAGAGGGGTAATTAACTATAGGTTCTTGCACTTATAGGAAACTTGGAATCAGATCTAAAGTCTTCGCAAAATGAGGGAAAAATCTCTAGGTAGTCTTATCTACTATTCTATCTGCCTTCTGAAAATATCACCAACATTAAATCATACTCTCTTCAATGTGAGAGATCGATGGCAAATTTTCGGAGCCCACACAAGCACAATTTCTACCCGTTCCCTCTTTTTGTCTCGTTGATCGGTGTTAAACTACAAGATTTGGACCCCATTTTTCTTCTTCAAGCTAAAAGCTCTCTACATATGTTTGATTCCCTCAAGTCGCAAGGATTTTGTTCTCCCCATTTCTGATCGAGCCGTAGGTATCACAAGGGGAACAGTAGCAAATGGGCATCTCCTTTTCTTTTGCTCTCTTTCTCCCATTGGCCCTCTTTCTTCCCCTTCCGTACCTACCCAAATTGCTGTAAACTTTGACTAGTGAGGAAGTGGCAATGGGAGCTCATTGTAGAAAGCTTCAATGAGAACGCCGGCATGTGAAAGAGAAGAGTTCATGAGATCAAGCCGATCATCCTGCAAATTTGTAGCAAGAACATAACTGCTGGTTCTTTTAGGCTGGGCTTTTCCAACAAAGATCCTAGAGGATTTTCCATGGTGAAATGATATCATCTGACCTGTTATCCAACCAAGTCGCACCCACTAAGCGCACCGGAGGACATTAAGGGTTTCTCTTCTATGAAGGGCTCTATTTAGGACATTTTGAATAAACGATCAGCTGAACTATCTTCAACTCAATTTGTCAATGGTGATGACATAATGGAGATTGAAGAATCATATGAGATGGAAGTAAAAAAAAAAAGAGAAAGCTATTTGGAGCTGAAAATGTGAAAAAATATTGGAGGTGAAATTTTCTTTATCCGATGTCAAGAATAAGTACAAGGATGCTAATCTTCCACCAAACTGGAAATCCTTTAATATTATCATTTTTAAAGAACAGGAAGAAGGTCTTCATGTTATAAAAAAAGCTGCTGCATTTGGTTTTGATGGATGTCTAATACATACGTAGGTTTGAAGATCATCATGCTTCGGCATGATGAGATAAAATCAAAGTATTTCAAAACACACGCCATCGTGGCTTGACGGGTAGGCGCTAAAAAAAACTATTATATGTGGCACCCCTATGCTAAAATGCTGCCAAAATTTGGACTAAAATTCAGGACTTAAAAAAATTAAATGAAATTTATCTAAACATAAATTAAATAAAAAATACATGATAAATATGAAAATAAACATTGAATCAAAGAGACATAAACAGAGAGTACTTCAAGGGAAACTTTGAAAAAAGAAAACACTTACTTTGAATGTAGGCAAATCCTCTTCCTTGCCTCAAAATCCTTAAAGGCTATGAAATGTTTTCAAGCAAATAACATGAAAGGCAAGACCCCCTCTTTGCCTTATTTATAGGGATAGAAAGAATTAATATGGGACCCATCATTGTTTAAATGTAATAATTAAATGCGATGACGGTGTTTTGATGGATAATTGAAAGCCAAGTTTCATGTAATCAATGCTGATACATCATTTAAAACTCTCATGGGCCAGTCGTGTCTGCATGAGTATGGCATGGTCCCATCAACTATGCATCAACGTATGGAGTACCTAAAAGAAGGAGAAGAATTCAGAATTCCTAGTAACCTACAACCATTATCTATCAATGAAGCAAAGATTTATGAGGATATAAAATATTTCATTCCTAAAGAGCCTAAGGAAACAGAGCCTCTTGAAGCGGTAGGATCCACTTCAAGAACTAAAAAGTAATTTAACAAAGTGAAAGAGCAGAAGCAAAGAGGAAGAAAGAAGGTAATGTCGACTCTCCCTAAAGCACTTTATTCTGCACCTAAATCAAGAAAATTAGTTCCTCATTTGAAAAGTGACACAGAAGAAGGAGAAGATATTCCTGTCAAACCTAAAGGAACTTATAAGCTTTCAAGAATTGCAGAGTATGAAATAAGTGATTCTGATTCAGACTATAATTTTAAATCTGCTTATGAAAATAGAGTTCAGATGGTTGTGTCAAGGAGGATAGCTCACTTTACAGAGTTAGATGACTCACTCAAAATTATACCCATCACTCAGTAGTGCTTCAAAGAAATCAGCCCACTAGAGGTTCATGATATTAAAGAATTGATAACATTCTATGTGCTGCCGTTGAGCAGAGTGGTGGAGCAGGAACTCTATTTTATAAATCTGAAGAGTCTCAGTCTCACAAATTTGAGTAGTTTGCTCAACATGAAAATTTTGATGAGATAGTACCAACAAGAATACCAATATACTATCCCAGAAGTTGCGAAGAATGATGCATAAGCTTGGAATTCATATCGGGACTACTAAAAATAGAACTCAAAACTTTAACAGGAGCCAAAGAAGTCCTCATGCATCACAAAGAAGTGATAAGTTTATCACTAAAAGTCTTGGATTCATCCATAAATCTCATCAAAATAGATGATTCCCATGAAATTCTTCTTAAAATTAATGAAGAAGTAGAAGCCAAGCCTGCACCTGAAGAACTCAAAGATGGTGGACAAATAGCTACTATGGATGAACTTAAAGAAATCAACTAAGGAGTTGAGGATGATCCCTTTCCAACTTTTATTAGTGCCCTTCTACCTAATGAAAAACTTGAAGAGCTAAAAATGCTACATTATGAATTTAGGGATTACTTTACCTGAACATATTCTAAAATGTCAGGCTTATCCCCTGATGTTGCAGTTCATAAACTAGCTATTATACTAAATGCGACGCTTGTTAAATAAGATCCTAAGAGAATGAGATTGGAGATTGAAGAACAGGTAATTATAGAAACTAAGAAATTGATCAATGCGGGCTTCATCCGAGAGGAGAAGTATGCAGATTGGATAGCCAACATTATCCCAGTTAGGAAGAAGAATAATCAAATCCATCTCTGGATTAACTTCCGGGACCTAAATAAGGTGTGCCCAAAAGATGACTTTTTGCTTCCAATATCAGAACTATTAGTGAACAACACTTTCAACTATGACATGTTCTCATTCATGGACGGATCATTGCGATACAACTAAATCAAGATGACACCTGAAGATGAAAGACATACATCATTCATAACACCTATTAACATCTATTGTTATACAATCATACCCTTTGGTTTGAAAAATACTGAAGCTACATACCAAAGAGCTATGACGCATATTTTTGATGAGTTGATCTACTAGAAGGTGGAATGTTATGTTGATGATTTGGTGGTGAAGAGCTTGAATCGTGAAAACTATTTCGAAAACTTGAGAATTATATTGGAGAGAATCAGAAAATATGATCTCAAGATGAATCCTCTAAAATGTACATTCGGGATATCCTCCAAAAAATTCTTGGGGTACATTGTAGATCACAGAGGTATTGAAATTGATCCTGCCAAAATCAAGGCAATTGTGCAGATGCCTCCACTGAAGAGTTTGCGTCAGCTTCGTTCTTTAAAAGGATAGCTCACATTCATCCGTCGATTTATATCAAACATATCAGGATGCTGTCAACCATTTGCAAGGTTGATGAAGAAGGATACTCCATTCGAGTGGGATAATGAGTGCCAAGAAGCCTTTGATAGTATTAAAAGTTACTTGTTAAACCCACCAATCATTACAGCACCTACTCGTGGGAAGCCCCTCATTCTATACACAGTTGCACTAGAAGAGTCCCTTGGGGCATTATTAGCACAACATAATGAAGAAAGCAAAGAGAATGCTCTTTATTATATCAGTCAAAGATTAACAGGTGTAGAAATGAGATAATCTCCGATAGAGAAGCACTGTTTGGCACTAATATTTATAGTCCAAAAGCTCCATCACTATATGTTATCTCACAAGATTACCCTCATCTCAAGGATCGATCCGCTGAAGTACTTGATGACAAGACCATCGTTGACAGGTCGCTTGGGAAGATGGGCAATATTGCTTTTAGAATTTGATATCACTTACATTTCGTAGAAAGCAGTAAAGGAACAAGTCTTTGCAGATTTTCTTGCTACACATCCCATCCCTACAGACTCTTCTCTTAATGATGATCTGCACGATGAGCAATTTATGCACATTTATGAAAGAGAAAATTTACAAATTTGGGAAATGTACTTTGATGGAGCCTCATCGATCAAACAAGTCAAACCTCTAAATTTTTCAAGGGCAAGAGTAGGAATCGACATCATCTTCATAACACCAAAAGGAGAGATAATGAAACGATCATATGGATTGACCGAGCCAAGAACTAATATTGAAGCCGAGTATGAAGCATTAGTGGCAGATCTTGAAGAAGCTAGTTAGATAGGCATTCAAAACTTGCATATTTTTGATGATTATCTGCTTATTATAAATCAAGTACTTGGCATATATAGAATCAACAAGCATGAGTTAGCTTTCTATCACAAGCGAGTTCTTGAGCTTATGAAGCAAATACCAAATATCACACTAACTCGAGTCTCTCAATCTGAGAATAGCAAAGCGTATTGCTTAGTAAAATTAGCTAATGAAATGGCAAGTATGAATGGTGATTATGTCATGATTAGTATATTTACTCGACGAGTTCTAGAGCCAACAAAGTATCAATCCCCGTGGGTATAGAGGTTATCAAATCTTACCTGCAGGATGCGACTCAGGTTGCTCCTCATACTCTCCAAAATTATTAAGGAGTTATACTAAGAAGAGCTAAGCCTGACATTGCCTTAGAAAAATAGTGGGAAGCCTTTATCATAGAAGACTCACATGATTGGAGGCAGCCCTTCATCGACTACTTTAAAGAAGATAAATTACCAAACAATAAATCACTGGTAGCTCAAATCGAGAAGAGAATGTTGCGCTATGGTTTCATCAACAAAACTCTATATTGTAAATCCTTTGAACAAATATAGCTATGATGCCTAAATGTAGATGAAGCTAGAAAAGTGATGGTTGAAGTTCATGAAGGACTTTGTGGTGCACATTAGTCAGGTCCTAAGATGACAGTAAAGATCAAAAGGATGGGTTATTATTGGCCATCTATGGTGATATATTGTATCAATCATTCTAAGAGGTGTCATGAATGTCAAGTACATGGTAATATAATCCACCAACCTCCAAATCCACTACATCAAACAATAGCATCTTGGCCATTTGAATCCTGGGGTACTAATGTAATTGGTCCAATCGATCCACCATTTTAGTTGGACACCGCTTCATCCTAGAAGCGACTAACAATTTCTCTAAGTGGGCTAAATATACCTCATTTAAAGAAGTCACTACTTATCAAGTGATTAATTTCTTCATGCATAATATGGTCTATAGATTTGGAGTGTCGCGCCAAATAATTTCCAATAATCACACAACTTTCAAAAATATAAAGATTTATAGATTCATCGATCGACATAAAATTGATTGGCGATACTTTTCAACATACAATCCAAGAGCAAATGGTTTGGTGGAGGCCTTCAATAAGACATTAATCAAGCTGCTCAAGAAGATCATTACTAAAAATAAGAAAGAATGACATACCAAACTGATAGAGGCACTATGGGCTTATCGAACCACCTACAAGACACCGACTAAAGCCACTCCTTATTCATTGGTATTTGGAACTGAAGCAGCTCTTTCGCTTAAAGTTGAGTTGCCTTCACTTCGAGTAGCCATCCAATATAATCTAACTGAAGATCAAAACACTCCTCTAAGAATGGAGGAACTTGACGCGTTTGATGAAGTTAGATTGCAATCTCATCAAAATTTGGAAGTTTATCAAGCAAAGATGTCAAGGGCTTTTAACCATACGGTGCAGCCTCGAACATTCCAAAAAGAAGAATTGGTCCTGGTGCTGAGAAGGCCAATTATTCCCAAATCAAAAATTTGGTGGAAAATTTGAGCCTAAATAGAAAGCCCCTTTTGTCATTAAAAAAGTGTATCAAGGAGGAGCATAACAACTCATTGACCTAAAGGGCGAAAGACCAAAGCCACCAATCAATGGTCATTACCTAAAGAAGTATTATACATGAGGAATACATTCTCGAAGTACAATAGAAATCTCTCTGCAAGACAAGGGCATTTTTTTAGTATATCTATTTAGGTCGACATCGTGCTTCATGCTGAGATCCCTAAATAAATATACTCACTCCAGATGAAAAAACTCTTCTATGAAAATTCCCCTGTTACATAGGGGGCATTTTAGATTTATATACATAGACGAAAGCAATGTTATATGTTAAAACTCTCTTAAGAGCATATCAATTTAAATATTGATGTATTTACATATTTTCATCTTAAAAGTTCTTTTAAATATGCGTTAAAATTCCCCTTACAAGATAGGGGGCATATTTAGTTTATGTTAAGTTTATTTGAGTTGACATCGTGCTATAAGACGAAATCCTCGAATATATTCTGATTCAGGTTGACATCGAGCTTTACACCGAAATCCCTGAATATATTCATAATTATTATTGTTAAGTTGCAGGTTCTTATAAGAACAAAAAGAATCCATTGCTACGCAGGAAAAGACAACCCTAAATGGCAAAAATTTATCTCTCAAATTCACCAAATTCTGGAGATCAAGTCAGAAGAACTCCCAATTTTTGAAACTTCAATCAATTGAGTTAGAAAAATATCAACCTCTACATCCTGAAGTCTAGGACACAGATGGATTCTAAAGGCCAAACTCAACAAGCTCACAAATAGCCGAGTTGCTGACGCTCTCCTCACTCAACAAGTTGCAAGAAAAGGCCACGGTGAAAGAACCCCCATTCATCAGTCTGATGACAAAACCACCAACCCACTACAGCTTAAGTCAAAGACTCGAGTAGGTTCTAAAGGTCAAACTCAATAAGCCCAAATGTGGCCGAGTTGCTGACGCTCTCCTTACTCAACAAGTCATAAGAAAAGGCTACAGTGAAAGATCCCTTACTTTTCAGTCCAATGATGATAGCTGCTCAATCTCAAAGTAGATCCATCTTAGTGATTGAAAGTAACCAAGATCTAAGATATCTTTCTACTTGATTGATAGATCAAGATAATTTGAGAAAACTCTCAATTTAGAGCTACCTCAAATCAATCTATATATTGCCTGTAGGGTGATATCTCAATCTATTCTTAAAAGATCTGATCAAGCTCAAAGCTCAGATTAAAGCCAATCTCCCCATCAAGTCTGTCAAAGTAGAAAGCACAGGACCGATGAAGCAATTCCATTGTTCAAACAAAGTCAATGGCTGAACTAAAAGAATTTCATAGTTATTCAGTCTGTTAAAGCACATATTGCTAGACTAATAACTCAACATTGACCCTATATAAGCCAAAAGGCTGGGTCATCTGTATATATCCTTCAATGAATCTGTCAAAGCAGTAAACACAGGGTTCATGGCGTACATACACTTCCTGACAAGTCAATATGGACAAATTAGGTCAGTCCTTCATCCAGTCTGTCAAGCTTAAAGGTAGGACAGAAGGAATTTCAAATCCGACTAAGCACGAATAAATTAATTTCCCAGTGGAGTCCTTCATCAAAATAAATAAACTAATTCCTCCATCAAACCCAACTAAGCACAAAGCTAGGGTTGGAGGAAACTCAAATCTATAATAATATATAAAAAAGAGATCTTCAGCAAAGTCATTGAAGAAGATAGTAGATGGTGTAAGAACTCTTATCTATCCGACAAGTCAATTCTAATAAATCAGTCAATCCCATCATTTAGTATGCCTTAAATAAGGCATCATACTAATGACAAATCCTATCAAAGCTTCGTAAGCTATTGCAATCGAAGCTAAAATGATCCAAGTTCTGTGGCCAGCCCAAAGGGTCAACCAATTTTCAACAAATGCGACTCGCTCCATGCACGAATCACATTTGTTGGGAGCATTTTTTGACCTCCATGTATGTGTCATAAGTCGAGTCAAGTTCACAAGTCAAATTTGACGGTCTTCGGAAGTGACAGTGCGCAAATTATAGCTCAAAATATACTAGACATCACCAAAAATGATCAAAATGACCTCCCATCGATGAACGAACTTCTCCATCACGTTCTGAACATCAAAATTGGTCAAGATATAAATATTGCATAATCTAATGATCAACTGATCAAGCGATCGAGCTATCAAAGTGTCGACAAACATATCAAAGTAGGGAAGCTGTGACGATGTTTGAATGACCTCCGTTTATAAAATTAAGTGTGTCGTTAGCTTTAAATCATCAAAAACTATCAAATAAAACTATCCACACTCAAATCGGATGAGTCTGTACAAATGTCAAATAATCAGAAGTGGCAGCGTGCAAATCGAGGTTGAAATGCACTAAATGTCGCCAAAATCAACTCAAATGACTCCAATCGATGAACATACTTTGCCATCATGTTCAAAATATCAAAACTGGTTTGGATATAAATATTGCACAACTTGATGATCAATTGATCAAGCGCTCGAGTTGTCAATATTCTTGCACGCATATCAAGGTCAGGAGGCGTCGACACAAATCAAACGATCTCCGTTCATAAAATTGATCATGTCATTAGCTTCAAAATGTCAAAATATTTCAAGTAAGACTATTCACACTCAATTCAGATGAGTCTACATGAATGTCAAGAGGTCGAAAGCGGCAATGCATATTTTGAGCTGAAATTGACTCAATTTGATGTCGACTTGAACCAAACGACCTCCGATTATGAAACGGACTATGCCGTTGTGTTCGGAATATCAAAATAATCTTAAATTGATATATATTGATTATCTAATCACATCAGCATAAAACTCAATTTATGGTCGATTAATTAGTTTAAAAATCAAGTTAAAAGATCTAAAACCTAATCTCAGCCCTAACTAACCCGTTCGGCTCCTATTCACACTCGGCTCAACCTAACCTTATTCATCTTCACCCAATCGGCTCTCCTCCACGCGTGACCTGCCGCTCTTCTTTATGAAAGAAACTGAGCCACCTTCTTGATCAAGCGGAAGCAGAAGACTCAAGCTCTCCTCCTTCATGTGGACGAATCAACTCCCTAATCACTGAATCTCCTCCCTTCATTAAACAAGAATCGTTCCTCTTAATCGTTCCTACTATTTTATCTCTTCTTTCTTCCTAATCGCAGTCACAGGCTCTCCTTGATCAAGATCATGTTGACCATGACATGGGGATGAAGAAACCATGGGATCTAGATCGGGTACGTCATCATTCCCCTAACCATCAAGTTTAAATTGAGATGATGAATTTCATAATCTTAAATTCTAAAACTCCATATGCTGCTACTATACGCTATGCATTTAGCGATCTAATGGCTTGCCTTAATCGAAAGTTCTCTCTCACTTATTGGGAGGGGTAATTAATTATAGGGGCTTGTGCCTATAGAAAACCTGGAACCTGATCTAAAATCCTCACCAAATGAGGATGAAATCTCTGGGTAGTGTCTTATCTACTATCTCATCTACCTTCTAAAATTACACCGACACATTTAACTCACACACTCTTCAATCACATATTTGTTGAGAGGTCAGTGGCGAATTTTTGGAGCCCACAAGAAGAAAGAAGAGAAAGGAGAAGGAGTAGGAGCTCTTTTTGATTTTGAAGAAAGGGGGAAAATCGGAGAGTGGAAAAAATTCCCTTCGGTTTGGGAGAGAGGAAATCGAAGAAGAAAAAAAAATCCTCTGCTTACTTGCAGTTTTGGATCAAGGAGAAAGGAGCTTTCCTTTGGAGGAAACAACAGCGTGAAGGAGGGGCTGAGCACATTGCGTGGGGAGCTCATGGAGATTTCAGGTTCTCATATGCGTAGAGGGAGACAGACGAGCTATTCGAGCATGAAGAGTGTTGAGTTGACTGGGTTAGGGGAATAGGAATAGGATGATTTAGGTTAGGTTTTATTTTTAAATTGATTTTTTTAAAGTCGATTAATCAACTTTAATGTGAACTTTATGCTGATAAAATCACATGGGCAATATATATATATATATATATATATATATATATATATATATATATATATATATATATATATCAATCTTAGCTTTTTTTGATGTTCCAAACACAACAACACGATCCATTTCACGTAGGTCGCTTTCAAGTTCAAAGCCAAATTGAGTCCATTTCACCAAAATGCTAGTCGAAGCTTCACCTCAATTTTATGCAAACTCATCCAAATTTAGTGTGAATAATCTTACTTGATAGATTTTAATGTTTTAAAGCTAATGGTACAATCAATTTCATGAATGGAGGTCGTTTGGTTTATGTCGGTGTCATGTCGGTGTCTCCTAACCTCGATATATGTGCAGGAGCATTGACGACTCGATTGCTCGATCAATTCATCATCAAGTGTGCAATATTTATATTCTGACTAGTTTTGACATTTTGAATGTGATGGCATAGTCTGTTCATCGATCAGAGGTCATTTGGTTTAATTTTGGCGACGTCCAGTGTATTTCAGCCTCGATTTGTGTGTTGTCACTTCCAATCATTTGACATTTACACAGACTCATCCAAATTGAGCGTGGACAATCTCATTTGATAGTTTTCAATATTTCAAAGCTAATGACATGATCAATTTCATGAACGAAGGTCGTTCAAATATCATCGTAGCTTCCTGACTTCGATATGCATGCCAACACATTAATAGCTCGATCGCTTGATCGACTAATCATTAAATCATGCAGTGTTTAAATTCTGATCAATTTTGAAGTTCTGGATGCGACGATGAAGTCCATTCATCGATCGGAGGTCATTTCGACCATTTTCAGTGATTTTCAGTGCATTTTGAGACCGATTTATGCACTATCACCTCCGAAGTCCATCGAATTCGACTTGTGGGCTTGACTCAACTTATGACACATATATGGAGGTCAACATATATAGATATGGATGTGACTACGATGCTAACCAATAAGCATGAATATGATTAAAGCAATAGACACTGGGATTATTACAACTTATTCCAAGTGAATTAAAAATGATTTCAATTGAACACAATTGAATATGGACAATTTATATGAAGCTTGATAGATTACTTCTGAGCAAGAGTACGTTCTGGCATCTCATAAATTAACATGAATAATATTTTTCTTGACTATTTAAAGTGTCAAATTCATGAATAAATAACAAGCATAAAATATAATCAATTGAACACTGAGATAATTACATTCAATATTGAATGAAATGAAGACCTCAATTTAATGTAGAATAGTAGGTGATTGGTGATGAACCTAAAGTCAATTCTAAATTGAGAATAAGAGCTCGTAAGAAATTCGATAGCTTGCTTGCAAGCACAAGTTCAATTAAAGAGCTCGCTGATGAGTATGAACCTACCATTAAATTTTAGAGATTCAATAAATAAACTTAATACAAACAAAGATGCAATATTTTGAATTATAAATAGAAACTTAGTTCTGCTCCAAATACGCAATCAGATATGCAATTCTTCATACAAGTAGATAGAATATGACACTAAATTAAATTCTGCACGAATGAAGGAGCTTTCTTCAATCCAAAACTAGAAAATTCATATTCTAATTATGATTTTCAAAATCAATAATTTCGTTGATTAGATGAAATTTTCTAAGCTAAAAATACATGCATGTGCTCAGACATGGAAATTTAGAGTGCAAATTTTAATGTTTGAAAAGGCTTCACACGCTATGTTGAAATTAAATAAAAATATAAAATTAATCTCATGATTTAGAAATAAAATTATTTAAATTATTAAAAATACACATAGGCCTCGACACTATGCTGAATGCTTAAACCTAGTGTCTAAGGATGCTGTGCAGGTTGCTTCTCGGTTTGGTCTTGGGACCGAGTCCGGATTAACAAAACCTAAAAATCTAATTATTATAAGAATTTCAACTTACTAAAATATCTCATAAGCTATTTCTGTCATATGATAGTAGATCTCGTCCTCTATTATTAAACTAATAGAGTCGACAGGATCTGAAACAATAAATTAAATGACCAAGCAAACTTTAAACCCTGATGATGGTTGTGTTGAATGAAGATTTCAACCGGAGGGGATACTTCCATCAAAATGTGATTTTAATTTTGGATCAAATTAATAAAAATTGAGTATCAATCCAAATGTGAAATCTAATATATCACTAAACTATTAATTGTTAAATGAAATTCAATCCTTAAATACTTAAAAAAAATTCCATTCAATCCACATTCCGCAAATGTTTGTTAAAGGTGACAAATTAAGAAAACTCTAGCTCACGAAGGAGCCAATATCAAGTCAAGTATATTTCTATATTCACTCTCAATCAATCTCTTGCCAATAAGGACGTGGCCCGTATCCTCTATCTGCGTGGTTTGGCCAGTAGGCTGCACATATGATGCAGTTACGACCAGAGTTCTCTGATCGAGTGGTTACCGCCAAATAACACCATTATATTACGATCACAACTGTAGCCGGTATGCTTCCCAATAGCTCTGTATCTTGAGATGTGAATCATAGGGTACACCTGATAGGATAAAAGGCCTTCTGTCAGCTAAGGTAGATTTAAACTTGTCTCCAAACACCATCCCAGGTATACAACGATTTCTTAGCAACCCGTTGCCGACAGGATCCGCTAGGTTGGTCGACTACCTACCGACTAAGTAGACTACCACCACCGGGATGACGGAACCATGGGATCTAGATCGGGCACGTCATCATTCCCCCCAACCATCCGCTTTAAGTTAATACAATGAATTTCATAAATCTTAAATTTTAAACTCCACATGTCGCTACTACTGCCATGCATTTAGCGATCTAATATTTTAATTGAAAGTTCTCCTCGATTGAGAGGGTAATTAACTATAGGTGCTTGCGCTTATAGGAAACCTGGAATTAGATCTAAAGTCCTCACAGAATGAGGGAGAAATCTCTGGGTAGTGTCTTATCTACTATTCCATCTACCTTCTAAAAATTTCATCGACATTTAAATCATACTCTCCTCAAAGTGAGAGATCGGTGGTGAATTTTCGGAGCCCACATTTTTTTTATAAAATTAATAGATATTTTTCTAGTAAACTAGGTTTATTAATCACAGACCTAGTCCTATACAATAGAATGATTAATGAGGCTAATTTGATTTGATAGAATTATTAATCTTATTTGACCTATTGGCTTGCGAGATAGTTTTATATTATAATGATAGCTTAAGTCCAAAACGGTTAATCATCATAATTGTTTAATTATTAATTAATAAGTAGCTACAAATTAATTAAACAAAACGTAACCAAGAAGATTTGTACAGCCCATATATAACAGTTTCAAAGACTTGTAAAAGTGGAATTAATTAGACAGTTTCAGAGCTTGCTCAGCCCACAAGTGATTATCAAATCCTAGACATACATATATATATATATATATATATATATATATATATATATATATATATATATATATATATATATATATATATATATATAATTAAAACACATATATCACTTGTTTTTGTATTTATCTGAATATATTTGTCTACTCATTTTGGTTTCGTTCTACTCCTTCATTATTATTGATGTTAAATGAAATACATTTTAATTTAAGTATGCTGGCGAGATCACTTTTATTTTTTTTAATTTTATTTTATTTTATTTATTTATTATTTTAAAAGAAAATATATTTGATATATTAAAATCATATTATTTTTATTTCTTTGTGATGGTGGTGGAGATCTTCGACATCAACATCTAGCTATGAGGTGATGACAATCAATAGCTATCAAATAAATATGTTTTTAAAAACAACATTCAAATAAATAAAAAATAAAAAAATTATCTGCAATAAGCTCTTAGTTTCCGGAGGTTGAACAAAGCCATATTAATATGCAATCATATTTGACTTGGCTTCATAAGGTTTGTTAAAAAAAAACCGTTGCCCGTATAATCGACAAAGTCATTATAATTGTTTGATTATAAAAATTTCGTTAACAAACCGATAAGTAGAAATCAACCAAAACTTTAACCCCCAGAAGAGAAGAATACTCGTACAGTCTATGAGAGTTTCGAATACTTGAAAGCATGAAATTAATATCACTAATTAAATTTTTAAAAAAGACAAGTAGAGAAAATTTATATTTTATATGAATAAAGATGAAAATATCATTTTATTTATGTTAACACTAAGTGAAAATTACAATCACCTAGCTATTATGAAGATGAAGATTATATGTACAGAATAAAATATTGATATTGCTTCTCCTTATATTTTTTTTTCTCTTTTTGCTGTGGGAGTTTCTTCTCTACTCTCTCCTCTTATCACATTCTCACCAAGGATTTAGGGACACCAAGCATGACAACAACAACAACAACAACAACAAAAAAAGGTGTCACAAGTATAGGCAAATGTGATGTTCAGGATGACATATTTTTGATAAGGTAAGCTATACTTGTTGCAAGGTTAGACTCACCTAACAAGTAAATGAGATAAAAGCTTGGAGAATTGTTTGACTAGGTCCAGAAGAGGACTTTGAGAAGTAGGGTGATATGAACACATATCCCCAAGCCAACAACAGAAACAAAAGAAATAGAAGAAGGCCGGATTGGCTAAAAGATTTCACAAGTATGGAGAAAATAGAAAACAGAGAATAAATTACAGCCTTAGAACAGAGAATAATAAAAAATAATATGTTATAGCAATACGTAACTGAACGAAGCAATGGAATAATAAAAGATCACCAAAAAAAAAGAACAGACAAAGAAATACATCTAACGCAGAACTCCCTAAACCATATACAATGATAAGTCGCTCAACACAAAGGAAAGACCTTCCAATAAATAAATGTAATTAACTAAAGATTAGTAGAACAGAAGACTGATAATGCAAGAAATCAAGAAATATAACCAATACACCATTGCAGGCAAGAACTATAATAGAACCTAACCGAAATTAGTTACAAAAGACATCGTAGATGAACATTCTAGAAGAATAATCAGAAACTATAAATAGAGAGGAGAAAACAAGAAAGGATCGGAAAAATTTATCTCAAGAACTCCTCCTTCTCTGTCTAAAGTCTTCTCCTTCCTCCTCTGAACCTTCTTCACGGTGGTCGTCGCCGGAATCTTCCCTTAGACGGCGCCGCTTCTCCTCGATGATCTTCCTCCCGAGCTCATCGGGAACCCTAACCTTCAATACCCAAAATGAATCGAATCAACTCTTTCCAATTCAAATGAGAAGCGCATCGAAGCTTCATCAAACGCGGGATAAAATCAATCGCTCCTCTTTTCATCGACGATCCTTACTCATCCTATCAAGCTCGCCTACCGCCAACACCGTAATCCACTGAACCACTCGTGAACCGGATAAAGAACACATCCAAGGGTCAGTAGCAAACAAGACCAATCTGACGGCTCAAGATTCAGACCAAGAGAGACTCGATCCGAGGACTCAGATCCTATGGATTCAAAGAGCAAGAACGCCCGAAAGGTACCGCAGTTATCACATCGATTTGACTTCGGCCGGGGTTCCAAGCCCTAGTGAGTCAACTCATTGAACCCAAATTCAAACCCGCCGAACAAGGATCGCTCTCTCAAATCTCACTTAAGTAAATTGGTTCTTATCATTGGTGCTCTTGTTGATTCACAACTCAAACAATGTGATGGCACAAGACACACAACTAAAACTATTGATGAATGTAAATAAATGAATAAAATGATGAGCAAATGCAATCCATCACTATGATACTAAATGAAGTATCCAGAAGATTATCAGCAATAGAGGAGAAACTCGACAAATCCTCTCAAGATCGGCAACAATCACAGGTATGTAACTCATACCCACCGTAATTCCTAATCATCCTAGACCTCAATTTCAAAGAGGTTAAAGTTGATATGCCAAGATTCAATGGTGACAACCCAAGGTTGGCTATTTAAAGCATCAATTTTTCCAAGATATAACTGTCAAGATCAAAATTCATAATTGCTTAGTACATGGATGGCCCTGCACTTAGATGGTATCAGTGGATGCATGGTAATAAACAATTAAATACATGGAATCAGTTCAAAGAACAGGTAATTCAGAGGTTTGGACCCTCCCTTTATAGAGTTTTAAGGGTGAATTGGCTAAACTACCAAATCCACCCGTGATTTTACAATGAATTTGAAGAGCTAGCCAACCGTCGTGAATTCCTTCAATTTTACAAAGTTGTTTTGAATCGATTAAAACATGATATTAAAAGAGAGAAGTACACTACAACCTCATTACAACAAGCCTTTCAATTAGCCAAATTAATGGAAGATTACAAGATGATATATATCTACAACAGACCTTCCAGATTTCCCACAACCTGTAATGAACAAATGCCCACCCAAAGAATGGCAACAACTATCCAAAATACCCAACAAAGACCAGATACCCATTCGTAAATTAGCCGCCAATTGGAAAAAAAAGAAGAGGTCTCTGCTTCAGATGAGAAGTTTTACAAGGGTCATAGGTGCAAACGACTCTTTACCCTTGTAGTAGTCAATGATGAGCAAGACAACCCTATTCAAACTGACTCATGGCAAGATCCTGATTTAATTCAGGAAGAGATCCCTGAAATCAGCCTTAATCCTTTTACAGGATAGTTAAATCCTAGAACTCTAAAGTTACAGGGACTGATTGGCAACAAACAAGTTCAGGTGCTTATTGATAGTGGGTCAACCCACAACTTTATTCAATATAAACTTGCCAAGTTTCTAAACCATACAGTCACATCCATATCAGTTTTTAAAGTGTTAGTAGGGAATGGAGAGACTCTACAGTGTTCTGGAGTTTGCTCTAATATTCCTATTCACCTACAAGGATACACTTTCTCACCGATTGCTACCTTCTTCGATGCAAGGATGTAGTGTTAGGAGTTCAATGGCTGGAACAATTAGGGGAATGCACAATGGACTACAAAAAGCTCACCATGAAGTTCTATCAAAATGACAAAGTAATTCAACTACAAGGAGATACTTCAACAAAAGTAGACAACATTACATTCCATCAATTTACCAAGTTACACAACCAGAAAGATATCATTTCTTACTTACAGATCAGAGGAATTACTGAGGGAACAGCTGCCCCTAATCAGGAATTCAGCCACTTACCTGCAAGCATACAACAGGTATTAACACAATACCAAGAATTGTTTCAGGATCCACTTACCTTGCCTCCCCAAAGGGATATTGACCACCAAATACAGCTGCAACCTGGAACTCAACCAGTTAAGGTTAAAACCTACAGATATCCTCACTTTCAGAAAACAGAAATAGAAAAAATGATTAAAGAAATGATGGATACAGGCATTATAAGGGAAAGTACCAGTCCTTTCTCATCACCGATTGCTATAAAAAAAAGGATGGCAATTGGCATTTTGTGTAGATTATATGGCCTAAACAAACTCACCATACCGATAGTTTCCATACCAACTCAAGAAGAGTTGATGGATGAATTATATGGAGCCATTTTTTCCAAGCTAGATCTAAGATCGTTATCATCAATCGAATGGCGAAAAAGGACATTTACAAAATTTTGAACACATGAAGGCCACTATGAATTCATAGCAATGCCTTTTGGTTTAACCAATGCCCCTCAACCTTTCAAGCACTAATGAATTGCCATTCTTAAGAAAATTTGTTCTAATTTTCTTTGATGATATACTCATATACAGCCAAACCCTGGAATTACATCAAGGGCATCTACAAACTGTACTGGAACAACTGAAGCAACACACCTTATATGTCAAACCATCCAAATGTTCTTTTATTCAAAACAGAATAGAATATTTGGGACATATTTTATCAGCACAAGGGATAGAGGTGGATCCCAAGAAAATACAAGCAGTACAAGCATGGACTATACCAAAGTCAGTAAAACAGTTAAGAGGATTTCTGGGATTAACAGGATATTATAGAAAGTTTGTCAAAAACTATGCAGAAATTGCTTCCCCTCTAACATCAATGCTTGCCAAACAGCCAGACGAGGAATCAACAACTACATTCACAAAATTGAAAGAGGCTATGATAACATTACCAGTACTAGCATTTCTCAATTTTACTATGCCATTTATCCTAGAAACAGATGCCTCTGGGACAGCAATAGGAGCTGTATTAGCTCAAAATAATCACCCTTTAGCTTATTTCAGTAAAAAGTTAAATCCTACAATGCAAAAATCCTCAACTTATGCTAGAGAACTCTATGCTATCACTGAAGCAGTTGCCAGATGGAGACAATATTTACTGGGTGCCAAATTTACTATCAGAACTGATCAGAAAAGCATTAGAGAATTATTACAACAAACTATCCAAACCCCTGAGCAACAAAGGTTCTTAATCAAACTATTGGAATTTGATTATACTATTGAGTATAAACCAAGAGCTTCCAACAAAGTTGCTGATGCTTTATCAAGAAAGGAAACCAGCACAGAAACAAATACTAATGAGAATCAGTCAGAATTACCTATGGTCCTACATCTATATGCTTATACTCAACAGTTTACAGCATTGCTTCAGCAGATTAAAGAGGAAACTAACTCCAATACTGAACTACAAAAGCTGCAGCAACAAATAGCAGACAACCCTGAACTGTTTCCAAAATATAAAAATATTAAAGGATTAATATACTATAAAAATAGGATTGTCATATACCAGAATTCAGATATCAGACCAAGAATTATCAGAGAATTACATTCCACACCAACTGGAGGGCATTCTGGAATTCATAAAACCTTGGCTAGAATTGCTCAGCAATTCTATTAGAAACACATGAAGAAAGACATACAACACTTCATAGCAACTTGCCCTATATGTCAACAAGTAAAATATGACACTCAAAAGCCTGCAGGGTTACTACAACCTCTACCTATACCAGCCAACATTTGGGAGGAAGTATTAATGGATTTTATTACAGGACTACCAAAGTCTCATAACAAAACTGCTATATTAGTGGTGGTAGACAGATTGTCAAAATATGCACATTTTTCAACACTGCCAACAGCCTCCTACATAGCTCACATATTTGTTTCAGACATTGTCAAACTGCATGGTATACCCCAAAGAATAATTTCTGATAGAGACCCTCTATTCATGAGTAATTTCTGGCAAGAAATATTCAAATTAAGTGGTACTACATTAAGCCACAGCAGTGCCTACCACCCACGGACAGATGGCCAAACTGAGGTTACCAACAGAATACTAGAACGGTATCTAAGGAGTTTTGTTATGGACGCCTCTAGAAATTGGTTACAATTTATGAATTTTTCCTATAACACATCCATCAATACTTCCACCAAAATGACTCCTTTTCAAGCAGCTTTATGGTAGACCTCCTCCTACAATCATTCCATATCTTACTACATACTAATCGTAGTAGACTGATTACAACAAAGGGACAAGATCATACAAATACTTATAACAAATTTACAGAGGCTCAAAACAGATGAAACAAATTGTCGATAAACACGAGAGCTTCAATTAGAAGTCAATGAATTGGTATTAGTTAAGATACAACCCCTGCATGAATCAATATACCAAATACCTACTACGAAAATAGAAGAATGGAATACATAATGTATTTCATATATCCGATTAAAACCATACGACAAGACTCTACTATTCATCCAAAGACAACCCAATTCGAGATGGACAAATGCTTATTAGACCTATCAAAGTCTGGACCACAAACTATACTAAGGGGAGATCAACAGATCAAAGAAGTACTAATCTAGTGGGAAGGACTATTAGAAATAGATACATCTTGGCTAACAGAGAAATAAATGCAGGAAAATTTTCCTGATTTTGACCTTGAGGACAAGGTCGTGGGAGTAAATGATATGAACACATATCCTCAAGCCAACAACAGAAACAAAAGAAATAGAAGAAGGCCGGATTGGCTAAAAGATTTCACAAGTATGGAGAAAATAGAAAACAAAGAATAAATTACAGCCTTAGAATAGAGAATAATAAAAAAATAAATATTAGCAAGTTATTACAAACAAGAAATAATTACAGCCAGAATAATAAAAGATCCTAAAAAAAAAGAACAGACAAAGAAATACATCTAACAATACAACTCCCAAACCATATACAGTAGAAGTCGCTCAACACGTGGAAAGACCTTCCAATACATGTGTAATTAACGTAAAGAAGAAGTAAGACCGATAATGCAAGAAATCAAGAATAATCAATACACCACAGGCAAGAACTATAATAGAACCTAACCAAATTAGTTACAAAAGACATCATTTCTAGTAGAATAATCGAAACTATAAATAGAGGAGAAAAATAAGAAAGGATCGAAAAATTTATCTCAAGAACTCCTCCTTCTGTCTCAAGTCTTCCTTCCTCCTTCAACCTTCTTCTTCACTGGTCGCTGAATCTTCCTTAGACCGGGTATCGCCGCCTTCTCCTGGATCGATCTTCCTCCCCGAAGCTCTCGTGAACCCTAACCTTCCGAATACCCAAAATGAATCCCGAACCGAACTCTTTCCAATTCAAACGAAGACTCGAAGCTTCATCAAACGCAGAGGATAAAATCAATCGCCGCTTCTTTCATCGACGATCCTTACTCATCCCCTATATCGCTACAACACCGTAATCCACTCAAAACAAATATCGTGAACCGCAGGATAAAAGAACACATCCAAGGGTCAGTAGCAAACAAGACCAATCTGACGGCTCAAGATTCAGACCAAGAGAGACTCGATTCCGAGGACTGCATCCTACGCCAAGTAAAGACGCGAATCCAACGCCCAAGGTACCCGTGTTATCACAAATGATTCGGACTCAGCCGGGTTCCAAGCCCTAGTGAGTCAACCTATTGGAACCCAAATTCAAACCAAGCTGCCGAATTAACAAGGATCAGACTCGTTCTCTCAAATCTCACTTAATTTCAGAAATTAGTTCTTATCATAGGGTATCACTTGCTTAAGGAGACATGGCCAATAAGACAGAATTATCATCTTTAACACAATTACAAACCACAAGTTTAGAAGAACTATCAAGCAACGATCACGAAATGGGGAAAAATAAGAAAAGAAAGGTTTCTAAATACATTTTAGTTTGTGGAGGTAGAACAAGTCATAGGAATACAATCATATATGACTTGCTTCACAAGATTTATTAAAAAAATAAGATTGCCGTAATTGACAAATTCACCAAGGTTGCACAAAGCCGTTCAATTATAATTTAATATGAAAAAAAACATTATTTTTTTATAATTTATCATTAGAAATTAATTTGGAAGATAATTCATACAAGTTCACAACTGCGACAACCAAAAAAACATTAGATGCGGTTTTATATATATATATATATATAGATAGATATATATATATATATATATATATATATATATATATATATATATATATATATATATATATATATATATAATGCAAGTTCACAAGCGATAGCCGAGACTTCATCCAAAAGCAGTTATCATGATGAATTTGCGAGATCATATATTTGAATTTTTCTGGCGGTAGTTCATACACCATTTTTGTCTTCTTAATTAGTTAATATTATTGATTATAAAAAATCTTATTAGCGGCCACCAATATCTAGAAATCAAGAAAACCAAACCCCAAAGAAGAAGAAGATTCATTCACCATGACAATTTCAAAGACTTGTACATGGCATTAATTTTATCCCCAAATGTCTCTAGCATTATGCCTATATATACCCACACATTCCATAAGCAAGTCACCACAAACAGAGAAAATATTATGTCCGGAGTCCGCACGTAGCTTTACGTGCGGACTCCAATCCATGGCCGATGTGTGTCCAGTATTTTTTTTCTGTTTTAGCGCTTAACGGAGCAGTAACTAAACGGACGACGGTGTAAAGGGATGGCGTATTCACGACACCATTTACGCTTCCCCTGGCCTGACCCGACCCATCTCGTTCAAACAGCGGGAGAAGAAGAACGAGATGATATTGTCGTTCGACATTCCTCATCACGAGCTTTAGGACTTTCTTCGACGAAAAGATTTTTCTCGCTTAGTTCGCTCTCGACGCACGCGTGCCTTCGTGATATAGCAAATCAAAAATTGAGGTATTGTAGGTGACTACATGAGGTATTTACACATGCATTCTCAAACTTGAATTAATTTAGGGTTTACTCTATTCTTCTCACCGTCCAATGAAAGATTGGTTGTTTTTTATAGGTTATTTTGTATATGTACTCTCTGTACCTCTCTTGAGGGTACATAGCATTTAGGGCTTTTTTTCAGTTTCTTTAGTCTGGTTCTTGAGATTATGTTCATTACATTCCAATGGAAGCATTTGGAGGCTGTTTGGATGGTTTCTGGGAGATTTTTTGTATCTGTACTCTCTGTACCTCTCTTGAGAGTACAGATCATTTATGACCTTTTTTCACAGTTTCTTTGGCCTGGTTCTTGAGTTTATGTTCATTATATTCCAATGGAAGCATTTTGGAGGCTGTTTGGATAGTTTCTGGGGGATATTTTGCATCTGTACTCTCTGTACTCTCTCGAGGGTACAGATCATTTAGAGCCTACTTTTTTCAATTTATCTTGCCTTCTTCTTGAGATTATATTTAGGGCATTCTAATGGAAGAAATTTGAAGGCCATTTGGATGGTTTCTGGGGGTATTTTGCATCTGTACTCTCTGTACCTCTCTCGAGGGTACAGATTATTTAGGGCCTACTTTTTTCAGTTTATCTTGCCTTCTTCTTGAGATTATATTTAGGGCATTCCAATGGAAGCAATTTGAAGGCTGTTTGGATAGTTTCTGGGAGGTATTTTGCATCTATACTCTATGTACCTCTCTCGAGGGTACAAATCATTTAGGGCCTACTTTTTTTCAGTTTATCTTACATTCTTCTTGAGATTATATTTAGGGCATTCCAATGGAAGTAATTTGGAGGCTGTTTGGATGATTTCTGGGATGTTTTCTACATCTGTACTCTCTATACCTCTCTTAAGGGTACAGAACATTTAGGGCCTTTTTTCAATTTATTTTGTCTATTTCTTCAGATTATATTTAGGGCATTCCAATGGAAGCAATTTGATGGCTGCTTAGATGATTTCTAGGTATTTATTTGCATCTGTACTCTCTGTACCTCTCTGGAGGGTATAGAGCATTTAGGGACTTCTTTTTCTAGTTTATTTTGCCTGCTTCTTTAGATTATGTTCATTACATTCCAATGGAATTTGATGGCTATTTGGATGATTTCAGGGTGGCTTTTTGCATCTGTACTCTCTGTACCTCTCGAGAGAGTACAAAGCATTTAGGGACTTCTTTTTCTAGTTTATTTTACATGCTTCTTTAGATTATGTTCATTACATTCCAATGGAAGCAATTTGGAGGCTGTTAGGATGGTCTTTGAGGGTTTTTTTGGCATATGTACTCTCTGTACCTTTCTTAAGGGTACAGATTATTTAGGGACTTCTTTTTTTCAGTTTATTTTGCCTGTTTATTGAGATTATATTTAGGGTATTCCAATGAAAGCAATTTGAAAGCTGCTTGGATGGTTTCCGGGGGGTATTTTGCATTTCTCTGCACTCTGAGGGTACAAATCTTTTATGACCTACTTTTTTTCTTTTGGCCTAATTATTGAGATTATATTTAGGGCATTCCAATGGAAGCAATTTGGAGGTCGTTTGGATGATTTTTTTTGGGGGGGGGGTTTGCAATGCATCTATTAGGAACAATTTGGAAGCTGTTCACTTGATTTTGATGGGTGATTTGCATCTGTACTCATTACCTACTGACTTTTCTTTTTGAAATTTACCATGTCTGGGACAAGGATAACTTTGAGATGCAAGCTTACCACTGTAAGAACTGTGTTCGATAATATTGCAACACGATTTACTGATGAAGCCACTGATATTTTAAAGAGGCTTCATCTGCATCAATTCATTAGACTCCATGGAATTAAGCAAGACTTAGTTGCCATTACATCGATCATGTCTTTGACATAGAAAAGCAAGCTTTCTTGTTAAGTGGGCAAGGTGCATTCCTTTCACCCCCGATGAAGTTGCAGTGATGATAGGGATGCCAAACAGAGGGGAGAAGGTCTTATGGTAGAAATCCCCGCTGTCACAGTTTAGTTCATCGGACTACAAGAATCAACTTGAGCATTCGGATGGCTCGTTGCCTGTAGCATAGTTTGTGCAGTTGTACATACGTTTTCTTCTATTAAATCTATTTTTTCTATATCACAACTATAGGGTGGCATCAGAATTGATTGCCTGATGACATAGATAGATTTGCTGAATACAATTGGGCAGAGGCCATTTGGGACTTTCTAGTTTCCCAATTTGATGTTATTACATCAAAGATTCAGACTCAGAGGGCAGCCGGTTACATGAGTGGCTTTGTCACTCTTCTGATGGTATGTTCTATATCTCCAAGAATGTGTAATTTAATGCGTTGAAGTTAACTATTTTAAATATTCATTGTAGATATGGGCGGCTGAGCACATAAGTATCATAAGCCCGTCATTTCCATCTCAAAGCACGATGGAAAAAATAGAGTTTCCAAATAATGCTTTCACTGATTTGGGAGGACACGGTGACATATAATAATATCACTTAGTTCATATAAGAATGTCTTTCGCAGTTGGGAATATCCTTATTATACAAGGGCAGATTGATGAGTTGCTGACAGATTAGTATCTATCAGATGCACACGTCGATGCCTTTGCCTTCTTACTGGCTGAGAAGTATTCGCTCTTTTTGAGGCTGTATGTCCCCTATTTGTACATTTCATGCTTGCATTGGGTATGTTACCCCACAGGAATGTTGGGTATTACAATTCAATTCTTGTTTGTTTAGATAAAAGCTAGAATCTATAATCATTCTCTTCTTTTCTTACAGATTTATGCCAGGTACGGCCTAAAGACGGAAAGCAAAATGTTCATCCAGCATGTCACTGCAAACAGTGTGTCGAGGGCTGAGTTAATCTTACTGCCAGTTATAGAAAATTAGCACTGGACACTCCTGGTTGGGCATATTAAGTTAGGGGCTGGTATTTTTACGACTCATTACCCAAACCAACCCATAAGAGCATTCTTCCTAAGATTGTAAGAACAGTTTTAAAATTTGGTTTCTCTTAACTATTTTTTTTTCTGGGCCAACTTATTGAGATTATGTTATGGCTATTCAGATCAAATTACTTATTGAAGATGCTGGCAAGTCTCTTGCGAGCGATCCCAGAAAATGGCCAATTGAAATGGTGAGTGAGCTGCCAGTCCAAGCTAACAGTGTTGACTGTGGGATGTTTATTTGTAAGTACATGGATGCAGCAATCCACAAACTCCTAGTGAACTGGGCTGACCACCATGACTGGACCAAGAAGATGAATATATTTAGGGCTGAGTTTCCTTACGTTATATTTTGTTTGGGACTGAAAAATCCAATTTGAGCTATTTAGGATTTAGTTTGATAGTTGACATTAGAAATCATTAACTCCATGAGCTTAAATGTAATAGATATGAATCTAGACTTTTGAATGTCAGAATGATTGGATGTCAAACAATTGATAGTTGACATTAGAAATCATTAACTCCATGAGCTTAAATATATAATCATGATTTCGATGATCATAAATATATGTTGGCTTGTGCTAACAATAGAAAGTAAAATTAATTGTTTAACGTTAAGTGTAAAATTATAAATTAAGTTTGCCATAAATGACATTGGAATGTAATGAACGTAATCTGAAGAACCATAAACTGGGAAAGAAGTCCATAAATGCTCTGTACTCTTAAGAGAGGTACAGAGAGTACATATGCTGAAAACCCCTTAGAAACCATCCAAGCAGCTTTCAAATTGCTTCTATTGGAATGCCCTAAACATAATCTAAAGAAGTAGAAAAAATTAACTTGAAAAAAGAAGTCCCTAAATGATCTGTACACTCAAGAGAGGTACAGAGAGTACAGATACCAAAAAACTCCTAAAGACCATCCTAACAGATTTCAAATTGCTTCTATTAGAATGCCCTAAAAATAATCTTAATAAACAAGCAAAATAAACTGGAAAAAAAGGCTCTAAATGTTCTGTACTCTCAAGAGAGGTACATAGAGTACAGATACAAAAAACACCCCAGAAATCATCCAAACAGCCTCCAAATTGCTTCTATTGGAATGTAATGAATATTATCTCACGAATCAGGCAAAATAAACTGGAAAAAAGGCCATAAATGATCTGTACCCTCAAGAGAGGTACATAGAGTACAGATGCCAAAAACTCCCCAGAAACCATCCAAGCAGCTTTCAAATTGCTTCCATTGGAATGCCCTAAACATAATCTCAATAAATAGGCAAAATAAACTAAAAAAAAGGCTCTAAATGTTCTGTACCCTCAAGAGAGGTACAGAGAGTACAGATACAGAAAATATCCCAGAAACCATCCTAACAGCTTTCAAATTGCTTCCGTTGGAATGCCCTAAACATAATCTCAATAAACAGGCAAAATAAACTGGAAAAAAGGCCCTAAATGTTCTTTACCCTCATGAGAGGTACAGAGAGTACAGATATAGAAAATACCCCAGAAACCATCCAAACAGCCTCCAAATTGCTTCCATTAGAATGTAATGAACATTATCTCATGAATCAGGCAAAATAAACTGAAAAAAGTCAGTCCTAAATGATCTGTACCCTCAAGAGAGGTACAAAGAGTACAGATATAAAATACCCCTCAGAAATCATCCTAACAGCCTCTAGATTACTTCCATTAGAATGCCCTAAATATAATCTCAAGAAGAAGGCAAGATAAACTGGAAAAAGAAGTCCTTAAATGCTCTGTACCCTCCAGAGAGGTACAGAGAGTACAGATGCAAAAAATCACCCAGAAATCATCCAAACAGCCATCAAATTGCTTCCATTAGAATGTAATGAACACAATCTAAATAAGTAAGCAAAAATAAACTGGAAAAAGAAGTCCCTAAATGCTCTGTACCCTCCAGAGAGGTATAGAGAGTACAGATGCAAAAAAATCACCAAGAAATCATCCAAGTAGCCATCAAATTGCTTCCATTAGAATGTAATGAACATAATCTCAAGAACAAGGCAAAATAATCTAGGAAAAAAGGCCCTAAATGCTCTTCTCAAGAAGCAGGAAAAATAAACTAGAAAAAAGGCCATAACTGGTCTGCACCCTCAAGAGAGGTATAGAGAGTACAGATGTCAAAAAAAATCCCAAAGACCATCCTAATAGCCTCCAAATTGCTTCAATTAGAATGCCCTAAACATAATCTAAAGAAGCAAGAAAATTTAACTTGAAAAAAATGTCTCTAAATGATTTGTACCCGCAAGAGAGGTATAGAGAGTACAGATGCCAAAAAACCCCTAAAGACCATCCAAGCAGCTTTCAAATTGCTTCCATTGGAATGCCCTAAACATAATCTCAATAAACAAGCAAAATAAACTGGAAAAAAGAAGTCCTAAATGATCTGTACCCTTAAGAGAGGTACAGAGAGTACAGATGCCAAAAAAACCCCAAAGACCATCCTAATAGCCTCCAAATTGCTTCCATTGGAATGTAATGAACATAATCTAAAGAAGCAACCAAAATAAATTGGAAAAAGAAGTCCCTAAATGCTCTGTACCCTCCAGAGAGGCATAGAAAGTACAGATGCAAAAATCTACTCAAAAATCATCCAAGCAGTCATCAAATTACTTCCATTGGAATGTAATGAACATAATCTAAAGAAGTAAGCAAAATAAACTAGAAAAAGAAGTCCCTAAATGCTCTGTACCCTCTAGAGAGGTACAGAGAGTACAGATGCAAAAAAATACCCAGAAATCATCTAAGCAGCCATCAAATTGCTTCCATTAGAATGCCCTAAACATAATATCAAGAAATAGGCAAAATAAACTGGAAAAAGAAGTCCCTAAATGCTCTGTACCCTCAAGAGAGGTATAGAGAGTACATATGCAAAATAACACTAAAAAGTAAAAATTCAACCAAATAGCATCCAAATTGCTTCTAATGGAATGTAATAAACATATTCTCTGCAGACAGACCAGGAATATCACTAACAAACTGTAGAAAAATTATACGAGAAATATTACCAATGAATTTTTATTTAATACATCCTCAGCTAAATTGGTCGCTATTTCCTCAACGTTCTCCATCTTCATGATTCTTTTGTAAAAAGAAAATGAGATTTTTTATTTCTCTTTTGAGCTCAGTTTGCCTAAAAAAATACACCCTAAACCCTAAATTTGTCTATATATTTCTTTTAAATTCTTCCCACGCATTCCAACGATGCTTCTTCTCCCACTGTTTGAATGACACAGGCCAGGTTGGGCCAGGGGAAGCATAAATGGCATCATGAATATGCCATACCTTACCATGTGCCCAGCATCGCCCATTAAAAAAAGGAAAAAAATACTAGACACGCGTCGGCCATGGATTGGAGTCCGCACGTAAAGCTACATGCAGACTCCAGACGTAATATTTTCTCCCATAAACAACGTACAACGTAGAGAAAGGTGAACGAGAAAGAGAGAGAGATAGAGAAGATCAACCATTTACAAATATAAGAAATGGCTAATTCTCATGACCTCCAGCTACTTCTAATTACTCTGCTTGCTCTGGCCTCCTCCCTTGCAATCTCCATCGATCCCACACAACTTCAAGACTTACGTTTCGCTTAATACTAACGAAGATTTATATATACATCAGAAGATGCGCTTTATTCATTTGCCTTGCATAATATATAGACATAAATTACTCATAAAATAAATATATTAATTAACGATGATCATGCAGTATTTGTGAATGGGCACGTGTGCAAAAACCCCAATTTGGTGAACGAGAATGACTTCTTCTTCACAGGCTTGAACAAATCAGGCAACACTGTGAATCAATTGGGATCAAAGGTGACGCGTCGTGACGCAACTCCTGTGATTGAATACGCTCGATCTCACTTGCTCGTGTAGACTTTGTGCCTTATGGTCTCAACCCTCCTCACACTCAGTCGAGGGCAAGCGAGATACTTGTCGTATTACAAGGCACTCTCTCTGTTGGCTTTGTGACATCCAACAACCCTAATAATAAGCTCTTCATAAAGGTTCTTAATGTGGGGGATGTCTTTGTATTCCCTCAAGGTCTCATCCACTTTCAACTAAATACCAGAAGTTCAAATGCGGTGGCTATTGACGCTCTCAACAGCCAGAATCCGGGGGTGATTACTATTGCCAATGCAGTCTTTGGATCGAAGCCACCTATCTCTCCCTATGTTTTGGAGAAGGCTTTCTAGCTTGATCACAAGACAATGGAAACACTCCAAGCCAAGTTCTGGATGAACAATAACTAGGGATCGATCATATATAAGCCACACAATTGTTAGTTATTTAAATAAGCAATTTATTTATTGTTATGTAGTGGTAATATACTTCTAAGTGTGTTGATTGATTTCAAATAAATAATTTATGGTTGTATTTATGCATGTAATGTGAAAATAATGATTATTTATGAATCCCTAAGCGCTTGTATGTAATTCTTGGCCTTAATATGTCAATTATGCATTCGTGAGAATTTATGTGCTTATTTGAATATAAATATGTCTGGCATCCATTAAATTTGTTCACGATTGCTTAACTTATATTGATATTTAATTCAATTAGAGACACCTTGTTGGTATATGTAGCTTGAAAGTCTCTATAGATTTCAATATGAAAAATTATTATGTGCAGTATAGATGTAGCTTTTATAAATGGATTCTAATAATTTAGTGTCATGTGATGTCCAATAAATACATAACAATTATAAGTTGACTATAATGTATTATGTATATATAAACAAAAGTTTAGAAGATAGAAATAAAGTAATATTTTGAGTTTGTGTCACAAAAAGTAAATAAATATCTATTAAATGGTACATCAATCCGCGTGACAAATAGCTTCCCAAAACAGCCAACAAATCTGGAAGGATAACGTATTGGGAAATATAGCGAGCCAAAAACTAGAATGGAGTTTTGGAGTAGAAGAAGAAACTAAAGAAGAGGTTTATTCTTATTTCTTGTTATTACATATCACGAAAGTCCTATTTATAGGAAATGAGGTTTAAATAAAAACAAAATTAAAAATAACTATATTAAAAAAAACAACGATACGTAGTACTCTCCCTCACTAGTATGTTGTGTTGAGAGTCCCATTGAGTCTTTGATTCTTGACTCAGTTGTGTCATTCCATTCTACTCATTTCTATGAATTATTATATAATTATACTGCAAAAAAATTTGATAAAGTCTATCTTGCGGATGATGAGCCGCTGGAGATTATCAGAAAATGAGAAGTCCAGATTAAAATTGGAAATGGAGGAAAGTGGATCTTACAGGAGGTGAGACATGTTCCAACCTCAAGAGAAACTTGATATCAATGAGCCAAATCGATAATTGTGGATACACCACAGTGTTTGGTGGTGGATTATGGAAGGTATCTAAAGGAACATTGGTCATGACTAGAGGCAAGAAGATATGAACATTGTAAATGACCTCAGAAGGTAAAGACCTAGTGGTTGTTGCTGATAGTGGGAGCTCAGTATTATGGCATCAAAGACTTGGACACATGAGCGAGAAGGGAATGAAGATCATGGCATCAAAGGGAAAGCTTTCTGAACTAAAGTCTGTGAACTTTGAGTTGTACGAGAATTATGCTCTTAGCAAGCATTAAAAGGTCAATTTTTTGAAAAACTCAAGGACTTCTAAATTTGAAAAGCTTGAATTAGTACACTCTGATGTCTGTGGACCAGCTCCGGTTCGATCCCATGGTGCCTCATTGTATTACATCACATTCATTGATGACTAAACAAGGAAAGTATGAGTTTATTTTTTGAAAAATAATATGATGTATTTATTACTTTCAAGAAGTTGAAGGTAGAAGTGGAAACTCAAAGAGGACTACCCACTCCAGCTCCCTCAAATAGTCCGATTTTTCCTCCACAGCGATAGGGAGCTAAAAGATCTACCACTGAAAGTCAAGTGTTTGAAATTCGACAATGGTGGTGAGTACGATAGTAGTGAATTCAAGACTTATTACTCAGAACACAAAATTCATATGTTGAAAACTGTTCCAGAAATGCCATAACATTATGGCATCACTGAAAGAAGAATAGAACTTTGAACAAGCATTCTAGGAGTATGAGGTTGCATTCTGGCTTGCCCAAGACAATTTGGGGATGTGTGGGCTCCAAAAATTTGCCACCGACCTCTCAATAAAGAGAGTGATTTAAAGTGTCGGCATAATTTTCAGAAGGTAGATGAAATAGTAGATAAGACACTACCCAGAGATTTCTCCCTCATTTTGTGAGGACTTTATATCTAGTTTCAGGTTTCTTATAGGCACAAACACCTATAGTTAATTACCCCCTCAATGTTGAGAGAGAACTTTCGATTAAGGCTAGTCATTAGATAGCTTAGTGCGCAACATATAATAGCAGCATGTGGAGTTTTGAAATTTAGATTTATGAAATTCATTATATTTAACTTAAACTGGATGGTTGGGGAACGATGACGAGCCCAATCTAGATCCCATGATTTTATCATCCTGGGTAGTCGTGGTCCCTAATCTACTTAGTCAGAGGAGGTAGTCGACCCAACTTGACCGAAGGATCCTTATCAGCAACACATGGGTTATGTCATCCAAGAAATCCTTGTAGACCTAGGGTGGTGTTTGTATAAGGAAATATGCTTGTCTACCATAGCTAACAGAGGGCTTTTTGCCCAATCAAGTATACCATATGGTTCACAACTTAAAGGGCAGAGCCATTGGGGAGCATACGGGTTACAGTCGTGACCGTAATATAATGGTGTCATTTAGCGACAACCACCCGGTCAGAGGACTCTGATCGTAACTGCATCATGTATGGAGCCTACTGGCCAAACCACACAGTCAGAGGACACGGGCCATGTCCTTGCTAACATGAGATTATTTGAGAGTAAACATCATTGTGTACTTGATTTGACTTTGGCTCCTTTGTGAGCTAGAGTTTTCTTAATTTTTCTCCTTTAACAAACTATTACGGAAGGCGAGTTGAATTTTTTTGGCTTTAAGTTTTTAATATTGAATTTCATTTTGACATTTATAACTTAGTGATTTACGTGATTTCATGTTTGTATTAATATTTTGATTTGATTAATTTGATTTGAGCTGCAAGCATATTTTGATGGTAATTATCCTCCTAGGTTGAAATCTTCATTTAACACGCCATCATAGTTAATTGATTGAATCAAATATATTTGAGAACTTTAGATCCTGTCAACTCTGTTTAGCTCCTAATAGAGGATCAGATCTACTGTCACATGACAGAATTAGCTTCTCATATATTTTACTAAGTTAAAATTCTTATAATAAATTTTTAGGTTTTGTTAACCCGGACCTAGTCCTAAGACTAAACCAGGAATCAACCCGCGTAGCATCCTGAGACACTAAATTTACGCATTCAGCATAGTGTTGGGGCCCATGCAGGTGTATTTAGAATACTTGCACACTTTTGAGGTATTAAATTTGAGTTTAACCATACTTTATAATGTGTACAAGAGTTCAATTGAAGTCTTAATTAACGCCTTATGTTCGCCATGCGATGTGTTGAATCGGTAGAAGATATTATAGATTGATCTAATATCTTATTAGATTTTTTAGATTAATATTTAATTAACTCCAATTTAGCATGCGTAGCCTTTTCAGACATTAAAATTTGCACTTGAAATCAGCATGCAGTGTATCTAAGAATGCCTTAATTAGTGCCTCGTCTGCTTGTATGATATGTTGTGAATCCAATGGCATATGTTATAAGTTTCAGCTCTTATCAAATTATTTAGATTAATATTTATTTATTTTCATATAGTTCATAGCTTATTGAGCTCTTTAAGTTTCAATGGAGCTTAACTTGTGATCACTAAGAAGCTCATATGCTCATCATAAGTCTCACTCAAATTCTTTTTTGCTCTGAACGATTATTTTTTATCCTTGTTCTGATTGAAGAATAAGCTTTCAAATCCACTACAAATTTTGTTTGTGCTTGTAGGAAACTATCAAGACAATCAGAAGCTTTACTTGAATTTTATTCTTGTTAGGAGATAAATTCTCAAGTTCATTAAAAGTCTTATTTATGATCGTCAACAAGTTGTCGAGATCATTCTTATTTAAAGACTTTTAGAATTTTATATGTAGGTTTATTCTTTAATTTATCATACTCAAATAAGTTCAATTTATTCTCATCAATACTTTAATTTGTTCTAGTTTAAGTCTCCGTCACCCAAAATTTGGCTAAAGGCCATCCCCAAGATGTGGGACTACATCGATCATTTGGCCTTCCCGTCAACTTTACTGAACATAACAGTCAGTGTCTTGTGACACTACAGCTGTAGTCTTCTATCGATTAGCTGTACTGAGCATAACAAGGTCTTCAAACACCTACATAAAGAGGGCATATATGTAGGTTTATTTTTAATTTATCATTTTCAATAAATTTAATTTATGCTCATCAACACTTTTATTTGTTCTTGTTTAAGTCTCCCATCAATCTAAAATTCTCCCGATCATCCCCGCATAAGATCGGGGTCTATTTGACCTTCCCGCCTCATCGAGCATAATCAAGTGTCTTGTGACACTACGTGTCTCCTAACCTCTACTGAGCATAACTAGGTCTTCAAACACCTACAATTTCAATTCAAATTTTAATTTTCAATTTATAGTTCATTTTACATTAAATTAATTAAGTTTTCTATCAATATGAATTTTGACAGCTCTGGCGCCTCTCCCTCATAGTTGCATCTAAGTCTATTCGCCTTCACTTCTGAGCCTAATCTTAGCGCCTGACACTATATAGTCTTCACTGTAGCTCTACTGAGCATAATAGGATCTTCAAACACCTAAAATTTTAATTCATATTTTAATTTTGAGCTTAGAGTATTTTTAGTACTAAATTAATTAAGTCATCAGCTTTGAATTTGTAGCCTCCAAAGATCTTCCCCACATAGTGCATCGGCTATTCAACCTTCCTCTACCGAGCATAACGATTGTCTTATGATATTAATATCATGGTCTTCTAACCCCACTCTATAACAGGTCTTCAAACACTGGACTTTTTCATGCATTCTCTAACTAGAAATGCTGCTCTAAAAGCTTGTAATCAAAATGAAGAACATCTGTTAGTTAGCATCCACACAGCATGCAATATCAGATATTTTCATTTTAAAACCCAATTAATGGCTTCCAAAATTTCCTGTGATGGAGTGATAATAAATCAAAATAGCTCCCCAAATACATTAGGACTTGATTTAAGCAATCTTGCATCTCCAAAAAGAATTAAAGTTGCATTCGTCATTTCAGGATTTATTTTCTTTAAAATAACTACATGGTAACTACATCGGTTATGCCCTGTAACTAGATGATAGGTTGTTTCCAAGTCCTCCAGGTTGGAACCTCCTCCAATCTTCAATAGCCTCCTTGCCATAGTTGCTCCAATCACAATAATTAGAGGTGGAATAGCACTCCCGGCACTGTAGGGAGCCAAATGAGTGAATGCAAGACATCCAGTAATAAGAAAATAAAAGTTTGCAACCCCTCTGAACTGCTCAAACAAAGACTTAGGAAAAAAGGTAGCCAGATTGTACTTTGTTGTAGAAACATAGTTCAATCCATAATTGAGATTTTTAGCTTCGAAACAATCTGGATCATTAGCAAAAGCTACTCGCAAAAAGCCAGGGCCTCCTATCTATGACTGCTCATCTCGGGTGGAAGGCTTACCATAGGTGAAGCTGAGAAGTTTACTGATATGAATCTTCTTCCTCTTCCTACCACCCATCGCTTTATTTCCCAAGCAATCAAGATCCGCATAGCACAACTGCTCTAAAAGCACATCCTGCCTTTGAGGTTGTCGCCAGAGATGACGGCGTCCTGTTCAACTTTCAAAAGATAAAATGCATTTTCATTGACCTGGATGAGGGAGTAGTTTTAAGAAAATATCTTCACTAAAATGAGTAGCACGTGGGGTAGACCTAAGTGAGAACCCTGAGTTTGGAGGATGGCAATGGCTCCAAAGAAGCTCTTCTCCTTCTCTCTAACAAGAGTACTTCTTAGATGGGGAAAATATATCACATGGGAGAAAAAGGAGGGTATCATCTCAAGGTTCGTCAGGCTTCATCGAATTCAACGGCCATAGATCGCATATCGTCGCCGGAGGCTGACTGAACGACAAGAGGCTGCAGAGGATCAGCATCTCTGCCGCCTTCAACATCTGGTTGTCGGCATCTTCCATTGGGCGATTAAGAGAGTGAGGAGAGTTGGAGAGGAGGTTGGAAGAGGATTAGAGGAGAGAAAGTGATTATGCAGCTTTTTTTTGTCTTCAAGACAAAGAGAGATCATCCTTTCTCTTTTTTTTTTTTTTTTGGTAAAGTTTCCGTCAGCTATCATTTTGTCCGTTCGGCTTGCAGTAGGGACAAGGTGTAAGTATGATATGGGAGGGATGAGGTGGTAGCTCTTTATTGACCAAATGAGAGGTGGAGGCATGGGAGTGGTTGGCTGCAAGTTCCAAAGAGTTGACTTGATGTGATCAAGAGATAATTAGATAAATTTATCTAGAAATGCATGCTAATTTTAATAAAATTTTAAGCACAATAATCTTAGTCAAATTGGATGTCTATTCTAGGTAATTTTGATATTCTGGATGCAATGACGCAGTCCATTTCATGAACGGAGATCGTTTGATTGACTTTGACGTCAGTTTGAGTCACTCTTAGTTCAAAAATGTGTATTATCGCTTCTTCTGCTTGACGTTCACATAAACTCATCCAAATTGAGTGTGAATAGTCTCATTTGATAGCTTTTGACATTTCAAAGCTAACGACATAATCAATTTCATGAACGAGATTATTTAGTTATCATCGTAGCTTCTCTACTCTAATGTGTGCGTCAACACATTAAAATCTGGAGCACTTAATTGATTGCTCGTTAGATTTTACAATATTTATATTATAATCAATTTTGACATTCTAAACATAACAACAAAGTCTATTCATCGATTGGAGCTCATTTCTACTATTTTCAGTGACATCTAGTGTATTTTGAGCCCCAATTTGTGTACTATCACCTCCGAAGTCTATCGAATTTGATTTGTAGGCTTGACTTTGACTTATGGTACAAATATGGAGGTCAACAAATGCCCCCAAAAAATGTGATTCGTGCATGAAGTGAGTCACATTTATTAAAAACTGGTTGACCCTTTGGGCTAGCCATAGAACTTGGATCATTTCATCTTTTCTTGCAATAGCTTACGGAGCTTTGATAGGATTTAACATTAGTATGCTGCCTTATTCAGGACATGCTAAATGACAGTTTGACCGATCTAATGACATGTCGGATTGATAAGAGTTCTTACACCATCTACTATCTGCTTCAATGGCTTACTGAAGATCGTCTTCCACCATCTGCTCCCTGCATTGATGGGTTCGTTGAAGATCTTTTGCCTTTGTGTCTTTGTAGATTTGGATTTCCTCTGATCCTAGCTTCATGCTTGATTGGATTTGATGGAGGAATTGGTTTGTTTATTTTGAGATTTGAAATTTCTTCTGTCCTAGCTTTAAGCTTGATGGACTTTGATGAAGGATTGACCTGATTTGTCTATATTGACTTGTTAGGAAGTGTATGTATGCCTTAAGTCCTGTGTTTGCTATTTTGACAAACTCGTTGAAGGGTGCATATAGTTGACCCAGCCTTTCGACTCATATTAGGCCTATAATGTTGAGTTATCAGTCTAGCAATGTGTGTTTTAACATACTGAATAATCATGAAATTCCTTTAGTTCAGCCATTGCCTTTGTGCAAACTATGGAATCACTTTCTCGGTCCTGTGCTTTTTGTTTTTATAGACTTCATGAGGGAATTGGCTTTGATCTATGCTTTGTGCTTAATCAGATCATTTGAAAAGAGATTGGAATATTACCTTACAAGCAATATAAGGATTGATTTGAGACAGCTCTGAATTGAGAGTTTCCTCAGATTTTCTTGGTCTATCGATCAAGTGGAAAGAACTCTTAAATTTCGGTTGCTTGTAACCACTAAGCTAGATTTGGTTTGGGATTGAACAGCTACAATCATTGTATTGACGAGTAGAGGCTATTTTACTATGACCTTTTCTTATGGCTTGCTGAGTGAGGAGAGCATCAGCGACTCGACCATTTGTGGGCTTGTTGAGTCTGACCTTTAGAACCTACTCGAGTTCTTGACTTAAGCTGTGATGGCTTGGCGGTCTTATCATTAGACTGACGAATGAGGGCTCTTTCACCGCATTTTTTCTTGCTTTATGAGTGAGGAGAGCATCGAACTCATTTGTGGGTTTGTTGAGTTCAACCTTTAGAACACATTCATGTCCTAGACTTGAAGACATAGGGTTGATGTTATTCCAACTTTGTTGATTGAAGCTTCCAAAATTGGGAGTTCTTTTGACTTGATCTTCAAAATTTGACGAATATTGGAGGGAAATTTTTGACATTTAGGATTATCTTTTCATGCGTTGAAGCAAATTATTTTTACTCTTGCAAGAGCCTACAACTTTGACCATAATAGTTATAGATGTATTCAGGATCTCGGTATAAAGGTCGATATCAACCTGAATATATGCAAGAAGACCTCTTCTTTTGCAGGGAAGGATTGAACAAACTTGATTATAAAAAAAGAGCTCCTGTCCAATAAGGGGATTGCAGATTAGCTCAGAAATGTATTACAGAGTTTGAACTTCTTTAATATCTTCTTTAATATAAATAAACATAGCTCATTCTGATCATCATGTATATTTATCTAAGGATCTCAACTTGAAGCACAATGTCGACTTAGATAAATATATAAAATGCCCTCTATTTGATAGGAGAAATTCTAAAGTACTTCGAAAGAGCTCTAAATTAATTTAAGAGAATATATTGATATTTGAGTTGATATATTTTATCTTAAGTATATTTATTTAGGGATCTTGGCATGAAGCACGATGTCGACCTAAATAGATATACTAAAAAAAATGCCCCCTATTTGACAGGGGGATTGCAGATTAGTTCAAAAATGTATTACAAAGCTTGAACTTCTTTAATATAAATAAATAGAACTCATTCTGATTATTATATATATTTATCTAAGGATCTCAACTTGAAGCACGATATCAACTTAGTTAAATATATTAAATTCCCCCTGTCTAATAAGGGGAGGCTTTCGCAGTAACTGTTGAGAGAATTTGGAATGTCTTTGGTCCTATGGTTTATGCTTTCAAACTTATTGAAAACTTTCTCTTGAGAGTTTGAAATTTGTATTTTTCTCCTATCCTGGTTTTGTGCCGTGGTGGACTTAATGGAGTTGATGACTTATTGGTGAGATGAGAACATCTTCGGTCCTATGATTTGTGCTTTAATGGACTTGTTGAAGATTCAATCTCAAAATTTAAATTTTATATTTTCCTCTTGTCCTGGCTTTGTACCTCAGTGGACTTGATGGATTTGATGACTTGTTGGCGAGATGAGAACATTTTCGATCTTATGCATGGTGCTTTAATGGACTTATTGAAGACTTCATCTCACGGATTTGTATCTTATATTTCCTTCTATCCTGGCTTCGTGCCTTGATGGAGGAAAGTCCTGAATTGTCTTAAAGACTTGTTAAGTCATACAAAATTACCTCCCCCCAGCCTTTGCGGCTTATAGAAGGATGTCTACCGATGACCTAGCCCTTAGAGCTTATGTTGGGTCAATGAAAAATAGTCATCAATCATATGCTTTACGCGTAATAGACATATTGATGACATAACTCATGTAGTTCAGCCTTTGGCTTTGTATGAACATTGGGGTGACTTCCTCAGTCCTTTGCTTTTTGCTTGGCTAGACTTGCTGAGGAAGAGTTTCCTTCTCTTTCTCGCTTTATGACTTGTTGAAGGAGTTGACATTTCTCATTTGATATTGATACCAAACTCGACTTAGGGCTTTCTCGAGTGAGTATCTTTTCGTTAGATTTTGAAAAAAATGACCTTATGACCATTAGAGATGATCTTCCAGTCTAGGCCACTTGAACTCACCAAGTTAGAGGGATTTGGAATTTGGATGCTCTTATCTTTGAACTAATAAAGTAGGGGGATCCCTTACTATGGTCTTTGTGGCGTATTGAGTAAGCATACCTATCACTGACTTGACCATATTTGGGCTTGTTGAGTTCGACCTTATGCACCTACTTGAGTAGTGGACTTGAGCAATTGATGGAGGATTTTAACATCAGGCTAACAAGGTGGGAGATCTATTACTACGGCCTTTGTGGCGTGTTGAGTAAGCAGACTTGTCAGCAACTCAACCATATTTGGGCTTGTTGAGTCTAACCTTATGCACCCACCTGAGCCCTAGATTTGATGTATGAATGAAAAATGTGTTTCCAACTTGATTTATTGTAGTTTGCATACTTGAAATTTCTCTTTTTGGCCAATAAGACTTTGAGACTTGTGAACTTTATGTATATGGTGATCTCGGTCTTAGGTGTGATGTCGACCCAAATACAACATAAAAGCATGCTATTTTATAAGGAGAGCCTGATATTTTGCTATAAAATTTAGAAATGCCCCTGTATGATAGGGGAATTTTTGCAACATTTCAAAAAAGCATTCTTGTATTATAAGAGAATTTCCAAGTAAAACTTACACATGTAATGATAATGAGAAATAATTAATCTTCTCAACACCAAGACCAATTATCCTTCTTGAAAAGCTCGAAGATGTACTATATGATTGAATTCTTTGGGCATCCTCGCTCGGTAGACTTCTAAATTTTATTGAGCTTGATGCCTAGCTTTGTCAAGCGCATCAAGCTCTTCTGTCTGTAGACAGTATTCTATTCTTGAGTGAGATTGTGTTGAATGGCTAATCAAAGTAAAGGTAGTTCAACTTCAAGTAGCAAGACTACTTTAGCTCCAAATACCATCACATTAGGAGTAAATTTTATGGAAGTACAGTCCAGATTCACATTGCTATCCTTCTTTAAGGTAGTTTCACTTTAATGCTTTTGCCTCCAAATTTGCTAACCCTTTTGCCGGAACCTTTCGTCAATGGATTCTTGAACCTGTGGTCCAAGTGTCATGCCTCGATGCTCACCGTGCGAGACTTGAATTTGTTGACATCCTGGCGGGGTTGTAGGAGGAGGTCTCCTTGGAGGAGCAACTCTAACCTCCCTGATGATAGGAGTTTGATATTTTCTTTTCATCAGTCATTTCTCCTTAGCAACTTTAAGGACCCGATGCACTATTTCATATACAGTTCTGAGTTTTCTTATTGGGGGAGCTAGACCTGAAGCTGTCGAGTCTAGAAGTACTATTTGATTTGACTAGTAGAGTTGTTCCGCTTTACCCATCTTATGTTGTCAAACTAGTTATGGGTTAGAACACTCGCTTCTGGCTCCACAACTGCTTGTATAATTTTCTGCTTGAATAATGATTGTTGAGCAAACAGTTCATTATTTCTCTTTCTCAGTTGTCTCTGATTTAGCTTACTTCTAGATGAAGAATTTTCTACGTCGCTACTTCCTTTCGAGGCTTCAGTCTCCATATTTATTTTTTCCTTCCTACTGGGACCTTTCGGTAGCGGATTCCCGAACATGCCATTTAAGTGTCACACCCTGATGTTCACCGTGCAGGACTTCTTCTTGGGGCTTCGCCATCCAGATTTATTTTTCTTTCTACCGGGACCTTTCGGTAGCAGATTCCTAGATGCGCTATCCAAGTGTCATGCCCCGATGTTCACCGTGCAAAACTTGTTTAGAATGATCTTCAGTTCTTACTACCACTGGTGGTAGTTTCTGTAGCGGAGCATTCTTGGCTTCTTTGATAATTGACCTTTGATATCTCTTCTTTATAAGGCCTTTTTCCTTTACAACCTTCAGGACTCTTTGTACTCGAGCAGATAAAGTTTCAAGTTATTTCTTCTGAAGAATTGGAGCTGACTGTTGTTGAGCCCATACTGCTTAACATCACCAGTAGAGCTATTCCTTTTCACCCATTTTAGATTTTTCAAACTTGTTGTGGGTGGGAACACTCGCTTGTGGTATCAAGACTGATCACATGGCTAGTGATTCAGACAACAACTGCTGAGCTCACAGTTCAACATTTCTTCTCCTTTGCCTTCTACTCAATTTTTTTCCAGAAGAGGAGGCTTCAGCATTATGCTTTCCTAGTGCGAAAGATTCAACTCACAAAGTAGTCACATTCATAGATATGATTGAAACTTTCTACCTATTGACGATTCTTTTCATGATCGACACATTAAAATAATCCAATATTTTGAATACAAAGGCTCTCTTTCGAGGAACCTTAATAACATTAGTGGGCATTCTAGTTGTCCTCCTCCCTTACACAGGTTGGTGTGTACAATATGTAGGTTCTTCAAGTAGAGAATTATTTGTAGCAGCAATGACTAGGAAGTCTACACTACCAAATTGAAAAGTAGTTGCAATAACCTCTGTATTGATTACATCATTAATTAGATGAATATTAGCTCTGCGACCTAGTTGCATGATGAACAGTATTTTGAAGATCCATCGATATACAAAACAAATAAATTAGTCATAAGAATATTATTGATTTAAATTTAATTTCATTCATAATTGGTTCCTTTTTTATTTTTGAAAAATTAACAAAAATTCTTATTTAACTCCACTATTACTATAGCTCATATTCGACTAGCCAAAGATGAAAAGAGAAACCTATCCCCAATGGAGTCGCCAAAAATCTGTGGGCTCCAAAAATTTGCCACCGACCTCTCAATGAAGAGAGTGATTTAAAGTGTCGGTGTAATTTTTATAAGGTAGATGAAATAGTAGATAAGACACTACCCAGAGATTTTGCCCTCATTTTGTGAGGACTTTAGATCTGGTTCCAGGTTTCCTATAGGCACAAGCACCCATAGTTAATTATCCTCTCAATACTGAGATAGAACTTTCAATTAAGGCTAGTCGTTAGATCACTTAGTGTGTAGCATATAATAGCAACATGTGAAGTTTTGAAATTTAGATTTATGAAATTCATTATATTTAACTTAAAGTGGATGGTTGGGGGAACGATGACGCACCCGATCTAGATCCCATGGTTCTCACATCCCAAGGCCCCTAGTCTACTTAGTGAGGAGGTAGTCAACCCAACCTGACTGAAGGATCCTTATCAGCAACACATGAGTTATGTCATCCAAGAAATCCTTGTAAACTTAGGGTGGTGTTTGTCTAAGGAGACATGCTTAAGTCTACCTTAGCTAACGGAGGGCTTTTTTCCCAATCAACTATACCATATGGTTCACAACTCAAAGGGCAGAGCCATTGGGGAGCATATGGGCTATAGTCATGATCGTAATATAATAGTGTCATTTAGCAAAACCACTTAGAGGACTCTGAATCGCATGTGTGAGCCCACCGACAAACCACAAATGAGGACTAGGGCCATGTCCTTAATGGCATGAGATTGTTTGAGAGTAAACATAGTTGTGTATTTGATTTGACTTTGGCTCCTTTGTGAGCTAGAATTTTCTTAATTTGTCACCTTTAACAAGCTATTGCGGAAGGCGAGTTGAATTTTTTTGGCTTTAAGTTTTTAATATTGAATTTCATTTTGACATTAATAACTTAGTGATTTACATGATTTCATGTTTGTATTGATATTTGGATTTAATTAATTTGATTTGAACCTGCAAGCATATTTTGATAGTAATTATCCCCTCTGGTTGAAATCTTCATTTAACACAGCCATCATTGGGGTGATTAATTGATTAAATCAAATATATTTGAGAACTTTAGATCTTGTCAACTCTATTTAGCTCCTAACAGAGGATCAGATCTACTGTAACTTGATAGAATAATTTCGAGATATTTTACTAAGTTGAAATTCTTATAATAGATTTTTAGGTTTTGTTAACCCACTCCCAAGACTAAACTGAATCAACGCAGTATCCTCGACACTAAATTTAAGCATTCAAAGAGTGTGGGGCGTGTATTTAGAATACTTGGACACTTTTGAGGTATTAAATTTGAGTTTAACCATATTTTATAATATGTGTAAGAGTTCAAATGAAGTATTAATTAATGCCTTCTGTTCGCTTGTATGATGTGTTACGAATCTGGTGGAGTAGAAGATGTTATAGATTGATCTAATTGTTGACCTCCACATATGTGTCATAAGTTGAGCCAAGCTCGCAAGTCAAATTCGATGGACTTCGGAAGCGACAGTGCATAAATCGGGGATCAAAATGAATGTCTGAAATAGTTGAATGACCTCTGATCGATGAATAGATTTTGTCATTGCATTCAGAATGTCAAAATTTATTTAAATATAAATATTGCAAAATTTAATGAAAAATTGATTATGCACTCAAGCTATCAATGTGTCGATGCACATATCACTGTCGAGAAGTTGCGATGATGTCTGAACGACCTCTGTTCATGAAATTGATCATGTTGTTAGCTTCAAAATATCAAAATCTATAGAATAAAACTAATCACACTTAATTTGGATAAGTTTGCATGAACATCGAGTGGTCAGAAGCGATAATAAGCATTTCCTAACTTAAAGTGATCCAATTCGACGCCGAAGTCGCTCAAACGGCCTCTGATTGTAAAACAGACTATGTCATTACATCTAGAACATCAAGATTACCTAGAATAGACATCCAAATTGACTAAATTTATTGCACTTAAAATTTCATCAAAATTAGCATGCATTTCGAGGTAAATCCATCTAATTATCTCTAATCATCATCTTGCTTCAAAACTTGCAGCTGCCACTCCCTTCCACCTCCACTGACTAATTATAGCCATGTCATTCTCCCATACCCTCCCATGTCTGAACCTTCTTTCTCCCGCTGTTTCTTCCATTTTCATCTGAAGAAAATGCCTCCCACTTTCTCCCCATTTAAAGTTTTCTCTCTCTCCTTCCCTTCTCCTTCTAATGCTCGCTTTCCTCAGCAATCTCTCTCTCAAGATATCCCCAACCCCGCATCGCTCAGGACAACTTCACCTCTCCAAGTTTTATGTCCTCCCACATTACCTACTAAAGATCTCCCTACTATACTCTCCATTCATTTTCATTTTATTATATCGAAGTCCAGGGAAACTCTCCTACAAAAGCCAAAAAAAAGAGGCATGGAAAAAATTATGTAGTTAGGGACCATACAAAAGCCAAAAAAAAAGAGGCATGGAAAAAATTAAGATTCAAATCCATAAAGTTAGAATGTCTCCAAACATGCCTTCGGGATGCAGCATTTCAGCACTAAGTTTACCCATGGTGAACATACAATCTCTTCGATGTTGTATATCCAGCTTGCATTCATTGCTTGTTGCATAATGGAAATTGATTCATAATTACTAGTATGCAAGATTTCTTTGAGGTTAGTGTTAGCAACATGCAAACCAGTTCATCATATGACATGAGCCAAAAAAATGTGGGAGAATTTCTCTAAGAGAGGGAAAGAGAATTAGAACATCCAATGGGCAAGAAATTGAAGATGAAGATGATGCTGGCCTAAGCTTGAGATGAGCTTACAAGGAGAAGATAAAAAATCAACATGCAAAAATACATATGTATATTTTGTGTTATGCAGGTATGAAGATCTCATTATGCTCAGTAGAGCTGACGAGTTTGAAGACCCTATTATGCTCAGTAGAGCTGATGGGTTTGAAGACCACGGCCGTACTGTCGCAAGACACTAATCGTTATGCTTAGTAGAGCTGACGGGAAGGTCAAATAGCCCCCGATGCAGCCCCCTACGCGGGGATGACACTGAGAGGCTACTGAATTTTGGATTGACGGGAGACCTAAACAAGAACAAATGAAAGTGTTGATGAGCTTAAATTAAACTTATATAAAAATGATAAATTAAAAAATAAACCTATATATATGCTCTTTTTATGCAGGTGTTTGAAGACTCCATTATGCTCAGTAGAGTTAACGGGTAGAAGATCACAACCGTAGTGTCGCAAGACACTGACCATTATGCTCAGTAGAGCTGACGGGAAGGTCGAATAGTCCCCGATGCAGTCCCCTACATGGGGATGACACCAGGAGGCTGCCAAATTTTGGACTGATAGGAGACCTAAACAAAAACAAATAATGAGCTTAAATTGAACTTATTTGAGAATGATAATTAAAGAATAAACCTACATATATGTTCTTTTTATGTAGGTGTTTAAAGACCCCATTATGCTCAGTAGAACTAACAGGTAGAAGACCACAATCGAAGTCACAAGACACTATCGCTTATGCTCAAGAGAGTCGAGAAGGTCGAATAGCCCCATGCACTATGGGGAAGACGCCGGGAGGCTATCGAAATTTGGATTGACACAAAGCTTAAATATGATTAAATAAGAGTATTAATAAGCTTAAATTAAACTTAAATAAAAAAATGATGAATCGAAGGCAAAACTACATATAAAATTCTAAAAGTCTTTAAATAAGAATGATCTCGATAACTTGTTGACGATCATAAATAAGACTTTTAACAAACTTGAGAATTTGTCTCTTAACAAGAATAAAATTTAGGTAAAGCTTCTGATTATCTTGATAGTTTCCTGTGAGCACAAACAAAATTTATTATAGATTTGAAAGCTTGTCTTTCAATCAAAATAAGGATCAAATATAACCATCAGAGTAAAAGAGAATTTGAATGAGACTTGTGATTAGCCTATGAGCTTTATAGCGATCACGAACTAAGTTTTATTGAAACTTAAAGAACTCAATGCTCTATGAGCTAAATGCATACAAATGAATATTAACCTAAATAATTGAACAAGAGCTGAAACACCTATGCCACCAGATTCACAACACATTGTATAAGCAAACAGAAGGCGCTAATTAAGGCATTCTTAGATACACCTGCATGTGCTTGGACATAAAGATTTAAAGTATAAATTTTAATATCTAAAAAGGCTATGCAGGCTAAATTAGAATATATTAAATATTAATCTGAAAAATCTAATAAGATATTAGATCAATTTACAATGCCTTATTTCTATCTGGATCGCAACTCTTGCGTAGCGACGAAGCGATACTAAATCAAAATCTGTAAAAATCATAGGGCTTCCTTCAACCAAAAATCAAGAAATTTCATCCTAATTATGATTTTTAAAATCAATGATTTTATTAATTAGATGAAATTAACTAAGCTATAAATACCTATATGTGCTCGGACACAGAGATTTCAAGTGCAAATTTTAATGTCTGAAAAGGCTATGTAGGCTAAATTGGAATAAAAAAATAAAAATACAAAATCAATCTCATAATTCAAACATAAAACAACCAAAAATTACTATACACCCGCATGGGCCTCGACACTATGTTGAATGCTTAAATTTGGTGTCTGAGGATGCTGCACGGGTTAATTCCCGGTTTAGTCTTGGACTGGGTCCGGGTTAACAAAATCTAAAAATCTATTAAAAGAATTTGAACTTAGTAAAATATCTGAGAAGATAATTCTATCATATGACAGTATATCTAATCCTATATTAGGAGCTAAACATAGTTGACAGGATCTAAAGTTCTCAAATATATTTGATTCAATTAATTAACCACCCCGATGATGGCTGTGTTGAATGAAGATTTCAACCGGAGGGGATAATTACCATCAAAATATGCTTGTAGGAACAAATTAAATTAATCAAATCCAAATATCAATATAAACATGAAATCACATAAATCACAAAATTATAAATGCTTAAATGAAATTTAATTTTTAAAGAACTTAAAGCTAAAAAATCCAATTCACGAAGGTGACAAATTAAGAAATTCTTAGATCACAAAGGAGTCAAAGTCAAATCAAGTACACAACTATGTTTACTCTCAAATAATCTCATGCCAGCAAAGACGTGGCCCGTGTCCTTTGACTGCGTGGCTTGGCCAGTAGGCTCCACATGATGCAGTTACGATCAGAGTCCTCTGATCGGGTGGTTGCCGCTAAATGGAACCATTATATTACGGTCACGACTGTAGCCCATATGCTCCCCAATGGCTCTATCTTTTGAGTTGTGAACCATAGGGTATACTTGATAGGGCAAAAAGCCCTTTGTTAGAGAAGGTAGACTTAAGCTTGTCTCCTTATACAAACACCACCCTAGGTCTATAAGGATTTCTTGGATGATGCAACCCATGGCTACTGATAAGGATCCTTCGGTCAGGTTGGGTCGACTACCTCCTCTGATTAAGTAGACTAGGGATCGCAACAACCTGGGATGATGCAACTATGGAATCTAGATCGGGCATGTCATCATTCTCCCAACCATCCTCTTTAAGTTAAATACCATGAATTTTATAAATTTTAAAGCCTAAATTTTAAACTCCACATGCTACTATTATACGCTATGCATTAAGCAATCTAACGACTAGCCTTAATCAAAATTTCTCTCTTAGCATTGAGAGGGGTAATTAACTATAGGTGCTTGCGCCTATAGGAAACCTGGAACCAGATCTAAAGTCTTCACCAAATGAGGGCGAAATCTCTGGGTAGTGTCTTATCTACTATTCTATCTGCCTTCTGAAAATTACACCAACACTTAAATCACTCTCTTCATGGAGAGGTTGGCGGTGAATTTTTGGAGCCCACACTAATATATTATTAATTTTTTTAGATTAATATTTAATTAATTCCAATTTACCCTGCACAGCCTTTGCAGACATTAAAATTTGCACTTGAAATCTCCATGTCCGAGCACATGCAGGTGTATCTAAGAATACCTTAATTAATATCTTCTGTTCACTTGTATGATATGTTGGGAATCCGGTGGCATATGTAATAAGTTTCAGGTCTTATCATATTATTTAGATTAATATTTATTTATTTGCATATAGTTCATAGCTTATTGAGCTCTTTAAATTTTAATGGAGCTTAACTCGTGATCACTAAGAAGCTTGTATGCTCATCATAAGACTCACTCAAATTCTTTTTTTCTCTGAACAGTTATTTTTTTATCCTTGTTCTGATTGAAGAATAAGCTTTCAATTCCACTATAAGTTTTGTTTGTACTTGTAGGCAACTATCAAGATAATCAGAAGCTTTACCTAAATTTTATTCTTATTAGGAGACAGATTCTCAAGTTCGTTAAAAGTCTTATTTATGATCGCCGACAAGTTATCGAGATCATTCTTATTTAAAGACTTTTAAAATTTTATATGTAGGTTTATTCTTTAATTTATCATACTCAAATAAGTTCAATTTAATCTCATCAACACTTTAATTTGTTATAGTTTAAGTCTCCCGTCAGTCCAAAATTCAGTAGCATCCCAGCGTCATCCCCGCATAGGGTGCTGTATCGGGAGTCTATTTGGCCTTCCCGTCAGGTCTACTAAGTATAACAGTCACTGTCTTGCAACACTACAGTCGTGGTCTTCTATCCGTTAGCTCTACTAAGCATAACGAGATCTTCAAATATGTGCATAAAAAGAGCATATATGTAGGTTTATTTTTAATTTATCATTTTCAAATTAATTCAATTTATGCTCGTCAACACTTTTATTTATTCTTGTTTAAGTCTCCCATCAATCTAAAATTCGACAATCTCCCGGCATCGTCCCCACATAGGGGGCTACATAGGGAGTCTATTTAACCTTCCTCATCGAGCATAACGCGTTGTCTTACACGGTGGTCTTATAACTGACTCTACTAAGCATAACAGGATCTTCAAACACCTACAATTTCAATTTAGATTTTAATTTTGAGTTTATAGTTCATTTTGCATTAAATTAATTAAGTTTTCTGTCAATCTAAATTTCGACAGCCTCGCAGCATCTTTCCCACATAGTGGGTTGCATCGGGAGTCTATTCATTTTCTCGCACTCTTGAGCATAACGGTCGGTCTTTCAACACTTCTAGTCTTCACCTGTTAGCTCTACTGAGCATAACAGGACCTTCAAACACCTATAATTTTAATTTAGATTTTGATTTTGAGCTTAGAGTTTTTTGTACTAAATTAATTAAGTCCTCTATCAGTTTGAATTTCGGCAGCCTCTCGACATCTTCCCCACATAGGGGGCTGCATCGAGGGCTATTCGACCTTCCCATCAGCTCTACTGAGCACAACGATCAGTGTCTTGTGATACTACGACCATGGTCTTCTAACCTGCCATCTTTATTGAGCATAACAGGGTCTTCAAACACGTGGACTTTTTCATCCATTCTCCAACTAGAAATGCTGCTCCTAAAAAGCTTGTAATCAAAATGAAGAACATCTATTAGTTAGCATCCATGTGCAATACAATATGAAGATCTTTTCCTTCTAAAACCCAATTAATGGCTTCCAAAATTTCCTGTGATGGAGTGACAATAAACTAGAATAGCTCCCCAATTACATTAGGACTTGATTTAAGCAATCTTGTGTCTCCAAAAAGAATTACAGTTGCATTCTTCATTCCAGGATTTATATTCTTTAAAATAACTGCATGGCAATTGCATTGATTGTGCCCTGTAACCAGATGATAGGTTGTTTCCAAGTCCTCCAGTTCCTGTTGGAACCTCCTCCAATCTTCAATAGCCTCCTTCGCCATAGTTGCTCCAATCAATATAATTAGAGGTAGAATAGCACTCCGGACACTGTAGGGAGCCAAAGGAGTGAATGCAAAGACATCTAGTAACAAGAAAATAAAAGTTTGCAACCCTTCTGAACTGCTCAAACAAAGACTTAGGCAAAAGGTAGCATTGTAGTTTGTAGAAAATATAGTTCAATCCATAATTGAGATTTTTAGCTTCGAAATAATCTGGATCATTGGCGAAAGCTACCCGTGAAAAGCCATGACCTCCTATCTATGACTGCTCATCTCGGGTGGAAGGCTTACCATAGGTGAAGCTGAGAAGTTTACTGATATGAATCTTCTTCCTCATCCCACCACCCATCGCTTTATTTCCCAAGTAATCAAGATCCGCACGCAGCATAGCTGCTCTAAAAGCACATCCTTCCTTTGAGGTTGTCGCCAGAGACGATGGCGTCCTGTTCAACTTTCAAAAGATAAAAGTCATTTCTGTTGACCAGGATGAGGGAGTAGTTTTAGGAAAATATTTTCACTAAAATGAGTAGCATGTGGGATAGACCTAAGTGAGAACCCTAAGCTTGGAGGACAGAAATGGCTCCAAAGAAGCTCTTCTCCTTCTCTCTCTAACAAGAGTACTTCTCTTCTTGGATGCAGGGAAAACATATCACATGGGAGAAACAAGGAGGGTATCATCTCAAGGTTCATCGATTATTTCATTAGATTCAATGACCATAAATCACATATCATCGCCGGAGGCTGACTGAATGGCAAGAGGCTGCAGAGGATCAGCGTCTTCGCCACCTTCAATATCTGGTCATCGGTGTCTTCCATTGGGTGATTAAGAGAGAGAGGAGAGCTGGAGAGGAGGTTGGAAGAGTATTAGAGGAGAGAAAGAGATTATGCGGCTTTTTTATCACTGAGATGAAGAGAGATCATCCTTTCTCTTTTTTTTTTGGTAAGATTTTTGTCGGCTATCCCTTTGTCCATTCGGCTTGCAGCAGGGATATGGTGTTAGTATGCTATGGGAGGGATGAGGTGGCAGCTCCTTATTGGCCAAATGAGAGGTGGAGGCATGGGAGTGGGCGGCTGCAAGTTCCAAAGAGTTGACTTGATGTGATTAAAAGATAATTAAGTGGATTTATCTCAAAATGCATGCTAATTTCAATGAAATTTTAAGCACAATGACCTTAATCAAATTAGATGTTTATTCTAAGTAATTTCAACGTTCTAGATGCAATGGTACAGTCTATTTAGTGAACATAGGTCATTTGATCGACTTCGGCATCGAATTGTATCACTTTCAGTTTAAAATTGCGCATTATCGCTTTTGACCACTCGATGTTCATGTAAACTCATCCGAATTGAGCGCAAATAGTCTCATTTGATAGGTTTCGATATTTTGAAGCTAACGATGTGAACAATTTCATGAACGGAGATTGTTTGGTCATCGTCACAACTTCTCAACTCTGATGCGTGCATCGACACATTGATAGCTCGAGCGCTTAATTGATTGCTCGTTAGATTTTGTTATATTCTTATCAATTTTGATATTTTGAATGTAACGATGAAGTACTTTCACTGATCGGAGGTAATTTCTATTATTTTTAGTTATGTTTAGTATATTTTGAGCCCCAATTTATGCACTGTCACCTCCGAAGTCCGTCAAATTTGATTTGTAGGCTTGACTTTGACTTATGGTAGAAATATGGAGGTTAGTAGGATGCAGTTAACACAACAGCCTTCTTAATCAATAGAGGACCATCCGTTCCATTAGGTTTCAAAATCCCCAAGGAAAAATAGAGTGGAAAAGAGGTACAACTTTCATATTTAAAAGTTTTTTATTATATTTCATATGCTCACATTAATTCTGAATCCATAGATAAGCCTGATGTAAAAGGAAAGAAGTGTGTGGGCTCAAAAAAATTCCCACCGACCTCTTGACAATAAGAATGAGAGTGTGAATTTAAAATATTGGAGTAATTTTTAGAAGGCAGATGGAATAGTAGATAAGACACTACCCAGAGATTTTGCCCTTATTTGGTGAGGACTTTAGATCTGGTTCCAGGTTTCCTATAGGCGCAAGCCCTTATAGTTAATTACCCCTCTCAATATTAAGAGAGAACTTTCGATTAAGGCTAGTCGTTAGATCACTTAATGTGTAACGTATAGTAACAATATGTGGAATTTTGGAATTTATATTTTGGAATTTATGAAATTCATCATTATTAGATTAAAGTAGATGGTTGGGGGAATGATGATGTGCCTGATATAAATCCCATGGTTCTATTATCCTAAGCTATCGTGGTCCCTACTCTACTTCGTCAGAGGAGGTAATCGATCCAACCTGATAGAAGGATCCTTATCAGCAATAATTGGGTTATGTCATCCAGGAAATCTTTGTAGACCTGGGATGGTGTTTGTCTAAGGGGACAATCTTAAGTCTACCTTAGCAGATAAAGGGCTTTTTTCCCTATCAAGCATACCCTATGATTCACAACTCAAAGGGCAAAGCCATTGGGGAGCAAATGGGCTATGGTCATGATCATAATATAATGGTGCCTTATTGGCCAAAACCACATCGGAGGACTCGATCAATCGCATCATCTTTGGCACCTCGCCAAGCCAGCAAATGAGGACACGGGCCACATCCTTACTAGCATGAGATTGGTTGAGACTGAACGTAGTAGAATACTTGATTTGACATTAGCTTCTTTGTGAGCTAGAGTTTTCTTAATTTATCACCTATGATAAACAATTATGGAAGGTGGATAGATTGAGTTTTTCTTTACGTATTTAAGGATTGAATTTCATTTAACCATTAATAGTTTAGTGATTTATCTGATTTTATATTTTTATTGATACTTGATTTTGTTTAACTCAATTTGAGCTCGCAAGCACATTTTGATGGAAGGCATCCCCTCTGGTTGAAATCTTTATTCAACACAGCGATCATTGGGGTAGTTAATTGATTGAATCAAATATATTTAAGAACTTTAGATCATGTCAACTCTATCTAGCACCTAATAGAGGATCAGATCTACTATCACATGACAGAATTAGCTTCTCATATATTTTACTAAGTTGAAATTCTTATAACAGATTTTTAGATTTTGTTAACTCGGACCCAGTCTTAAGACTAAATCAGGAAGCAACCTGCACAACACCCTCAAACACTTGAATTTAAGCATTCAGCGTAGTGTTAGGGCCCATGCAGGTGTATCTAAGAATGCCTTAATTAACACCTGCTGTTCACTTGCACGATGTATTGCAAATCTGATGGCGTTGAAGACATTTTATGTTTATATTTGCACTCAAAATATTGTATCTTTGCTCGCATTAAACTTATTCATAGAATTTCTAAATTTTAATGGTTAGCTTATGCTCATTAAAGACCTGTTAGATCTTTGCAAATTCAACACTCAAGTTTGATATTCGCTCATACAAGTCGTTATACTTCCTTTGAGTGAACTTAGTTGAATTCAAGCTTCTTTGAATATAAATTGATTATTTAATAAGAAGTTTCAATTATACTTGCTAATAGGCCATTTGGTTATAGTAAAAATGTTTTATAAATTTTATTTGGATCTTATTAGTTTTGAAGATAAACACTTAGATAAATCACAAATCTTATTGTGTGATATACTTCCTTTGATATTCAACACTCAAGTTTGATATTCGCTCATACGAGCTGCTATACTTCCTTTGAGCAAACTTAGTTGAATTCAAGCTTCTTTTGAATACAAATTGATTATTCAGTAAGAAGTTCAATTATACTTGCTAATAGGCCATTTGGTTATATGAAAATCTTTTATGAATTTTATTCGGATCTTATTAATTTTGAAGGTAAATACTTAGATATATCACAAATCTCATTGTGTTTCAAATTCAATTTTAAATGCATGACCCAAATGGTTCTTTTAAAGGCTACATTCATGAATGATCATGAGTTGCCTAACTGAATTTGTACTTATAAACAAGCTACCAATTTTCTTACACACTTTATTCTCAATTTGGAATTGGACGTTTAGATTTACCACCAATTTTTTATTATTTAATATTAAATTGAGATCTTTACTTTATTTTAATGTTTAATTAATATTGTTCATATTGATTACTTATTTAACACTTCGAATTTTTAAAGAGAAGCTTTATTCACATAAGAAGAGTTCAAATCCAACATGAATTTAATCTTAACTCAACATCAAATCCCATATTTATTTGAAATCTAGACTTCAAATTTATCTCTTATGAGTTTGACATTCCCCAAAGTTTCAATTAAGGCTGGTTTAATTTTCATGAATTTGAATAAAAGAGAACTCACTTTACTACTTCAATTTAAGCCATAGAGAATTACAATTAAAGTTTGTGAGTTTAGTATCATTCTTCAAACCCCGTCATCTCACCCAATTATTAAGTTTAGATAAGGATGGGTTCCACATTGTTTCCTCCAATTCCTATAAATAAGGCTAAAAAGGGGGAATTTTATTTCATTTCATTTGTTTGAGGAGTTGGAGCACTTGAAAGAGAAGGGATAATAATTTTTTTAGTGGCATTTCAACTTCGCTCAGATAAATCTTGTAAGTGCTTTTTACCTCTTTTCTCTTTGATTTAATGTTTTACCTTTGTATTTATTGCATGTTCTTTTCTTTCCCCTCTTTTTTCTTATTTGATTCTTTTAATTTAAATTTAGCTTTAGGTTTCTTTGTTTAGTGCTTTTAAGCCAATTTTTTTTTATTTCTCCATTTTTTTCTAAGTCGAAAAATTTGATGAAATTTCGGTAGCATGTCAGCAAGGGGAGCGACATCTAATAATTTTTGGAGGCCTTCCCGTCACGCCTTGATGAGCATATTGGTTGGTGTTTTGTAACACCTCGGTCGATTTTCATCTTGTTGCACCCTGATGAGCATGACGAGCCCTTTAAACCTGTAAAGAAACATAAGCACACACACACACACAAACACACATATATATATATATATATATATATATATATATATATATATACTTTCACATTCACATCACACATGTTTAGACTTATTTTTTTGTGCGCTTGCAATGATCGGTAAGGAGATAGAGAGGGAGATGCCGGAAACCAAGAGAAGAACTAGCTTGATGACAGTGTTCCTCTTTGGCTGTGATAAAAGAAAAGGTCGGAAGGAGATGGAGAGGAAGATGTCGAAAATAAAGAGAAGAACCTACCTAATGACGGTGTTCCTCTGCAGCTGAGGCAAAAGGAATTGGAAGGGGAGGAATTTTTGGTTTAGAAGAAAGGAGGGAAGGGGGAAATTTCAGATTGGAAGAAATGAGAGGAAAATGGAGATTTTCAGATTGGTGGGGGTGAGGGAAAGAGGGAATTTTGGATTGGTGAGGGTGAGGTAAAAAAAGAAATTAAGAAGATCAAGAAGAGAAGAAGAAGAAGAAGAAGAAGAGGGAAGAGGAAGGAGAAGAACCCTACCCTTGCTTGCGGTTGGAAAAAAAAAGAAAAATGAAAATGGGGGGTCTTTCCATTTGAGGTTTGGACGAGAGGAAATGGAAGAAAACCGAAGTGGGAGAACGAGAGAGGAAATTGCCATTTTTTATTTTGTGGTTTCCTTGAGGAGGAGGAAGGAGGGAACGATTGCTTGGCTCCATGCGGTTGGGGGAAATGAACAAAGAGATTCACGTGCAATTTGAAGGGAATCGAATGGGAATGGGAGGAGGAATTTCATTGGAGAGGAGAAGAGGGATCGAGTGGAACCATGAACGAGCCTCGTGTTCTCATGCAAAGAGTTGAGTAAATGAGGAAGGGATCGAGTTGGTCAAAGAGAAATAAGGCCGCTCGACTAGGGTGATTTAGGGCCAATTAGGATTAAGTTAGGGATTTTTATTAACTTTTAAATGTCTAATCAATCTTAATATAAATTTCACACTGATAAAATTACATAGTTAATATATATATATATATATATATATATATATATATATATATATATATCAATATTAGGTTATTGGCGTTACATAGGAGCTTCACGATTGGAGTTTGATTCAAATCATTACATTAAATTTGCTCAAAATGCACGTTATCATTTTTGATCGCTCGATTTTCATGTAGACTTGTCTGAATTAAGTGAGAATAGTCTTACTTAATATATTTTGATATTTTGAAACTAACAACATGATCAATGTTATGAACGGAGGTCATTTGATTTACGTCAATGCCTCCTAACCTTAATATGCGTGTAGGCGAGTTAACGACTCAATCGCTTGATTGATTGATCATTAAGTTATGCAATATTTATATTCTGACCAGTTTCAATATTTTGAATGCAATGGCAAAGTTCGTTCACCAATCAAAGATCATTTCGACTAATTTTGGTGACGTCTAGTATATTTCAACCTCGATTTGTGTGCTAACACTTCCGATCATTCAATATTTGCACAGACTCATCTGAATTAAGCATGGTCAGTCTCATTTTGTAATTTTCAACATTTTAAAGCTAACAAGGTAATACATTTTATGAATAGAGGTCATTTGGATATCATCACAGCTTCCTGACTTCGATATGCATGTCATTATATTGGTAGCTCGATCACTTGATCAGTTGATCTTTCGATTATGCAATATTTATATTTTTGACAAATTTTGATGTTCTGAGCATGATGATGAAGTTTTTTCATCAATCAAAGGTTATTTGGACTGATTTTGGTGACGTCCAGTGCATTTTAAGCCCTGATAAGTTCACTATTGCATCCGAAGTCCGTCAAATTCAACTTGTGGGCTTGCTCGACTTATGGCACATATATGAAGGTCAACAAATGTCCCCCAACAAATATGATTCATGCATGGTGAGTCACATTTGTTGAAAGCTAGTTGAACTTATTGATTTTCTCCTCTCTCTTTGTTTGTTCCCCTTCTTTTTACTACTTCTTAGTATAACTCCCTTTTTGTTTTACACTTTATTATGCTATCACTTGAATTCTTAAGTGTTATTTCTCTAATCACTTGACAGGAGAATGTTCAGCTAGGGAAGACCTGATGATCTGTCATCTACTGAGCCTAGCGAGGAGGCTATCTAGTCAGATATTGATAGTCACGATCCTCGTGGAGATGCTGATATCAGGGTTTCTTTGTGCGCTCCTTCATGCTTCCTGATTATACTTCAGAATTTGTTTCTTCTGAAGATACCGTAGATTGGGTGGCTACCATTAAGCTGAAATGTAGGGACTACAATCCTATAGATAGCATAGTAGCTCAGATCAGCTCCGGATATTGCGATGTTTTACAGCCTACTTCTGATAGTATTGAGCAGGCTAGATAGTCTAGACTTCTAAGTCATCGTTAGTTACAGTTGAGCACTTCAGACTTGCTTAGAGATTGGCCAGTGGGTCAGATTTCTACTCTTCCATATGGCTATATTACCTAGGCTAGGTATATTTTGCGAGCACACAGAGATACTCTACATACGGCTGGCATATACGAGGCAGTTTAAGTGTCTATGTTTGACTTTAGTGGCGTTCCCCCTGCTTGGGCTTATGGAACTGCAGAGTTTTGGGATACTAGCCAGAACACATGTTGGATAGGTTCAAAGGAGTTGATAGTTATACTTTAGAACTTACAAATAGTATCTAGCCTCCCAGTATCTGGCTACCACTACAAGGAGTGTGTTCCTTCTGATGGGGATTTATTTTGTAGGCAACCTTCAGTTGATGGTGTTCGACGGGGTAGATTAGCCATTCCACCTGCTTATAGTGATCTTTTGAGCTACTACCACCAGACCTTCAGAGCTTCGAGGTATCCTAAGAACTCACTTGCTACACTTCCCATGAGTACATGGATTCAGAGTTTCTTATAGGAGCACACTTTGTTTGAGGAGTCTGCATTACTACATGATCCTTTTGGATTGGGAGTATCAGACGTCAGTAGTTTATTTAAGGATACTACTGAACCTTCTTTACCAGTTGGGTACACCTCTCCAGCTATATAGAATTTGAGCAAGGAGTTATTTTTAGTAGGGTTCATAGCTACTTGGCTCTGCGTGTTTATGCTATCGATTACAGAGAGGTCTGTATACCCAGGTGCTCTATTAGCAGCCAGTAGGATTTCATAAGGTGAGCGGATCTCATTAGCTCTAGCAATACTAGCTAGAGTTTATAGAGTTTTTGGGGTGATTTCTGAGGCAGATTCATTGGATATATGTAATGTTACCTTGCCTTAGCATTACTTATATATTTGGATTCATCTTCATGTACAAGGAGCTTTTGCCTGCTTTGAGTACCCAGCATACTTTTCAGATTAGGGATATCCCACAGTTATTCAGTTGTACATAGCATCCTCTACTTTAGAGAGAGATAAGAAATGCCTATTCTTCTTTACACCGCACTTGGTCAAAGATCAATTTTTGCTAGTTCACCAGCCGGATACAGTTGGTTGCCACTTAACTTGATAGAAATTGATCTTATCGATGGCTTCGATGAGAGTGGTAGAGCCTCACTACTCTATAGTCGATGGACATTGAGAGTGGCTGAGTACCTTTTTAGTATACATCTAGACAGTACAAGTGTTTGGTCGGGTTATCATTGAGGGCTACCAACCCAATCGCGTTGCACGATAATTTAGATTTTCATAGTGTACAGCTCATGATGGACGACCACTCATCCCAAGGATAGTAGATGTCAGGAAGACTAGAGCAGTGCCTCTGGAGATATGCTACTATGCTGCCTCTATAGTTTGGCTACATTTACTAAGACTTGGTATTGGCTCTCATTTTTGGATAACGCCTCTGCAGAGCCACAAAAGGGTCAGCTATACTCACCTCACTTGGGTACGACTATCTTTTGGTCCTTTCTTGAAGCATGGTGCGAAGAGATATGAGCACAAGCTGAGGTGTTTGGAAGTTCCTCGAGGTCAGGGGACCAATTGTCGATTACCACTGATAGAAGATAGTAGTGTTATAAGTATAATCAATACCTTACTCTCTTTCAATACTTTTGTCATCTGGTTTTTTTATCATATTATTAAAATATATTTAGTGTATCTAATACTCTAATTTGATTTATGACAGATGCACTAGTTGATAAGTAGGTCATGGCTGAGGACACCACTCCCCATAGTAGAGTCAGAGCTAGGATTCCACTCCTAGCCACACTGAGATTTCTTCACCAGCTCGTAAACATTGGTGTAGTCAACCTGCAGAACCTATTTGAGCTTCAATTGATTGTGCCATGAGTCCACTTCCATGATAACTTCTGACTCCTAATGAGATACCACAAGTGTCAGCTAGTACTGGATATGCTACTGAGGACCTTAGGGTTGAGCCATCTAGTGTGCCTACCTTTGATACTACTGCCTTAGATTTTGATACTCCTTCTGTAGAGCCACTCTTCCTTACTAAGCCTTACTATGTCCATTGTCCTGGGGAGACTTCTGAGGTGAGAGATTTTATACCCAGTGGAGCTTCTACTAAGCCAACATATAGCTCTGGAGCTTATTTGATAGTGAAGGTTAGTGAGGACTATGCCACTTATGACACACTAGTTCAGTCAGATTTATCATGTTCAGGTACTTTCTTCCTCTCTTTGTTCTTTAATTGTACTTCTTTACATTTACTGTTTTACTTTATGCTGATTATTTTCATTTATTTTTTGCAAAACCTACTTAAGACAATGCTGCTTAGATTCTAGTTGCTTGTAATCACTAAGCTAGATCTAGTTTAAGATTGAACAACTATCATCATTGGACTAACGAGCATGGGCTCTTTCACTATGGCATTTTCTTATAGCTTTGTTGAGTGAGGAGAGCGTCGACAACTAGACCATATTTGGGCTTATTGAGTTCAAGCTTTAGAACCTACTCGAGTCTTTGACTTAAGCTGTGATGGGTTGGTGATTTTTGTCATCGGACTAATAAATGGGGGCTCTTTCATTGCGACCTTTTCTTGTGGCTTGTTGAGTGAGGAGAGCGTCAACAACTCAGCCATTTGTAAGCTTGTTGTGTTCAAACTTTAGAACCCATCCATGTCCTAGACTTCAAGATGTAGAGTTTAATATTTTTCCAACTCAGCTGATTGAAGTTTCCAAAATTGGGAGTTTCTCTGCTTGATCTCCGACATTTGATGAATTTGGGAGAAAATTTTCTTGACATTTATGGCTATCTTTTCATGCATAAAAATATATTCTTTTCGCTTCTACGAGAACCTATAACTTAACAATAACAATTATGGATATATTCAGGGATTTTGTCTTAAAGCTTGATGTCAAACTGAATAAGAATATATTTGAGGATCTTGTCTTATAGCATGACGTCAACTCAAATAAACTTAACATAAAATAAAAATACCTCTTGTCTTACAGGGGGAATTCTGAAGCACAATTAGAAGAACTTTTAAGATGGAATTAAGCAAATACATCAATATTTGAATTGATATACTCTTAAAAAGGTTTTAACATGTAAAATTGATTTCATCTATGTATATAAATCTAAAATTTCCCCCTATGCAACAGAAAAATTTTCACGGAAATAATTTATCTTGAGTGAGTATATTTATTTAGGGATCTCAGCATGAAATATGATTTTAACCTAAATAGATATACTTAAAAATGCCCCCTTTCTTACAGGAGGATTTCTATTGTACCTCGAGAATAAATTTATCATGTATAATACTTTTTCAAGTAACGACCATTAATTGGTGGCATTAGTCTTTCACCCTTTAAGTCAATGAGTTGGTATGCACCTCCTTGGTATACTTTCTCAATGACAAAAGGGCCCTCCCAATTAGGCTCAAATTTGCCACCAAATTTGCCACCAAATTTTTTATTCTGATCAAAAGCCTTGAACATCTTTGCTCGATAAACCTCCAAATTTTGATGAGCTTGCAATCTAACTTCATTAAACGTGTCGAGTTCCTCCATTCTCAAATGAGCATTTTTTATCTTCAATTAGATTGTATTGGATGGCTACTCGAAGTGATGACAATTCAACTTCAAGCGGAAGAACAGCTTCAGTTTCAAATACTACTGAATAATGAGTGGCTTTAGTCGGCATCTTGTAGGTAGTTTGATTTGCCCATAGTGTCTCTATTTGTTTTATATGTCATTCCCTCTTATTTTTAGTAAGGATCTTCTTGAGCAGCTTGACTAATGTCTTGTTGAAGACCTCTGTCAAACCATTTTGCTCTTGGATTGTATATTGAAGAGTATTGCCAATTAATTTTATGACGATCGAGGAATATATAAATCTTTGTATTTTTGAAAGCTGTGTCATTATCAAAAATTATTCAATGCGACACTCTAAATCTATAGACCACATTATGCGTAAAGAAGTTAATCACTCGATCAGCAGTAACTTCTTTAAATGGAGTAGCTTCAGTCCACTTGGAGAAATAATCAGTCACTGCTAGGATGAAGCGTGCCCAGTTGATGATGATAAATTAATTGATCTAATTGCATATGTACCCCAACATTTGAATGGCTAGGATGCTATTGTTGGGTGTAGTAGATTTGGAGGTTGATGGATTATATTCCCATGTTCTTGACATTCATAGCACCTCTTAGCATGATTGATACAGTATCTCACCATAAATGGCCAATAATAACCCATCCTTTTGATCTTTACTGCCATCTTGGGACCTGACTGATGTGCACCACAAAGTCCTTCATGAACTTCAACCATCACTTTGGTACCTTCATTTGTATTTAGGCATCGTAGCCACATTTGTTCAAAGGATCTATGATATAAAGTGAAATTGATGAAAGCATAGTACAACATTCTCTTCTTAATTTGTACTACCAGTGATTTATTATTTGGTAATTTGCCTTCTTTAAAGTAGTTAATGAAGGGTAAAGGCTTCACACTACTTTTTTGAAGCAATATCATTCTAGCTCTTTTGAGTATAATTCTCTATTGATTTTGAGGAGTATGAGGAGCAACAAGAGTCACATCTTTCTAGGTTAAATTTGATAACCCCTCTACCTGTGGGGATTGATACTTTACTGACTTTAAAACTCATCGAGTAAATATGCTGATCATGACATAATCACCGTTCATACTTGGCATTTCCTTAATTAATTTTGCTAAGCAATTGACTTTACTATTCTCGGTTTGAGAGACTCGAGTTAGTGTGACATTTGGTATCTGCTTCATAAGTTCGAGAACTCACTTGTTAGAAAACTAACTCAAGCTTGCTGATTTTATAAATGCCAAGTACTTGATGTCTAATTAGTTGAGAATCACCAAAAATATGCAAATTTTGAATGCCTATAAAAATAGCTTTTTCAAGACCCACCACTAATGCTTCATACTCATCTTCATTATTATTTCTTAGCTCAATCAACCCATATGATCATCTCATTATCCCTTCTTCTAGTGTTATGAAGACAATGTCAATTCCTGCTCTTTCCCTTGGGAAATTTAGAGGTTGGACTTGTTTGATTGAAGAGGCTCCATCAAAGTACATTTTCAAAATTTAAGATTTTTCTTTGTCATAAATGAGCATAATTTGTTCATCGGGAAAATCGTCATTAAGAGAAGAGTTCGCATGGATGGGATGTGCAACTAGAAAATCTGCTAAGACTTGTCCTTTCACTGCTTTCTGTGGAACATATGTGATATCAAATTGTAAAAGCAATACTGCCCATCTTTCCAAGCAACCTCTCAATGTTGATCTTATCATCAAGTATTTCAACAAATTGATCCTTGAGATGAGGGTAATCTTGTGAGATAACATATAGTTATGGAGCATTTGGACTACAAAGATCAATGCCAAATAGTGCTTCTCTATTAGAGAGTATCTCATTTATGCTCCTATCTACCTCCTACTGATATAATAAAGAACATTATCTTTACTTTCTTCATTGTGTTATGCCAATAATGCTCCAAGAGACTCTTCTAATGCAGCTATGTATAGAATGAGGGGCTTCCCAAGAGTAGGGGCTACAAGGATTGGTGGATTTAACAAGTAGATTTTAATGCTATTGAAGGCTTCTTGGCACTCCTTGTCCTATTTGAATGGAGCATCCTTCTTCATTAACTTTGCAAATGGTTGATAGCATCCTTATAAGTTTGATATAAATCAACGGATGAATGCAAGTTGTCCTTCTAAAGGATAGAGCTGATGTAAACATTTCGGTGGAGGCATCTCCACGATTGCCTTGATTTTAGAAGGGTCAATTTCAATTCCTCTATGACGTATAATATACCCAAGAAATTTTCCAGAGGACACCCCAAATGAACATTTTAGAGGATTCATCTTGAGATCATATTTTTTGATTCTCTCTAATATAATTATCAAGTCTTCAAAGTGATTTTCATGGTTTAAGCTCTTCACCACTAAATTATCAATATAACATTTCACCTTCTGGTGAATCAACTCATCAAAAATACACGTCAGACTCTTTGGTATGTAGCCCTAGCATTTTTCAATCTGAAGGGCATGACTGTATAGCAATTGGCATCCTAAATGATGTGTGTTTCTCATCTTTAGGAGCCATCTTAATTTGATTATATCCCAATGATTCATCCATAAATGAGAATATATCATAGTTGGAAGTATTGTCTACTAGTAGTTCTGATATTAGAGTAGGAAGTCATCTTTTGGGCATGCTGCATTTAGGTCCCGGAAGTCAATGCTAACACAAATTTGACCATTCTTCTTCCTGACTAGGACAATGTTGGCTATCCAATATTCATACTTCTCCTCCTGGATGAAGCCTACTTCGATCAGCTTCTTAGTTTCTGAAATTACCTGTTCTTCAATCTCCAATCTCATTTTCCTAGGAGCTTACTTAATAGGCGTCGCACCTAGTTTAATGACAAGCTTATGAACTGATCCATCAAGGGATAAGCCTAGCATTTTAGAATATGTCCAGGCAAAGTAATCCTTGAATTCACAAAGTAGCATTTTTAGCTCTTCAACTTTCTCTTCAGGTAGAAGGGCACTGATAAAAGTTGGACAGGGATCATCCTCAGCTCCTAGGTTGATTTATTGCATCCATAGTAGCTATTTTTCCACCATCTTTGAGTCCTTCAGGTGCAGGCTTGGGTTCTACTTCTTCATCATTTGTAAGTAGAATTTCATGGAGATCATCTTTTTCATCACTATTAGTTTTGATCTCAGCTTCTATTATATAATAATAAACTTTATTTTGATGAGATTTGTAGATGAACCCAAGACTTTTAGTGATAAACTTATCACTTCTTCGTGATGCTTGAGGACTTCTTTGGCTCCACATCCTATTAAATATTTGGGTTCTATGTTTAGTAGATTCAATATGAATTCTAAGCTTATGCATCATTCTTCGTAATTTATGTGGATAGTATATTGGTATTCTTGTTGGCACTATCTCATCAAAATTTTCATTTTGAGTTGGCTAATCAAAATTGTGAGGCTGAGACTCTTCAAATTTGTAAAATAGAGTTCATGTTCTACCACTCTCACTCAACTATAACACATAGAATGTTATCAATTCTTCAATGTTATGAACATCCAGTGGAGTGATTTCTTTGAAGTACTGCTGAAGGATGGATATAATTTTGAAGGAGTTCTCTGACTCTGCCAAGTGAGCTATCCTTCTTGATGCGACCATCTGAATTCTATTTCTAAAAGTAGATTCAAAGTCATAGTCTGAATCAGAATCACTTATTTCATACTTTGTCTTTTTTAAAAGTTTAAAAGTTCCTTTAGGTTTGATAGGAATATTTTCTTCTTCATATGTGTCACTTCCCAAATGAGGAACTCATATTCTTGATTTAGATGTAGAATCAAGTACTTTAGTTAGAGTCAGCATTGCCTTATTTCTTCTCTTTGCTTTTACTCTTTCACCTTGTGAAGTTGCTTTTTAGTTCTTGAAGTGGATGCTACTGCTTCAAGAGGCTCTATTGGCTTAGACTTTTTAGGGATAAAATATTTTGCATCTTCATAGATCTTTGCCTCGTGGATAGAGAATGGTTGTAGGTTACCAAGAATTTTGAATTCTTCTCCATCTTTCAGGTACTTCATACACTCATGCATAGTTGATGGGACCATGTCATACTCATGCAGTCATGGCTGACCCAAGAGAGCTCTAAATGATGTATCGATGTTGATTACATAAAACTTATCTTCTATATATAAATCCCAAAACTTGAGCGAAAGAATAAAAGAACCCAGGCTTTTTGGCCCTTTCTCATTGAAAATATGAACCATCAACTTATCTCTCTCAAAATGTTAGATATCAAGTGATAATCCTCTTAATACCTTTAGACTCATAAGATTCATAAAAAAACTAGGATCAATTAGTATTCAGCTGATTAAGATGTCATCACTCTCTGTAGTAACACGTAAAGGGCGGTTGTGATCTGTTGTTCCCAACATAAGATTTTCTTCAAAAAATGTGATTACCAGGAGATCTTGAGTTTCAATAATTCAGTCATGTATTTTTCAACAAAGTAAGCTTCATAACTCTCGAGATCTTTGAGAGCCTGTATCAAAGTTTCTAGGTTTTGACATCAAGAGAGACTCACACACTTGTTGTGATCTTTCTCAGATGTGATAGAATATTATAATCTATCTTTTCTCTTGATTTAGGCTTTAGTTTAAGATTTTTGGGAATAATAATTTTGTTGACTTCAATTTGTTTGTCTTTGCCTTTATTTGCATTTCCCCTCTTTGATGAAGGTGGTAAGACTTTACACTTTTTAACTGAACTTGAATCACCTTGCCTTGCTTAGATTCCTCTGAAGAAATAGTTTATTCAAATTCACTTCTTATTCTGGAGGATTGACAAAAAGGGTTATACTCATTTTTCAATTTCATACATTTCATACGTGATGATATTGATGAGTTCTATTTTTTCTCCGTCAGGAAAATATAAATCTTCATCTGAACTGTTATCTTCTTGTTGAGTCATTAAACAAAATTTAGATGTTAACTCTTCAGGCTCTTCTTGCTTTTCTAATAAGAATTTTGATGGGTTGGTCAAGTCTGTTTGACTGCCCTTGTCATTTTGGAGTAATTGATGGTGAAGAACATCGATACCATAAATAATTTGGCATGTCTCTACTGGATAAGATTCACCATTATATTCTTTATTTGATTCAACAATGCAAAGTTTAGGCATAAAGTCTATAAGCCTGAATGGTTGTCTTGTCGACTGGTGATGCTCCTCTAAATTATTAATAATCTTTTGAGTTGTAGTACTCTTCTTGATCTTCATTTTCTTAACCTGCTTATTTGATTCATGAGGCCTGAGTTTAGTAGATCGCTCCTCATGCTGTGATGAAGTAGCCTTATTAGAATACCATTGTGAAGCCCAAATGTTTGGTTTAAGCATCTCTTTTAAGTCAAATATAGGTTTAAGTGGTGACTTTCACTTAACACTTAGGACACTCTTCAGCTATTTCAGAATTTTCATGATCTTTTTGGAGACTACTATTTTTCATTCTTTAATCTGAACTGATTTTTCTTCTTTGTCTTTAATGGATGATACGAAAGAGGATGTAATCATCCTTGTAGACTCTCTTTTTGGGTTGACTAGAACACTGTCGGATAATGTAAATTCACCTCATCGATACTTTCTTTCTAGCCAATCTTTGAAGATATAATAATCTTTAATAGGATGACTAATCATCTGATGATAAAGACAATAATTTGGATTATTGACTTGATCAGCTTCTCCAGGCCCTTTAATTTTTGGTAACTGTAGACCAGCTTTGATTGCTTGCCGAAATAATTTAGCCACATTATCCCTTCTAAAAGAATATTCTTTGTTCATCTTTTTCTTAAGAGATAAATTTCATCATCTCTTGTTGCTTATTTTGGATGCTCTACCACTTAGAAAAGTCTGAGGTTTATCATTGCCTCACAATACTAATTTTGGTTGTGGATTAGAATAAACAGGTTTCTTTCCCTTATCATCATTGTACATTGGCTATTTTTTCTTATCCATATTATATATCACCCGCTTTTCACCATTTGAGCTATAGGAAATGCCATGAGTTTGGTTTCTTCTTGAGTCTAAAGGTTTGTTTCTCTTTGCCTTATCTGTATAGATTTCATATTTAGGGCGATAACGCTTTTCAAATTTAGCCACCCTATCAAGCAAGTCCTGAAATATTGTAATCGATGCCATACATTGAAATGGTGCCAATTTATCAACCATATTGCCCATTAGCAATTAGATCGCATGTTCTTCTTCCAATTGTTGCTCACATTTCAAGCTTAGGTTACGCCAATGACTTATGAATTTTTTCACTAACTCATCTTCTTCTTTTTAGGAAGGCAAGGTCGACACTAAATCATTTGAAAATTTTGCATACCACTTCAGCTGAGGTCGACCTAAACAAAAAAGCGACATCATTCCCTCTGTTACCACAAGTAGCCTTAAATTGGGCTAGATGTTGCTTTAGGTCAAGCCCACTAAAGTATTAAATTTATTGAGTAACCTTCGGTACAACACTTGATCATATTCAGTTGGGTAAGGGACCCTTACTCACCAACTTTTCAGCCTGCTATGAAGCTATAACTACCTTTATCTTTTCATTAATTATTATTTCTAGCTGAGCAGCTATTACCATTCTCGGTGTGTAGCCAAATTTTGAATTATCGATTGAAGCGGTAGTTGGTTAACTTCATTCCTCACTTAATGTGTAGCATATACTGTAAGAGCTTGAGGTACTAGAGTGACTAGTGGTATATAGGTTGTGTTATTAGCTACATATTTATTAGCAAACAAGACAGGTGCTACATTTGATGTGATATTCTTCTATAATATATCCATCATGATATCCATTTGTACCATCATGTTATTTATCTTGGTACTAAACTATGCAATTTCCTTATCTTTGACTTCCATTTGACTTTACATTTATTTTTGCTCTCTATCTAGCATCATGGCATCAACAAGTACAGGCTCTTCTTCTTCCTATATTTCTTATTGTTATTTTGCTCCTTGCTCATCTTCAAGGGAAGAACTTGACTGTCCTTCTCCTTGTGCATTTGGCAATTGTTGCTTCAATAATGACACGATTATAAAAGCTGTACCGGTGACCATTTCCTGGTTCAACCATATAAACAACTTCAACACCCATGATCTCTTTCTCATTTTGATCTTCTTCTTATTCCTCTTTAGTAGAGATTGAAGATACATCTTCTACTTGATTCTTTGATGACTTTCCTTCATAAACATCAAATTCAGGTTTAGATTCCCTGGATCCATGTTGCTATTGATGGTGCTGAGCGAAAAGTTTATTAATATCCCTGATCATATAGATGACTTCCACTTCCATAGTGTCATTTTCATCACCTTCTTTTTACACATGAATTTTTTATCGACGTTTCCAGTGGATCTCTAGTTCAGTGTATGGAACAAACACTTCTTCCACTAAAGGACTGCGATCAAAGTCAACCTTCTTCGTGGGTTAAATTTGATAGATGATGGGATCCCGTAGAGGATTCTCCAGGGTGTTGACCATCATGTCTTTCATTCGTGATATCCTTTATTTTAGGTATCCACTTATGATGGGTTATTTTTTAGGTGGATTTTTGAATATATGTATCAGATGTCACACCTCTTCCATTCTTAAGGATTTCATTACGGGGCCTTGGCCTCCATACTTTCCTTTCATGGGACCTTTCAGTGGATTCTTTGACATCGAGTGTCAGTGTCATCCAAAGCATACTTGGCTCGATGAATGGTTACCATAAGAGATGGCAATCTCCTTGGTGGAGCTTCAGTATTTTCAATTGTCATATGCCATTGAAATTTTCTTTTCATTAAGCCTCTGTCCTTGGCTACTTTAAGAACTTCATATTTTTTAGAGGACAGTGTTTCAGGTTATCTCCTTTGTGATGGTGGAGCTTGACATTGTTGGGTCCAGAAAGACTACTTTACTTCACCAATAGAGCTATTCCTTTTTACCCATTTTAGAATATCAAAATTATTATGGGTAGGAATACTCACTTCTGGCGGCAGTATTGTTTGTTCACTAGGTCATTTGAATGGGATCTGCTGAGCCCTCAGCTCAACATTTCTTCTTCTTCTTCTTCTTTTCCCTCTGGTTAATTTGCTTCCTAATGAGGAAGCTTCATGATCATGCTTTTCATGTATAAAAGGTTCAATTGATGAAGTAATTGTACCATGAGGCATTAAAGACACTATTTTCCCATTGACATTTCTTTTCATTAAGGGGGCTTCAGATTGGCCTAGTCTTTTAAAATTGAAGTTCTCTATCAAGAGAACTCCTTAACAACGGTTGGTTACTAAACTAATTGGCGAGCATGACTAGTATGAGCTTCAGTAACTTAAGGCCTTCCAACATAGCCTGATAAGTGTACCACGGGTGGGTACTTCAAGAGTTTACAATAGCTAAGAAATTCAAGCTACCAAATTGAATGGAATGGTAACATCTCCTATGTTAATGATGGTTAGCGTGATGTTTCACCACCTAACTAGATAAAAAGGAGTACTTTATAGATCCATTATGTAAAAGTGAAAGATGGGGATTAGTAATTAGTATTTATTATTTAACCCCATACTTTTAAAATATAGAGGTATTAAGAACAAAATGATAGTATAATAAAGATATACTCTACATAATAATTCATTTGACATAGAGTCTCATATATTAGTACTTTGAATTTATTACACATTTAAATAACCATTTTTTATTTTGAATTTTAAATATTTTGTTGCTACTATAGTACATATATGACTAGCCAAAGATGGAAAGAGAATCATGTCCCTAGTAAAGTCGCCAGAAATCTGTGTGCTCTGAAAATTCACCACTGACCTCTCGACAATAAGAATGAGAGTGTGATTTTAAAATGTCAGTATAATTTTTAGAAGGCCGATGGAATAGTAGATAAGACATTACCAAGAGATTTCACCCTCATTTGGTGAGGATTTTAAATCTAGTTTCAGGTTTTTTATAGGCGCAAGCTCCTATAGTTAACTACCCCTCTAAATACTAAGAGAGAACTTTTTATTAAGGCTAGTCATTATATCGCTTAATGCATAACGTATAGTAGTAGTATGTGGAGTTTTGGAATTTAGAATTTGGAATTTATGAAATTCATCATTATTAGCTTAAAGTAGATGGTTGGGAGAATGATGATGTGCCCGATCTAGATCCCATGGTTTTGTCATCCCGAGTTATCGTTGTCCTCAGTCTACTTAGTTAGAGGAGGTAGTCGACCCAACCTGATAGAAGGATCCTTATCAGCAACACATGGGTTACGTCATCCAAGAAATCCTTGCATACCTGGGGTGGTGTTTGTCTAAGGAGATAATCTTAAGCTTACCTTAGCTGATAGAGGGATTTTTGCTCTATCAAAATACCCTATGATTCATAACTCAAAGGGCAGAGCCATTGGAGAGCATACGGGCTACAATCATGATCATAATATAATGAGCCTCGCCAAACCACCCGTCGAGGACTTTGGTCAACTACATCATCTATGGAGCCTGTTGGCCAAGTCATGTAGTCAAAGGACACAGGCCACATCCTTACTGACATGAGATTGGTTGAGAGTGAACATAGTAGAATACTTTATTTAACATTAGCTCCTTTATGAGCTAGAGTTTTCTTAATTTGTCACCTCCGATAAACAATTAAGGAAGGTAGATAGATTAAGTTTTGCTTTAAGTATTTAAGGATTGAATTTCATTTAATCATTAATAGTTTAGTGATTTATCTGACTTTATATTTGTATTAATACTTGATTTTGATTAACTCAATTTAAGCTCGCAAGCACATTTTGATGGTAGGTATCCCCTCCGGTTGAAATCTTCATTCAACACAGCCATCATCGGGGTAGTTAATTGATTGAATCAAACATATTTGAGAACTTTTGATCCTGTATACTCTATTTAGCACCTAATAGAGGATCAGATCTACTATCACATGATATAATTAGTTTCTTATATATTTTACTAAGTTGAAATTCTTATAATAGACTTTTAGATTTTGTTAACCCAGACCCAGTCTTAAGACTAAATTGGGAAGCAACCTACGCATCACCCTCAGACACTTGAATTTAAGCATTCAATGTAGTGTCAGGGCCCATCCAGGTGTATCTAAGAATGCCTTAATTAATGCCTTCTATTCGCTGGTACGATGTGTTGTGAATCCGGTGGCATTGAAGACATTTTATGTTTATATTTGCCCTCAAAATATTGTATCTTTGCTTGCATTAAACGTATTCATAGAATTTCTAAATTTCAATGGTTAGCTTATGCTCATTAAAGACCTGTTTGATCTTTGCAAATTCAACACTCAAGTTTGATATTCACTTATATGAGCTATTGTACTTCCTTTGAGCAAGCTTAGTTGAATTCAAGCATCTATTGAATACAAATTGATTATTTAATAAGAAGTTTCAGTTATACTTGCTAATAGGCCATTTGGTTATAGTGAAAACCTTTTATGAATTTTATTTGGATCCTATTAGTTTTGAGGATAAACACTTAGATATATCACAAATCTCATTGTATTTCAAATTCAGTTTTAAATGCAGGACCCAAATGGTTCTTTTAAAGGCTACATTAATGAATGATCATGAGTTGTCTCGAATTTGTGCTTATAAGAAAGCTACCAAATTTCTTGCACACTTTATTCTTAATTTGGAATTGGACGTTTAGATTTACCACCAATTATTTGTCATTTAATATTCAATTGAGATCTTTACTTCATTTGATATCAAATGCATCAAATGCTCAATTAATATTGTTCATATTGATTACTTATTCATGAATTTAACACTTTGAATTTTCAAAGAGAAGCTTTATTTGTATAAGAAGAGTTCAAAAACAACATGAATTTATCCTTAACTCCACATAAAATCCCATTTTTATTTGAAAACTAGAATTCCAATTATTGTAAGTCTCTTATGAGTTTGGGATTTGTCTCCCCAAGTTTCAATTAAGGTTTATTTAATTTTGAGGAATTTGAATAAAAGAGAACTCACTTTACCGCTTCAATTTATACCATAGAGAATTACAATTAAAATTTGTGAGTTTAGTATTATCCATCAAACCCCATCATCTCACCTGATTATTAAGTTTTGATAAGAATGGGTTGCACATTGTTTCCTCCAATTCCAATAAATAAGGCTAAAAAGGGGGACTTCTATTTCATTCCATTTGTTTGAGGAGTTGGAGCGCTTGAAAGAGAAAAGATAATAATTTTTTTAGCGGGCTTTCAACTCCACTTAAATAAATATTGTAAGTGCTTTTTACCTCTTTTCTCTTTGATTTAATGTTTTACTTTTGTATTCATTTTATGTTCTTTTCTTTCCCCTCTTTTTCTTATTTGATTCTTTTAATTTGAATTAAACTTTAGGTTTCTTTGTTTAGTGCTTTAAAGCTAGTTTCTTTTTTTTATTCCTCCATTTTTTCGAAGTCCAAAAATTTGATGAAATTTTGGCAGCATTTCGGCTAGGGGAGTGACATCTAATAATTTTTGGAGTCCTTCTCTTCATGCCCTGATGAGCATGATGGTTAGTGTTTTGCAATATCTCAGCCAATTTTCATCTTGTCACACCCTGATGAGCATGACGAGGCCTTCAAACCTGAAAGAAACATGCAACACACACACACACACACACACACACACATATATATATATATATATATATATATATATATATATATATACTCACATTCACATCATATTTGACTTATTTTTTCATGCAATGATCGGCAAGGAGATGGGAGGAGATGCTAAACCAAGAGAAGAACCCTGATGACTGTTCCTCTTCTCAATAAAAGGAAAGATCGGAAGGACGGAGATGAAGATGTCGAACCAAGAGAAAAACCCATGATGTGTTCATCTTCATGATAAAGGGAATTGGAAGGGGAGGAATTTTAGTTAGAAGAAAGGAGGGAAGGGATATTTTGGATTGAAAGAAATGGAAAATGGAGATTTTGATTTGGTGGGGGGGTGAGGAAAGAGAATTTTGATTGGTGAGGGTGAGGAAAGAAGGAATTTGAATAAAGGTGAGGTAAAAGAATAAGATCAGAGAAGATCAAGAAGAGGGAAGAGGAAGGAGAAGAACCTACCCTTTCAGTTGGTAAGAAAATGAAAAGTCTTACCATTTTATGGTTTGGATGATAGGAAATGGAAGAAAACTGAAGTGGGAGAACGAGAGAGGAACTTGTCATTTTCTATTTTGCGATTTCCTTGAGGAGGAAGAAGGAGGGAATGGTTGCTTGGCTCCTTGCGGTTGATGGAATGAACAAAGAGATTCATGTGTGATTTGAAGGGAATCAAATGGGAATGGGAGAAGGAATGCTCGCGGTTGGAGAGGAGAAGAGGAGATCAAGTGGAAGGATCGAGGGGAGAATAGCCTTGAGTTCTCGTACTTGTGTGTGAAAGTTAAGCGAATGAGGAAGGGTGATTCTCGAAGAAATAGTCGATCGGTTAGGGTGATTTAAGGCTAGTTAGGATTAAGTTAGGGCTTTTTTATTAACTTTTTAAATGTTTAATCAATCTTAATGTGAATTTCATGCTGACAAATATATATATATATATACATATATATATATATATATATATATATATATATATATATATATATATATATATATATATATATATATATATATATATATATATATATATATATATATATATATATATATATATATATATATATTTAAGTTATTGATATTTTAGATCTTGTCCATTTCACGATTGGCATTTAATTTGGTTCAAATATCGAATTGAGTTAATTTTCAAAATAATATCATTTCCAACCATTCAATTTTTTGCATAGACTTTTTTGAATTGAGAATGGTCTTGATATATTTCATTTCAAACTAATGACACAATTAATTTTATGAATGGATTTTAGTTTATGTCTGTCATGATCTCAATGCAAAAAGGGTAGAATTCAGTATCAATTGATCCATTAATTGTCAATTTTCAAATTTTTGATCATAATTGAAATCATTATGTCGAATGGCAACTAATTTTGCTTGTTTTATATTTCTCATTCATTATATATTTCAAAGGAATAGCAAATGAATGGTCATCATTTAGCATTAGCTTCGCATTTATCGACACATTAAATCTTTAGATAATGCAAAATTTAATTTTGACATTGATGGAAAAGTTCGTTGGAAAAGTCCGGTGACTAATCAGTGCATTTTAATCCCGATTTGTGCACTTGCATGCATCAGTCCGTCGAATTTGACTTGTGGGCTTGACTCGATAAAGTGATACTTCATTGGATATAACTCAAACTATTTTGATTACCAACTTTGGGATGACAAAAAAAAAGTCATAAGAGCCAAAGATGTAACATGTGATGAACACAAGCTATATAAGGATAGATCAGAAATAGCTATGAAGCATGAGGAGAAGCATGAAGATGTCATCCTTGATGATATTAGTATTGAAAATCGATAAAACTCAGGTTCTAGTATTGATCCAAAAGCTCTTATTCAAAAGGCTCAAGAGAAATCTACTCCTATGACATTGAGGAGATCTACTAGACAATCTAGGCCCACGCAATAGTATTCTCCGTCATTATATTATCTATTATTCACATATAATGGGGATCCAGAGCACTACTTAGAAGCATTGCAGGCAGGAGATTCAATATAGTGGGAGAAAGCAATGGAAGAAGAGATGAACTCTCTGGAGAAGAACAAAACCTGGACATTAGACCTATTACCTAAAGGCAAGAAAGTATTGCATAATAAGTGGGTGTATAGAGTGAAAGAAGATTCTGATGGGAGAAAAAGGTATAAGGCTAGATTGGTGGTCAAAGGATTTCAGCAAGTACATGAGATTCATTACAGAGAGGTGTTCTCACGTAAAGATGACTACCATCAGAATGGTCTTAAGTATTGTTGTAGCTAAAGACTTATATCTTGAATAGTTAGATGTAAAGACTGCTTTTCTTCATGGAGATCTCAAGGAAGAGATCTATATGGAATAACCAAAAGGGTTTACTATTCCAGGAAAAGAAAATTTAGTGTGCAAGCTTCAAAATAGCTTATATGGGCTAAAGCAGGCACCAAGACAATTGCATAAAAATTTAAAGACTTCATGTGCAAGAATGCTTCATTAGATGTGAGATAGATCACTGCTACATCATCAAGAGGTTAGACAAGTCCTATATTAGTTTGTTACATTATGTTGATGATATGCTAGTTGTAGGAGCAAGTATAATAAAAATTAATAAGTTAAAAAACCAACTATCAAAAGAGTTTGAAATGAAAGACTTGGGAGCAGCAAAACAAATCCTTGGCATGAGGATTACTCGGGATAAACCTAAAGGGACCTTGGAGTTATCCCAAGAGAAGTAAATCCAGAAGTTTCTGAATCGATTCAATGTTCATAATGCGAAGCCAAGAGAGACTCCCTTGGGTAGTCATTTTAGGCTATCTTAAAAGTTGTCACTAATATATGATGAAGAGCGGGAGCGCATGGAGAAGGTACCATATGCATCTGTAGTTGTTAGTTTAATGTATGTTATGGTATGTACCATACCAGATATAGCTCATGCAGTGGGAGTTGTGAGTAGATTTATGTCTAACCCTAGAGAGTAGCATTGAGATACTTAAAAGGTACTTCAAATATAATTCTTTACTTTATAAAGAATGAACTAATTCTACAGGGATACTCATATGCTGACCTAAGAGGAGATTTAAATGGTCCCAAGAGCACATCAGGTTATGTGTTCACACTTGGAGGAACTACAATTAGTTGAATGTCTTGACTATAGAAGAGTGTCTCACTATCCACTACTGAAGTTGAGTATATGGTAATTTCAGATGCAGGCAAATAGATAATATGGCTAAATAATTTTCTACAAGAATTAGAAAAATAGCAAATTAGTAACACCCTCTTCAGTGACAGTTAGAGTGCCATCCACCTAGCAAAGAATCCAATTTTTCATGCAATGACAAAACACATACAACTACGATATCATTACGTCAGAGGACTAATTGATGATAGAACTCTACAACTAGAGAAGATGCATGGAACAAAGAATCCTGTAGATATGCTAACTAAGGTGGTGACCATCTCAAAATTGAGGTTATGCATGACCTCTTATAAAAATGATCAAAATTGGTGGATATGATGGTAGAGAAGTGTTCAAACATAATGTATTTGACTCCCCTAAATGTACCTATTTCTTCTAGGTAGCCACAAAATTGAAGTCTCACTTAAAATTCAAATTGGTGGCTAGGAAATCAAAATTATCTCCAAACCTACCACCTTCTTCTTGCCTATAAAGGAAATCCATGAGAGGAGGTATCCCATAAAATATCTTCTCTAAGCTCATTGTGAAACATATAGTGAGATAGTGCGGGTACAAGATCTTAACCACATAAATTTCGTGTTCTTTTTTCTATGTGTGAGGACTTTACTTCTCACCCTCTCTTTCTCCTCTCTTAAACTCCCAACATATTATGGGAACCTCAACATCTTCAACTAGAGTTCTAATGTCTTTCAATCTTAATCACTATATTATATCTATAAGTTTTTCAATGTAAAGTGTAGAGATAGATGGAGTTCAATCGGAGGTATTCTCTATTACATAACAATTATGCAGAAACTTTTTATATATATTGGAAGAATGCATTCTTTTTGTTGTTGCTTGTAATCATTTTTTCTAGTCAAGTACTAAATTAAGCCATTTTTGCTGGTCTTAATCACTTTCCAAAGCATTCTCTTGCAGGTTTAAATATGTCAATTTTAAAGAATGCACACAGTGGTATTCTGTAAGGTGCAAGTATTGATGTCTAGCAATGACTATCTCCTTTAAGCACTTGATTGTCATCTTAGAGTAGATGATTGATAGAATTCAAGTATTTTAAGGGTGAATATGCAGTAGAGGGATAATTAGTTTGGATCATTAACTCGTAAGGAAAAACATTAATGTACTAGAATTTTTTTCTCAAAATTCAACAATTTTTTTCTCGAAATGTGTTTTACTACAAATTTTATATCAACAAAAAGGGTTTCTAACTACCATTTAAAATCTACCAGAGGCTACACTTTTTAGTGAAAAGTAGGCTCATTTCAATGAATTTTTCCACCAAAATAGAGCTATTTTTCTATAATGAATAAGAAGCATAGTGTTTAATGTAATTTAATTGAAATATCGTATGCCACTTTGATGTTAGCCCTCTTAGAATGCATTAAAATGGAGCAAAGGAGCACGTAGTCTTATTATAAGCATCAAGACTTTTAAATAAGGTAACATGAGTTGAAGAAATATCTTGATTATGAATAAATAAAAATAAAAAAGATAGAAGAACACTCACTTATGGTCATAAGATGGGATTAAATAGTTGAGAAGCACCTTGCTGAAACGATTGTGGGAAATTAAGCAATATGAAAAGGGTGTCTTAAGTTAGGCAACCTATAAACATGTGATATCTTGGGTGGATGATATATTTTCGAAATAATATATATGCTAAAATCATTGCTACTAGTCGAACTACGTTAATGAGCTAGACCATCGTGAAGTGTTTGACTAGTTCTAGAGAAGGGTTTTTAGCAATAGAATACCCCTTAAAAAGATATGGCCTTTTGGAGAGGAGGTTGAAAATAAAAATTACAAAGATACCAAATACTCTCTTAATTTTTGGAGGTTGAACAAGTCACATTAACATCAATCATGTGTGACTTGCTGCACAAGGCTTGCTATAAATAAATAAATAAAACATTGTGGTATAATTAACAAATTCAGTAAGATGCAGACTTCGTCCAGAGAAAATTAAATAGTAATCTTAATGAATTTGGTAGCCATGCATATATTTTAATTTTTATGGGTGGTGGTTCATATACCTAATCAATTTTTCTATATGCCTTTGTTTTCCTCTTAATTAATCATTCAATAATAAATGTTTCATCGCCCAAGAAATGGCTAGAAATCAAGCAAAAGCTATCCACCAGCCGAGGAGATGAGTTGTTCAGTTCATGATAGCTTCAAAGACTTGTAGACATGGAATTAATTTTAACTCCAATTTTCTCTAGAACCAATTATATATATACCCATACACCCTATAGGCAATTCACTATAAACAACGTAGAGCAAGATAAAGGAGAGAGAAGAACGAGAGAGAGAGAGAGAGAGAGAGAGAGAGAGAAGATCAGCCATTTACAAATCAAATAAATGACAATTCTCATGATCTCCAGCTTCTTTTAATCGCCCTTCTTGCTTTGGCCTCCTCCCTTGCAATCGCCACAGATCCCACGCAACTTCAAGACTTCTATGTAGGAGACAATACGTCAAACAGTAGGATTGTTATTCCAAAACCTATGCATGCATCTACACATATATTCTAGTAGCGTGCATGCAGTTTATTCATTTACGTCTGCAGAAAACTCATATAAATTAATATATTTAATTTTGTTCATGCAGTATTTGTGAACAGGCTCGTGTGCAAGAACCCCAATTTGGTGACCGAGAATGACTTCTTCTTCATAGGCTTGAGCAAACCAGGCAACACTGCTAATCAATTGGGATCAAAGGTGACGCCCGTGTCAGTGACGCAACTCCCGGGATTGAACACGCTCGGCATCTCACTTGCTCGCGTAGACTTTGCGCCCTATGGTCTCAACCCTCCTCACACTCACCCGAGGACGAGCGAGATACTAGTGGTGTTACAGGGCACTCTCTCTGTTGGCTTTGTGGCATCAAACAACCCTGATAATAAGCTCTTCACAAAGGTTCTTAATGTGGGGGATGTCTTTGTATTCCCTCAAGGTCTCATCCACTTTCAGCTCAATATTGGAAATACAAATGCGGTGGCTATTGCCGCTCTCAGCAACCAGAATCTAAGGGTGATTACTATCGCCAATGCAGTCTTTGGATTGAAGCCACCTATCAATCCATATATTTTGGAGAAAGCTTTCCAGCGTGATCAGAAGATGGTGGAAATACTGCAGGCCAAGTTCTGGATGAACAATAACTAGTGATTGATCATCCACTTATTATAATTAGCATATATACCACTTATTATAATCAGCAGATTGTTCAGTCTTACACAATAATGTACTTCTATGTGTATTGATTTTGCTTTAATGACTGTTTGTTATATTTATACTTGATATTTAAAAATGAAGGTAATTTATGAATCCCTAGGTACATGTATGGAACTCGTTGTCTTAATAAATTAGCGCTCACGAGCGTTGTTGTATCTACCTAAATATATTTGTCATGGATCATGTTGACTATGCTCAATTGGTTAATTAATATTGATATTTAATGATGTTCATTTTATAATAATTAGCAAAAAAATTCACTCACTTCGTTATCGTCAAGCAAGATGCATGGATGAATATGTTGGCTCTATTGTTTTGATGATAACAAACAACTTATTAGCGAAATTAATGATTCATATTCATTGAATTTTGGAATAGTTATTTTCATTTATTTGATTCCAACGGCATGGTATAATAGAAATGCATATAATTTACTAAATGGACATATATTTAAATTTGAATTTAAATCTGGGTTACTTCAAAAAAATCATTTTTTTAAAAGAGCTACATCTATAAATAAATGACTGTTGACCCTCGGTTGCTTCATCCCTAAAACCGCTCCCGCTCTCGCTTGAACAATCACGCACTATCTCAAAACCGCAAGAAGAATTTCGAAGCTCTTGCTCCCGTTTTCCCACAACAGTTCCCTCAAAATCGAATGAAGCCCTCCTAATCGGAAGGAACCACACAAAAGCCCAACTCCCTCGTTCATTCACCCCTCTCAGTTCGCCCGCAAGAAGCCGAACTCCCGATCCCTCTTCGATCCGAAACTCTTCCTCTCTCATTCAATCTCCCTCTTATGTTCCTGTCCGCGCAAAGTAGCCGAAAGTAACGCTCGTTTGCCTCTCTCATCTGTCGCACTCGTTCCCTTTCTTTCTACCACTCTCGGCCGATCTTCCCTCAATCGCAAAAAGAAAAAATGCACTGCCTCTTGCTCTTTCCCCATCTTTCTCCTTCCGCTCCGCTGCAGCCCAAAACCGTTGAGGAAAAAAAACGAGAGATGTCGTCACGAAGCTAACCTCGTCTTTCCTCTCACCTCATTTGGCGCGCTTCAGCTTGTCTAAATCCTGTTAATTTGGGATTTAAAACAAAACGGAGAAGAAACTGGATTTAAATTGTAGGATTTAAAGTTGCCATTTTTGTCATTTGGTAGGATTAAGGTTAAATCCTGGTCAAATCTTGTTACCAAAAGGTTTAGGGGCAATGACGTAGGTGACAGGCTCCTACGAGAAGTTTATTTGGGGCTTCTCACTGAAAACCCTTAACGCTTCTTT